>OY856413.1:48918100-49315600 GCA_963693085.1 Alisma plantago-aquatica | reverse complement strand
ATGTCCTAGACCCGAGCATTTTTACCAGTAGTTATATATTTCATATTTATCCAATGTCTTTTGTTTTGCAATATATCACTCATTATCATAAGATAATTACTGGTGAATGCCATCCTAACACCATTTATCATCACTATCACTATGAATTTACTAACCCCAATTTTCATTTTTTCTCTAGGTAATAATTTCCCATACTGAACTCGGCATGGTAAGTTTGATTGCGAACACGTTTTCAGTTGCAATTAATGTTAAGGTCTCTTTCATGATTACCATATATGACAGCGGTAATTTTTGTTAAACCTTCCATACTAGCTAAATATATGCTGTAATCCTTGAATTGAGATGTTTGTCGTGTAACTTGTGAGCTAGAATATCCTAGTCTGGCATAATCCTCAGATGTCATTTTCATTTAAGTCTGCATGCTTAATCTGAATTCGAAGTCATGCCCGTGAATCGTTATTGTCATTCAAATATAGCATATTGTACTGACGCTTCACGTTTTCTATGAATGGATAACCCATAATGACTGGTCCACGCCATGTTAGCTTCAACTATGAACACATTATGAGATATTATTACTAGTAAACTGTCATTCTCAGTTACCATACAACTACATAAATCCAGTTTTAGATAACCCATACAAACAAGGCCATGGTAAAATCCATACGAGTAAAATTATATGGTGGAACTTGTTTTATAGATCCTAGTTTAGCATAATACCATGCATGGATTTGCATTTAAGCTCATATCAAATCATAATTGTAGTTTAAAATTTATATCAAAGACATGCATCATTAACCTCATTTTAAATATTATAGATTGAATTGATTTGTAATGTTTGCTGCATACTAGTTTCTCATTATTAATTTGGCCACACCATGGTAGAGTTTCTTGTGAACACGTTTTGAGATACAACTAATGACAAAATGTCATTCTCATTTACCATTTTGTTGTTTGAATTGTAGGTAAAATATTCATATGAGCTACACTATGGTATATACTATATTGTTTGGGGTGTAACTTGTGAAACAAAGTACCATATTATTGCATAATGCATTGCATTTAACTTCATAAAATACTCTATGTTTAATAAAAACTCAAGATCAAGGCAATATTACTGTCATTCAATTATTATAGAATGAACTAATTATAATGTTTGACAGAAATATATTTATCATAATTAGGTAGTCCACACCATGACAACTTCAAACATGAACATGTTTTGAGATATAATAAATTGCTTCATCACATACTCATTTATCATCTGGATTTGGGAATTATTGTTAAACATCCAATATGAGATAGACTTTGGTAGAATACATGCCCTCATACGTTGATGGTGTAACTTATCAACTAGGGTATTCTATTATTTGATGATACTAGAATTTCATTTCATATTAGTTCATAACATATCTCATTTTTTTATTACAGTTCTAGATCCACAACATGCGTTATTTTTTTCACTTTTGATATTGCATTCTAAAGTAGTTTCCCATGATTTTTCAATGTTGATTTCCTACAATGTACTAGTTGGTGTTAAATAGATTTAAATGAAAAAGTCCTAAGATACATTCACCATAAAATTCTTTTCTTGTTTACCATCTTGTTTTGAGAATTGTTATTAAATAAATCATATAAGCTAGATCATGGGATTACTATTGTTTAAGATATGTTGTAGCTTAAAATTTAGGGAATCTAGTATCACATAATACTTTACTACCAATTTATTTTAAGTTCATAACACACTTCATGATATATTTCATATGAACCTTGTCTTCTATGTTTTCTTGGACTAATTTCCGATATTTATCTAGTCACACCATGAAATCTTTCATTAAAAAAAACTATGAGATAGAATTTAGACATGGACTCTATTTCTTCCTTCCTATGTTTTGTGGGAATTCTTGCGAAAAATCCCATACAAGATAGACCATGGTAGAATCCATGTTATGAATATGTTTATGTTGTAACTTTTGAACTAGACTATCCTTGTTTAGTAATATAACCTTCTTGAATTTGCATTTAAGTCCATTACATACCCTGTGCGTAATATCAATTCTAGGTCAAAAATGCATCACTAATATCATGAAATATCATATATCATATAGACTTGTTATTTTTTTTACTATTGTTTCCCATAATAAGTTAGTCCAGGTGATGATAATTTTGGATGTTATTAACATACATGATTCAATATATAGTACACCCTATTTCTCTATTGTCATCTGGTTGTGAGACTTGTTGTGAAACACCACGTATGTGCAAGACCATGGTATAATACATGTTATGAGATGTTTATAGTGTGACTTTTCAACTGCAATATACTTGCTTGTCACAATAAGTACTTTGTGTTTCCATCTAAGTTTATAACATGAAATATGTTTCAGTTGGATTTTAGACCAATTATAGGCATTATTTTACCCATTTGGATAATTCATACTCAACTTGTTCATCGTATTTTATAGGTAATGGTTTCCCATAGTCAAGGTTTCCACTCCATGATAGCTTTGAACCTTATCCAATTTTGGGATACAAATATTATACAATTTCACTCTCTATTACCGTCTCGTTTAGGAACTATTGTTGAAATTCAACTTGATCCGACCATAGTGCAATCCTTGTTATGATACATTATGGTGTAACTTGTGAAGTTGGTCATGCTACTCTATCATTTTTAAGATACAATTTAATGTAAACTCTCATTTTCAATTTGAAAATTATGGTTACACAACTTATATGAGCTATAACATTGTATAATCCTTGTAATGAGATGTTTATGGTGTTGCTAATGGACTAGTATGCTTATTCTAGCATTATACAATGATTTCATTTGCATTTAACTTCATACAATACCCTATTGTCAATATTTTGATAAGCATGCATTGTCTTATCATTCTTCAAATATTTTAGGCTAACTTGGTCTTTTTGTTTCTAAAGCTACTGGATTATTATAATTAGATTCATCATACCATTCTATATTGATTAGATATTTTTTAAAAATGCAACTAGGTAACGGGTGGGACTCGAGAGGGGATCCACTCCTCGCTAAATCAAATAATAAAAACATCCTATATGCCAAACACACAATCAAATTTTTGCAAAGGGATGGAAATCAAATTTATTCATAAAGTATGTTCAAGACACCAAAATGTAGCAGTGGAAAATAAAAGATCTAACTATTACAATGTTTGATTCTATCATATACCTTCATCAAGCAGGGTGATACACAAGAAAACTAAAATATAGCAAATGACTTAGTAGAGGGTTATCGAACCACCTCGAATCTATCTCCCAAGAATGATTAGCTAGACCTAAATAAGTCCTTGTCAGCTTTGGTTAACTCCTCCTTGCTCTTTTCGTAAGGGTTTGTAAGCATACCCCACAGGAGAAGACAAAGTGGAAATTATCATCATAAACATGTATGGGCATATTAATAGGGTTTAACCAACATTTATAAAAATGTTTAAAAAATAACAAGGTCTCCAATTAGGAGAAAAGAACCATCAAAGTGGATGCCAAAAGAATATGAATTGAATGAGATGATAATCGATAGCCACATTTTCCATTAAACAAAAACAAGATGTGACACAAAAGAACATATAAAAGTTTTAGGGCACATAACCCATCATCAACAATGATCAACCTGCATGCAAGTGAAGTAAACATAGCACTAGCAAAATATTAATAAATAATTGTGGTCAAGGAACATAACCCTCAAACCTGATAGAGTATGACACAAAACCAAACTCGCTAATATATAAAGTGGGCACAAAACCCAGGTATGGGGTACATAACCTCTATAGAAAAATATAAAGGGCACATAACTCCATAAAATCAAAACACTTATATAAATCTAGGGATACTAAATCACAAAGTATGCATAAATGCAAAGGAAAGTGAAAGTATAGTCACAAATGGAATTTCCATCACATAAGTGGACACTATGTAACTTTTGATCCACCACAAAAGTAGGCAAAATTAGGGTTCCATCACACAATAAGGAACAATTTAGTTCAATTCCACAATTAGTGTTTCATCATGAATCAAAGTACAATTTAGGGTCTAATATGAAATATAGATAGTTCAAGAATATCATGACTCAAATTTAATAAGATTAGACCCAAATAGGTCATCAAGTCAAGAAAGAGAATATCCATCACCAAAGTACATCTAAGCGGCTTGAGATAGATAGATAGAGAGAGAGAGTAAAAAGAGATTACTCAATAAACTCTTGAAGGAATGCAACATACATCAAAAGAGAGGAAAATTAGATAAATTTCTTTTGATCAAGGTATGCAACATACATTACGAGAGAGAATTATGATTAGTTTCTCAATGTGATTAAGGGCATGCAACATGCTTTGAGATATGTGTCAACTTGACAAACTCCAAAATGTAGATCCAAGTTAGGGTTCTTCTTCACCTAGTACTAAATTATATACACAAATCATTAATTCGTATGTGTATCGTAAAACTTAGATTATGAACTCTTATTATTGTTAGATTTAGATCAATAAATTATAATTTTTAGGTAGATAATCTTTTTTTGATTCCAATGAGTATATATGTGTATTTTGTTTTATAACCACAGAATTAGTTATAAACCTTAGAAATATCCACCAGTCAAAAAATTCAGTATAGCCACATAATATCATTTAGATAAACAACTTGTTGAGATGTCCCTATCTGAGTTTTCTACCTGACTCGAGCCTACAACCAAATGGGAAAACAACTCAACATGGAAAAGAAAACAAATAGGAGGTGAAAAGATAATTTTTCTCCTAGTGGGAAAACTTAGCAAAAAAGGGAAACGAGGGACAGGGAAGAGAAAGCACAAAGTGAGTTCATACCCTTTCCCTTCCCCCGCTCCATGGCTATGATGAAACTCCAGTTTTAGTAGATAACGACAGTCCTAGGTCCTTTCATGCTTGGAACCAACCTCATAGGATTCCTAGGACCTTCGTGAAGTCAACGAGTCCATGCTCGTGTTCTATGGGCACCATTGATGGAAGTACGTGTTGGAGAATAAAATGAACCATAATGCGAGGAAATGAGAAGAAAATGTGTGGAGACAGTTTAGCTGAAGTTACTAGGATTAAAAGTAGATTGGTAGGGGCTGAGGGACATCTAGAAGGCATTGCAAGCATCCCAAGAATAGATTACCATCGATGACTAGTCCCAAAAAGGGAAAATCGCATGAGGAACCAAGAACATGGAAAGAAAGAGGGGGTTTCCAGGAAGCTTACAACAAATTTAATTTGGGTTTTGGTGGTCAGAGATGCCCTATAGGTGACAAGGTGGTCTCCGACAAAGTTGAAGCTTGCGGAGGCAACACACTCTTCTTCAGACAAAATTGAGGATGGAGAGTATATATATATATATATATATATATATATATATATATATATATATATATATATATATATATATATATATATATATATATATATATATATATATATATAGAGAGAGAGAGAGAGAGAGAGAGAGAGAGAGAGAGAGAGTCAGGCTAGAATACACTCGAGTGTATCCGGAGCGGAATACATTCAAGTCATTTTTCATGATGAAATATTTTTTTTGAAAATCAAATCCATTGATCTTCTTAAACATGTCGTGAACAACTCATACGCAAAATTTGAGCACATTTGGATATGTATAGCTCATGTTATGAAGACCTCAAAAATTATGCATTTCAAATTAGTTTCGCGTGTCAATTTTGCTGCCCTCAGATGAGTGACTTACACTCATCCAAATGGGCTCAAAATTTGTACGTAGCCTAATTATAGTATGACAACGAAGATCAGTAGTTTACATCTTGCAAAAAATAGCCTTGATATGCAAACACACTTGAGTGTATCTGTGTGATCTGTATACTCGAGTGTATTCTAGCCTGACTCTCTCTCTCTCTATATATATATATATACATATATATATATATATATATATTATATGAGTGAGCATTGCATGATCTACATATCATGGGTAGGAGAGATCAGAACCCCAAATTGGGCGTTTCCTAGATTTGGTAGACTAGGGTTCAAAAAAAATGTATAGTTAGATGTGGAATCTTCTTAGAAATTCAATGGTGAAGAAATCTTGAAGAATACTGGACCGAGGAAGGAGAAAACTCGATGAGAACTTAATGGAAACCACACTATAAATGGTGAATTGGCCTCCTATATAGCGTAGGAGATGGGTCGATCACCGTTCGATCAAGATCAAAGGGTCAATGTCATGTTTGAAACGATATCGAATATCTAGGCCTCCAACTTTAGTGTGATAGAAACTCGTAGAATAACCAAGAAACATTAGCCAAAATTGTTATTAAATGGATTTTAATTTAAATGATTCTATTTTTCTTCCCTACTTCAATAGAGGGATCAAACATTGCTCAAGTATTATCAATTTGTAGCTAGCCTAATTAGATCATAGAGAAACTGATTGTGTAATTAATATTCACATTTGGGGTTGTCTACCATTTTATTTAATATTTTTAACTTTAAGTTATATTTTTCTTTCAGAAATATATGAAGGCGTCAATGATTGTTCAATTAATGTAACACTTGGCACATAATCTAATTGGAACAAAAAAATCATGATTTTACCATTGGATTTGGTTTTTTGGTTTCCTTTTATGATTTTAGTACATATAGGGTTTTAGGCACATTACCATTATACTTATTATCATATTACATCATATCTTCAATGCTCATTAAATTGAGTGATGCTATCTTCAGATTGTTACCAAAAGAGTTACCTTAATTTACAATGCACAAATTTCTTTATAATCTACTTATTTAACATATTAAATCAATTAAATTAATACTAACTTAGATGATGGCACACGATTCACATTTATGGACATGAAAAATCCAATAGTTGTTCTAATTCATGTAGTAAGCACATTATACCTATCTCTAGGCATATCGTAGCCTTTATATGTGCATTAGTTAGTAAAGTAAACATATGTGACATATTTCATGAACTCTCTTACATGTTGGCACATAAATAGTTTAGTAGGTCAATATTTTAGATCATGATATGTAATGTTCATTGTAGAACCTAAAGCCTCTTAATGTGTTATATTTGTCTTAGGGCTATACATATTAAGGTTACCATTAAGTTATACATGTTACATGTATCAACTATATTTACTAGAATTACAAAAAATGTATTATGTTATAACTCCATCCTTGTTTGGTGAAATCTAAAGAACCAAGCTTACCAACCTCCTATTCATGGGATTAGGGTTTCTACAATCAATATGCTAACTCTCATATTTTTACAATCTATATGAGAACCCTCTTTTCAATTATGATCTTGTTGTGGGAATAGCTATTAGAAAGTATTACGACATAGACCATAGTAAAATTCTTGTAGTAAGAAAGTCATTTTGTAACTTGATAACTAGATCCTGGTCTAACAAAATACTAGCCCTAAATTTTCCTATAAGTTGATCTCCTCTTCTCAATACAAATCCCGAATCAACCTACACATCATATTTTTCTCTAATAAATTGCAAGCAAGAACAAATTTACCATGTTTCTATACTAGTCTCCATATTTAATTAGTCCACCCCATGGAAGTGTAGATTTTGAAAAAAATTTATGATATAACTAATAGTAAGCTTTGTTTCCTGGATTTCCATCCTATTATTAGACTTGTAGATAAACAAACCATATGACCAATGTGATAGTGTTAGCAATGTTTTGTATATAATCATGGTGCAACTTATGGAGTTAGTATCTTAGTGTAACATAGGACCATTATTGCATTTGTATTTGAGTTCATAACATAAAATACTTGTAGTATGAATTCGTTCTAACCCCAACTACATGCCGATAGTCAAATTTGACTAAGATGATTTTTACTTAATATATTGATAGTTTAATGTGTACACCACTGCAATAGAAGCCAATGATAAATGGGTATGTAGACTAAAATCCAAAAATAGAAATAAGTGATGTATCATACTTTTATCCTTTGAATATGAGTTTTCATGAATTTCTAATCGACTTAACATTCATTCTAACTAATATCCAAGTTTTGGTCCACTTCCCTATTTTGGTTGTAATTAAATATTATGCATTAAAAACTTAGTTTTATGTAAATAAAATCTCTTATTATTTTGTTGGAGTTTAATTATGAAGGAAACAATATTTTCTAGTTCAACTAGATTGATGCATTAGGTTTTCAATACAATATTCTGAAGGAAAATTCATCCCAAGAATTGTAATGAGATTTTTTAATCCACTACTTTTCAATTTCCTCAATTTGACCTAGGATCCTTCATAGATAAATATATTACTAGGATTGATACTAACTACGAATTTGAACTTCTTTTATCCCCCATGCCAATACCATTTGGCATAGTTCCACGAAATTTGATTCACATTATATATATTTCAAGTTACTCAAAAGTTGAACCATTTACTTCATTACCCATCATTTATATTGGGGTAGTAAAATACATATGTAGGTGAACTCATATGTACAAATGCAAAATAAGGAATTCCAGCGGTTCACTTTATATGTATAATGAAGACATCCAACATAAACCATTCTATATGTATAATGAAATATATTAGTATTAGTTTAGAAAAAATTGTTTAATAGTAGATGTAGATTTTGTAAATCTACATGTATAATGAACAATTTATTAACAAGTAAATAATAGAGTAAACAATGAAAGATACAAATGTTACGCACAACTTCTTAACCTATAGAAACTTCATACTATAAAGTATAACCAAAATATATTATATTGTACCTGCAACAAAGATGAGGCATTTGGTTCCCATATAACAAGTAATCATAACTTAGATGTAAAGGCTGCATATAAGCAAAAATAAAACAATATTATACACAAAACACGTTGAAATTAGTCATAAGGGATATGAATTACACTAAGAACTTTTCTCATATTCACATCAAGAAAAAACTCATTTCAAAATTTTGTCATATTATCAACATTGTACAAAACATTGAGTATACATACCTAAATCAAGCAATATATGTAAAACACATGTACTATGCCTACTGTAGGTGATATAATAAGTGCTAAGTCATGCATATTTTGTCATCACAATTAAATATACACCACATATCCTGAGTAAACACATACAACTCGACAGACTATACACAATTGGCCACATTGTTTCTCATCTTACATTGGAGTCAACTAGATGCTTCTGACACTAAGAAGGTGAGTCATCACCTAGAAAAGGATATGGTCGAGAACATATATAGAAATAGAAAAGCTCATGTGAAAATTTTAGCTTGACTATGTGGATAGAACATGAAAAAAGAGATATAACATGCCACACAATAGTGAATTATTCTTGGTATTAGCTAGGACTTAATTTTATGAAAGAAGAGTTAAATAGTGAACACATTTATACATTAGAGATATAATGGTTTATAATTATGAAGTACATATTGTAACTTTCAAACTTTATGTGCATCTACCAGTAAAGTAGTTCATAAGCAAACAAGATAGGAAGGAAATATCTTATTGAAAACATTTTTACATGGCTAGATTAATTGATTTTCTTCACCAATTAGCTTTACACTGCTATAGAAATAACGTATAACGTCACATTTCGATGCATCAGTTGTATTCCAAAAAATAACACCTAAACCCTACAACATCGTATGAAAACACAAACCGACATCTATATGTGAAGACCGACTAATTTTCATAAGACACAGGTATCACTTTTTATTTAGTGTCGGTTGCACAATAAGAAATTGACATCTAAAATCACCTGCCAAATCTAAATTTTTCCAGTGCAAAAAAATACCTGCAAAATTTCACATACGACGTCGGGTGTTGACCAATTAACCGACGACTAAAGGTTTTTTGTGAGATAGAAATCGGCCCCATTTTTGTCGTCGGTTTTCTTACAATAACCAACGTAGATGTGTGTTCACATGCTGCCGTCGTAAAAATATTTACCCCCCCTTTGGCGTCAGTTTTTTATGGCAGCTGACGACTATTGTCGTAATTCAAGAACATTTTTTTATCGGCATATGTAGATAGACATCGGTTTTTCTAGTTAAAATCGACGACTATGATTGAACATAGGTGTCGGTTCTTTGTGGTGACTGACACTTTTGGAACTTAGGTGTTGGTTTCTGAAACAGCCGACGATGATGGTAAACTTAATAGCACCCGCGAAACAGACTCTTCCCCATTCTCTGTTTCATCACGATTTCACCAACGCTAGGTCTGGCGATTATCTCTATTGTCGCTTGTCACACCGCCGATCTCTCTGCATTGCTCGCCTTCTGCCGTTGTCGCCTGCCGCCTGCCACCGCCCCTACTGCTTGCCTACTGCTCACCGCCACTGCTACCCCTACCTCCAGACTGCTTCCCCTACTGCTCACCTCCGCTGCTACTGCTACCGCCGTCGCTCAGAACTTGAGCTCGCCGCCACTTCCGGTGAGGAGCTCTGCGCTCGCTGTCAGACACCACATAAACGCTGCTTGAGGAGCTCTGCACTCACTGTCGTCGGAGCTCGAGCCTTGCCTGAGGATGTTGGAGATCCAGCTGTCGTCGTCCACCTCCAACTCTTCCACCTCTAGCCATTGTCTCCGCCACCACCACTTCTGCCACTATCATCTCCACTGTCGCCACCACCCCCACTGAGGGTAAGCATTTCCCCATTGTTTTTATTGTACTACTACTGTTTGGACATTTTTGTGTTATTTAGACTCTAATGCACACATTTTGTTTTCTCTAGATAGCACTCAATGCATGAATGTGATAAATTTTAGTGATGCATATTCACATTTGAATCAAATAATTCTTTGACCAGAATATTATAAATGGTGATTTACTAGTTATATTAATTAATTAATATCACATTTTCCCCTCTTGTTAGTGATTAATTCAACTTAGTTCAATAATTTCTTTTCAAGATTGTGTAGTTGATTAATATTGATTAATCAAGGTTAATGATGCATGAATGAACTAACCCAAATGGAAGAATGAATTGAATTAAATAAAGTTACATAAAACCTAGGATATGAATGAAGAAACTATGATCATAGGTATAGGAATGAAAACATAACCAAGATTTACTCATTAGGAGTAAATCTTGGATAGTCCCCAGTTTGGACTGTTCTTGAACACTTAATCTGACTTAGTATGTAAGTGTATATTGTGTATTGGGTTTTTAAGAAAATTTCGGTATACCTACATGTGTGTGTAATGATTATCTTGACGATGAACATGCATGTATATTGGAGATGTTGAAATCAATGTTATAGAATGTGATACCTAGACTAGGGTATGATTAAGACTACAAGATGTTGCTATTGTAAATCAATCTAGGATATGAACATATCTTGTGCTTGCATATATTTGTGCTTCTAATCCTCATGCTTGACCTAATTCAGTAAATTTTGATGCATGATGAAATAAGATTCAAACTTGTCCATTCTAGCATCCTAATTTGATTTCATTATGTGCTTAGAACCTTGAAACATGTGTGTTAAAGATACATTGATGTTGAATCTCAAACTTAACTAACATGTTGGTCTTCTATTTCTAAAATGATTATGTGAACTCCTAAATCAGTAACATATATTATTCTTTGTGCACCCAAATACCTTGTCAATCATGTATGGGCCCTAAGGTGATTAAATGCCTAAATCTTGACTTGAAATATGACCTAGTATGTATGTTGATATATGAAGCTCTAGTTAAAACTTCAAGATTGACCCCTAATTAATACATTATAACAGAATTGAATCGTGCATTCATGTTGTTGCATGTGTTGTTGACTTCCTATTGATTTGCATATATTTCTTCTTCAGCCTTCAAGTGAGGTATAATATTCTCACTCTCCCAATGTGCCATTAGGCTTCATTTTGATTCAAATCTTTGATATATGGAATCATGGTTTATTTACTGTTTAGTATTTACTTACAAGCATGATTAAATGATGTTACATAAAACTTAGGATATGAATGATGAAACTAAGATTGCACGTATAAGAATGACAACATACATGTATTTGTTGGCCTAGAAACCCGTCCAAGATTTACTCATTAGGAGAAATCTTGGATAGTCCCTGGTTTGGGACTGTTCTTGAACACTTAATCTAACTTAGGATGTAAGTGTATAATGTGTATTGGGTTTTCAAGAAAATTTTGGTAGCATTTCCCCGTTTGTTCTCTAAGTACATATGTACTTGGAGAACAGCCAGGAAATGCTGCCAAAATTTTCTTGAAAACCCAATACCCTAATCCTTTAACCCTAAACCCTAATATATACTTGTTTTCTCTTTGATCATAGAATGGATAGATCATGGTAAATCACTGCACCCCAGAGTTTATTTCCGGTCTTGATTAGTTTATTAGATTTGCTGAGGAACATAGGAAACAACCTGGAGATAGGTTCTACTGTCCATGTAGGCATTGTGGTAACAACTTGAAAGTCAGCACTAGTGATGAAATCAAAAGTCATGTCATGTGCAACGGGATTGTACAAGGCTATACAGAATGGCAATGGCATGGAGAGATTTCAAACCTGAAATCAGTGGATGTCGATAACAGTGCTTGTGTGGAAGAAGAAATTGCCTCCAATGACGTAGATGCAAACGAACCAGTTCCAGTAGACATCGTTGATGCAATGCTGGATAGTTGTGGGGTAGAGAACACCGATCCACCTCCCATGTTTAGAAACATTGTGCATGATGCTAAGATACCATTAGACATAGGTTGTACTAAGTTTACAAAGCTTAGCTTTGTGTTGAGATTGTATAAGCTGAAAGCTAACAATAGATGGAGCGAAAAAAGCTTCACGTCCTTGTTGTCTTTGTTAAAAGAAATTCTTCCTGAAGGAAACGAGCTACCAATCACAACATACCAGTTAAATAAATTGTTGTGCCCAATGGGAATGGAGGCCAAGAAGATACATGCATGCCCGAATGATTGTGTATTATTTCAAAAGGACTATGTGGATTTGAAAGATTGTCCAAAATGTGGTGCGTCAAGGTATAAATTGATGACTTCAGGGGAGTCCAAAATTAGTTCTCCTGTCAAGGTGATGTGGTATCTACCTATAATACCATGATTTCAACACTTGTTTCCCAATCTGATAGATGCGAAGAATTTGAGGTGGCATGCAAATGTTAAGAAAAATAATGATGGGGTCCTATGATGTAACATCCCTGACCTGGGTTATGAGATAACCCTAGGTGTTTTGCTTAATTATGTGATTAAGATACTTGTGATTATCTTTTGGTATGTAATTAAAGTTCCTAAGGAACATATATTTCCATTTCTGTCCTTTTTAAACAATGTTGTAGTATTGTTTTGTAATATAGGGACCTATGTGCAAATTACCAAATTAGAAGGGTTAACTTGCAATTTACACATGTTAATATGTTCCTTTAGTGTTGAGACATCATAAGAATGAATATGATGAAATATGATGGATTCTCCAAGCTTGAGCATCAAGATGCACCTTGTGGGGCAATCCTTGTGCTTGAAACCCTAGTTTTGGTGTAAAGTGCAATTTATCCAAAATGTGGGATGCAACTTGTAAAATACACCTTCTAGAGTATCTTTTATGACTCTTGACATAATTTAGAGTAATAATGATGAAGGGGGCGTTTCATTTGAATAATCATATAATAAGGAACACCTTTTTAATTAAATCACCAAGTTGTAAGTAAGGAGACCCTTATATATGTGCAACTTAGTAATAAGTTGACTTTCTTTGCCTTTAGTTCTTGGTTTTAAAAGGAGTTTTCCCTTAGAAATAAGGAGAAGGGACGTGCAAAGAAGAAAGGAGGGACCTAGATGAGAAATGGAGAAACTAGTTGTCCTTATGTTGGAAATGACCCCAAAGTACATATACAACTTCCTTTGCAAACAAAGGAACGTTTCTTTCACTTCCTCACTTATCACCTTGCTCAAATCGACTAAGGCAGAGCTCTGGAGCAGAGGAGAATGACTAAGGAGAATCTAGGTAAGCTTGGACCACCTTCTTGCTCGAATTCATGGAGGAAAGTGGATTACAAGGTTGGTTTTATGGTTTTCTCACTTAGCTTTCTCTTTCTAGCCGACTTTTCCCAACCTTTCCTTGGAGAAACACCCTTGGCCGACCTGTGGAGCTCAAGACGCCATTAAAGGCTTGAAGCTTGGAGCTCTAGGAACAACCTTAAGGTGGGTTTTATAACTCTAAACCTCTTGCTTTGATTATGCATATCTTTGTTCTTGCAAATAGTAGTTAGTTCTTCTTCTTTCCCACTCTTCCTTGCACTTTTGCAAGCAAAACCACAAAGTAACCGACCTGTTCTAAGGTTGAAGATGATGGGCGTGGTTTCCTAGGTAACTTTACCAAACGACCTTGGACCATTTGGTCTAAACGGTTTGCAAGACCGTTTGAAACCAAACGGTCTCAAGACCGTTTGATTTCATACGGTTTGCAAGACCGTTTAGATTCAAACGATCTCGAAGACCATTTGGCAAGTTTGACCAAGTAAAGACCATTTAGAGGTCTGCTGAACACATGTTGAATTAATCATCTACAAAGAATCATAGTCTAATTGCAAACCAATCACAAGTTGAATGTACTTCAACCCTCTAAACCCTAAATGGGTTCAATTGATGATTTCAAGGATCGATTTTATTGAACTTTGGGTTGAGTGGCCCAAACGGTTTCAAAACCGTTTGGGAGTCACCCAAGCGGTCTCAAGACCGTTTGGTGACACCCCAAGACCGTTTTAAGGTCTAGGGTTAAGATAATTTAATCAATTGAAGGTCCAATCACAATAGGTTGTTGAATTAATTGAAAGTGTTGATTTGAAACTTAATTAGGGTTCAACCCTTGACAATTTGACTTAGATTTTGATGTGACTTTGGGAAAACGGTCTCAAGACCGTTTGGAGAAAATCAAAACGATCCCAAGACCGTTTGGGCCAAGTTTGGGCCCAATTGGATGTCAATTGAGGGGTTCAACTTCAATTAGACTCATGTTGATGAACACTGATGGTTGATCGATTGTAAACCCTAATTGAAATGGTTCCAACCCTAATTGACTATCAATTGAGGGTCAATTGAGTGTCCAATTGGTTAAGTATAACCCTAATTGGCTCAATTGATAAGTGGTTAACATATATGAGGTCAATTGAGGAGTTCAACATTGAAAACCCTAATCGATAGCAAGTGTTGATACACTTTTTGGGTCCAATCGGTTTTGAGATGTTTGGACCAAACAGTCTCAAAAATGTTTGAATCCAAACGGTCTCAAGACCGTTTGGGACCAAACGGTCTCAAGACTATTTGAATCCAAATGGTCTCAAGACCGTTTGGGCTCAAATGATCTCAAGGTAGTTTAGACTCAATCGATCTCAAGGTCGTTCAATTTCAAACGGTTTCAAAGTCAACTCATCCAAACGGTCAACAAGTTCAAACGGTTTCAAGACCGTTTAAGGGTAAATGGTCTTGAGGGTGACCAAGTTCATGCAGTCTTGAAGTCAACCCTAACCAAATGGTCAACTCTCCCAAACGGTCTCAGGACAGTTTGGAGGTTGAAGTGTGTAATTGTTTGGGAACTTTTAGGGTTATGATTACTTAATGCTTTGGAGGTTTAAATGGTCCAATGGTTATTCAACTTAAACCCTAATGATACCTAAATATGTTAAGGGGTTAGGTAATTAATAACTTGACCTATGATTAGATAATGGTGGGCATTACCAATGTACCCTTTAAGGGTTCAAGCAGACAACACATCTTGATCAAGTAAACCCTAATGAACATAGTGGTGATGACTTGACCTATGTTAATCAAAGTTGACTTGACCTAACCTAAATTAGAGTGATGTAAACATCATCTAGTAATAAGGAGAGAGAAGGCTCCTAATGTGAATAAGAATCAAGTAACATATCTTCAATATGTAAGAGTGTATATGATTAGGGTATGATCCATCAAGATGAGACCATGGAAACCCTAATTATGACGTTTAATGAATCTTAACCTAAATTGAGGGCATCAATGATGATAAATTCATACATAATGATGCTATGAGTTCAATTCACTATGAAGTGAATAGTAAACCCTAATTCAGGGTAATGTGCTGAAATGTACAACAAACCCTAATTCCAGGTTATGCTTTTAAGCATGAATCTTCATGATTAAAGTATGAGATCAAGAATCATCATTCCTAAATCATAATAAAAGGGATTGGGTAACCCTAATTAATGTAAATAAGGGAACCTAGCCTTAGTGAAGGCATGAAGGTACAACCCCTGAATTGAAAGGTTAATTCTGCTTTATAAATTGCTGATCTGGAAATGAAATGTTTATTGTTGTCAATTGAATTAACCATGCATGTTCTTATAAGAGAATAATCATAGCCAGGCAAGGGTTATGATATCATATTCATTGAAAGCATGTTATTAGCTTTATGAATAGTGCCATACTATGTTGCTTAGTTTAAGTGGCATCATATGAGATTGATAGGCTGTAGGAGCCATGAGTAACATCAAGGTCATGCTGATTAGATGACTTATGATGAGATGATTAAGAATTGATATCCATTTGATAACTGATGTGTGTTAGAATTGATACATTTAGTATTCTTCTTTTATAGCAGTGCTTTGATAGTTAAATGTTTGGAAACATGTTTGATGCTAAAAGAATACTGAAATGTACCTAACTAATCAAGTATAATCATACCATGTAGAGCCCTGATCGTAGATCCATCATTGTCAGGAGCTAAATGATGGTGAAACAGGTTTTCCTAAGGGAACTCCTGGATCACATACTTTTGAGTATGTGGGGGAATATGGATGTGAATATCCTTACATCCTAGTATAGGAATTGATGTAGATGCACCTTAATCTATCAAACCTTCACTATATGTTTATGCTGGGGTGATGTACCACAAATCTCCCAAGGGAATCTTTAAATACCGCATCGATGAGAGATAAACAAGAGATCTTTCGATGGCGAAGAGATTACATAATGCCACTGTGACTCTAATAGCGAAGTGCCAGAATACCCTGGTAAGCTATCTTAGCAGAGACACTAGATGTCATGCATGTTGATCCTCCCACTGACTGAGGAAGATGAGGTCATAAGAATCCGGCTCTTTTGATGACCTATGTATGATACCGATGCGACTTAGTAGTGATCGGTTGGAGTATGAGCGGTATACCTCATCTCCGCAGGGCATAATAATGTTTATAAAACATAATCAACCGCGTAGTATATCTGTTTAGGTTGAACTACGAGAAACAATGATTGATGTTACATTGTTTACAATGATGATTTGTTCAAGTATCTAGTATACATGTTCTTCATATGCTTTAATGAAGTGATTGCTTAAGTAAATGTTGCTTTACTTATTACCAAACCTGCTGTTGATATTGTAAGTTATCTTGCTTATGTTATTCTTTAATTGCTATAACAAAGCTTCTAGCGGAGAGTTATAACTCTCGCTGGGACAATTATTTGAATAATTGTCTCACCCTGTAGGTTTCAACTTTTTAGGTGGACGTCGAGGACAGAGAAACCAATATGAGGGTGAGCAGTATCAGCAGCAACAACACCAAGGGCAGCAGTGAATCTCAGGTGGAGATACTGACTGTTAAGTCCTGTAGTTAGTTTGTCTTATGTCGTCTCTGTACTCTCAGGTCCTAGGAGTCAGTAGATCTGAGGTTTTTGGCTTTAAGCCTCGAGATTTTGTATCTGGATGTATATAATCACTCGAGAGGTGATTTCACAATGATGTAAACTGTTATCTTGTTTATGATAAAGGAAGTTTTATGGTTTAAAGATCTTTTCCTAAAAAATTTTAATTTCCAGTAATTTTCATAATTCCACTGCCAGTTAATAAACCGCTTCCACTTTAGTTGATCTCATTTTCCGCGACGGGTCGTCTCATATGACATGCGTCTGATTCCCCATAGTGGATGAAGATTGATTTATTGTACCCTAAATTTGGTGAAGAAGTCAGGAATCTAAGACTCTGGCTTTGTATAGATGGGATGAATATGTACGGGACATTGAGTAGCCAACATAGCACTTGTCTAGTTATGCTTATTATATACAATATTCCTCCCTGGTTGTGTATGAAAAATAAGTATGTTATGTTGTCGTTGTTGATATCGGGCCCTAAACAACCTGGAAATGATATCGACGTTTATCTTGAACCTCTGATTGATGACTTAAAGAAACTCTGGGGTGAAGGTGTGATGACCTATGATGCTTCACGAAGAGAGACATTTCGTTTGCACTTTATGTTGTTTTGCATTGTTAATGACTTTCCAGCATATGGGAATTTGTCAGGATATAGTGTCAAAGGATCTAAAGCGTGTCCTATATGTGAAGAGAACACTGATTCAATATGACTAAAACATGGCAGCAAGAGTGTATATCTTGGTCATCAAAGGTTTCTTCCAAAATTCCATCTGTATCGTAGGTTGCGCAAAACATTCAATGGACGGAATGAGGAACAGAGTGCACCTAAACCTATTCCAGGGGAGGTTGTTTATGAAAGAGTAAAAGATTTTGCCAATGAATTTGATAAGAGATCACAATGTACCATGGACACACGGAGTGACAAATCTTTATTCAAGAAGAAGTCAATAGTTTGGGATCTTCCTTATTGGAGTTCTTTGGCAGTTAGACATTGTATCGATGTCATGCATGTTGAGAAATATGTCTGTGATAGTGTCATTGGTACTCTATTGAATATACCAGGTAAGACTAAAGATGGGATAAAATCCAGAATGGACCTCCGTGAAATGGAAATACATACAAAATTAACAGAAGTAGTTAGTAGCGATCAGAGAACATATTTACCTCGCGCTTGTTACACGTTGTCTAGAAAGGAGAAGAAAGCTTTTGGTGAATGCTTAGTAAATGTTAAGGTGCCACAAGGTTACTCATCCAACATCAGTAGATTGGTATCAATGAAAGATTTGAAATTGATAGGTCTTACATCTCATGATTGTCAAACTCTAATGCAACAAATATTGCCCATGGCATTTCGATCTATATTGCTGAAGCATGTAAGGTTTGCAATCACCAGACTTTGTTTCTTTTTCAATATTCTGTGCAGCAAAGTTATTGACCCTGACACTCTCAATAAATTACAAAGAGAAGTGTTTGTTACCCTATGTCAGCTTGAGAAGTAATTTCCTCCTTCATTCTTTGATATCATGGTACATCTTGTTGTCCACTTGACTAGGGAAGTGAAAATGTTGGGACCAGTTTTTTTGCATTGGATGTATCCCTTTGAATGATACATGATCATTTTTAAAGTTGTTGTTCGAAACCGTTATCGGCCTGAAGGGAGTATTATTGAGGGTTATGTGGCGAGAGAGGTTATGGATTTTTGCAATGACTTTCTGAGTGGTAATGACGCTCCTGTTAATGACAAGAATATTGAGGAGTATTCCGGCAAAGGAATTTTGGGATCATGGATGAAAGTAATTAGTCGTGAGCAGTTGGAAGAAACTAAGTACTAGGATTCCTATAAATAATATCTAAATTAATACTAATTGTTCAAGTAAATGTAAAAGTACTTGTAGAACCTATTAAACCTATATAATTTTAACATAAAACTATAGTGATGTTGACACAGTTTTGAGTCATTGATGAAACCAAAATCTCACTCAGATCTACAACATGAATATTTAATCACATAATAAAAAGACATCATTTTAATTCTTGAACTAATAAAGAAAAAATACCTCAAACAAATATTAATATACATTTTTCCTAATATCAGTAAAACTGATTATAGAGATACATCCATAATTGAAGCCACCTGGAAGATGGATGGGAAGATATCTAGATCATGCAAATAATTGGAAAGTAATGAATTTGGGCACCTACTACATTTTATCTCGGAGTCTAATTGCTTAAGACATTGTTTGGCCAATTAGTTGTACCGTCCATAATACATTACTAGGAAGAAACTAAGTACATACTATAAGGACTAAGGGTACTCAACCCCACTAAGACCATCTCAACTCTACCTCGACATGTGACAAGGTCCCCTTATCTAGAGCCTACAACTCAAACTTATAGATCTTGTGGTACCAAAACAAACAACCCAGTAAAATTGGGTCAAATGATGGTGAACATCTGTAAAGTCACAAGAAACCTAGGCATATAGATAAGAAGTAGATATGATCTTCTCCTCACTATATGAAGCCCCATACTTAAGATAAAAAGTCATTTTAGTCACAAGCAGTCCTTACATGAGTGAGGTGCATCAACTCCATGTGTACCTAACTGACTAAACTTTTAAATAAGGATATCACGATCTAGATTCTATATCACAACCCGCCAAGTTTTTATAATATAAACATATTTCACTTTCCAAGAACTACTTGGGAAGATAGAAGATTCTCAAGGATCCTACATCAATAATGCACTAGGGTCTCACTTTATAGTTATCTGACATTCCTCATCTTTTAGATTGCATTTTATGATAATAGAGTAAGCATATGTTCAAGTGTTAGTAGATGAAACCCTAGTGTAACATTCATTTTAACTACATGATTCGATACATGTGCATTTCATTTGTCAAATAAAGAGAGATTATAACATAACTACACTATAAATGAGATCAAAAAAAATATTATGATAAGAGAAAATAAGAACATATACAAATACTCTAAACATGGTGAATTAGCACTAAAACTTTATCATATTCATATTAAATATTGATTTTTCTTATCTATTACTATTTCTTAATAATAGATCAAGAACCATTACCAAACTATTTCGAACACCATTCTATCCATATATGATATTCAGAAACAAGTTATTTCAAACAACAATAAAAAATTATAATTTCTCATTAACGAGTCTTCTTTCTAAAAAATGCAAATTGTTAAACTTAAATCATATTAAGTAAGGCTATATTGTTTGAAATAATAAAAGAATCAAACTAATTGAGACACAAATTCCATTTAATAAATTTCATATACCACTCCATATTTCTGAAATACATTAGAAACTGTAGTTTGGGATGATTAAGTCCTACTTATCTTACAAAGTTATCATTAATGCTTACACAAGAATAAATATTTAAAAGTGGTATTATACCATAAAATACAAGAAGGTTCACATGAAATAAAATCCAATCTCTCTTGTAACATCAAGATATCCAAGTTTCACATCTGAAATACCTATATAGGATCAAATGTTGGTCTATGGATAAAATATATATGGGAAACAATGAAGTAGGGTGATGAAATAAGAATAGGAAATATATAATTACACAAGGATCAACCTGATGAATTTCTTGAAATGTACTGTTTATATGTGAATCTTACCAATGAAAATACTTAGAATCAAAAGCATCTACTTATTGTAGATCAGCCAAGAATAATCCTCTAAGAAACTGTATATATATTCTTCATTCCTTTAAGTATATCGGTAGGTGTTGACGACAACTAGATTTACCTAGGTTTGATCATGAAATGTCTATATATCATTAGAGTTTCTTGGATAAATAGAAATTGAATCCATTTTTATTTTTAACTCTATATGAATTTTTTATCCAACTTATTAAAGGACATATATGACTTATGAAGGTTGACAAATATTTTAAGATGTTCAATGGCATATTAACCCCATTGTACAAAAGTCTCTTCCAATGATTTGTCAGTCTTCTTGCTCAGAAGACATTATATGACTAGTTGAAAAGCTATCTAAACATATCAAGATGATAGCACAAGTCAGCCACTCTTTTTATCACCTAGAACATGATGATATTGACACAAAACATTGTCAACTTATGGAGAACACATGTATCCTCTTGGCTTATCCAGACTGTGATTCCAAAAAAAACCACCTTAAAGAAACATGAATATACATATATACAAAGTTTAACTTCTCCTTAGGTTTCCAGTGAATCCTAAATTATATCTAGTATCAAGTATATATTTTACATCATTTCAATTATCATTATTATAATACTCATATTAATCATTAAAATTGATTGTATAACCATAATTTAGTGATATATGATTTTCATTGCTATAATATGACTAACCATTCTAATCACATAATAAAAACACAAATCCATTGTAAATAATTTGAAAATTTAGTCAAGTTATTAACTAGGCATACTCATAATATTATCTTAGTAAGGTATTACTTTTCCAATCTAGAAACATCATATGAAAGTCTCCCCTAGTTTTAGTGGTTCATATAAAATCCAAGAAAAGAGTGGAATAACTATGGTGAAAATCCTTCTTGAGGTTCAAAGTGGTCACCTCCATACCATTGCACAACACCTTGTTGAAGCACTGAGTTATATCTCCCACTATTCAAATCTAAAGCAACTCTAGGGGTGTCCTTCTATGTTTTCTACTTCCTAAAGGAACATGTAATAGAAGGAATAGTCGATACGGATCCTATCAAGGTTAAAACTAGTGGTTGAGGGGTTAGTTCAGTAGTATCTAGGTAGTATTCTTATTGAGTCCATTGCAATAATAAGAATCAGGTATGCTCAACACTATAGCATCTGAAACCAATGGTGATGGGAGAGAGAAATTTTGGTCATTCTTCTGACTTTTGTAAGCCTTGTTGGTCATGATGTAGGAGGTGGCAAGCTAGAAAATGGTGGAGTCCAGGATAAGAACTGATGTTGTGATATTTATCAAGGTCAAACATTTACATACTCATCGTTCCTAAAATGAACCCAAGCTTCTGGTCTGAGGATCTTAGGTTAGGTTTCATTAGATGGGGGACTGACTACAGATGTGTCAGATCAAAAGGATCTATTTTACAACAAGGGTATTACACTTGTAGATTTTTAGACCTACTAGTACATGAGACTACGATCATGTTTTTGAAATTTGAGGATCACACTGACTTTTCAACGTTCAATGATCATGAGATAAAGAGAGAAGTTAGTTTAGGTAGGGATTCTTAGGTAAAGATGATTTCTACGAAGTTGATGGTTTCTAAAATCAAGATTCATTAGTGGGGACAACGTGGATGAGGAAGCAGGGCCAAGGTTGGGGAGATGAGGCTAAGGAATCATGGTCAAGATCATGATTCGTAGTTGCATCATATTCTCCCATTTATTAGTCAAAAGACCTAAAGTTTTATAGGTGATGGGGAGAGGGGCTTGGTATTGTAGAGGAGTTGGAATTTGCAAGACTTTTGGCCAATATCTGAAATAGTCATCACCAAGTATAGTGTGTATGAATAACTTGAGGAGAAATACATGAACTATCATTTTAGTCATTATAATGATTATATTGAATAATTTTTTAATTTTTTAGCTCTAAAACTATAGTTTTATTGAAATAACATTTTCCTTGGGAATAACTCCAATCAAAGTAAATTTTAAAAGTTAATGTTGAAATAAGAATATAATTGTTTTGACATATCCCCCCCTTTTTTATACTGTCATTCATTTAAGATTTGATCATTTCCAAGTTGATGTTATTTGATAATTTCACAATTTGAGAAAAATATTTAGATTTTTGTAAAAAAAATTCTAAAAAATTATTTCTATATACTCTAGAAATGAATGTGGATTAACATATGAAATTCAAGTGATGGAATATATTGTACCATTTTATCAAATGAGGAGAAATAAGTAGTATGGAAAAATATTTTGGACACATATTGAATGATATTGAATTGTGTGATTTTTGCAAAATAATATAATTGGGGTTGATTGAATGACAAATTTGAAGAATGACATCAAACAATGCAAATCATACTTTTAACGTGCAACTTTTAGCAGTTACAACGACCCAAACACATCCAGATGTTTTCTTATCTTGGTAGAAGCTCAGTTAGAATCCAAGTATGGTTGGTCAAAAATATTCTATTTCAACATTAACTGCTACATTACATAATATATCATCTAAGTTTTTTAGAGAATCTTATTAGGTGTAGGAGTCTTCCTATGTTAGAAAGATGTAGAAGTTCAATCTGAAATTCTTATCTACTTAAGTCCTCTTACCCTATGTAGGTAATTGGAAGGCTTATAAATAAGAAATTCTTGTTCTACATCATATGAAGGTAATCACTAATAGGTTCTAGATGTGTAAAGGAAGAATAACCTTCACCATCATGTCTATGAAAATTTTCCATAATAGGAAATATGGTTTTGTAATAAACTACATATACATGTAAAATCATTAGAATATAGTCAAACTTAATGTAAGGGGCTTCGTATTTTTTTAACTAGGAACTTGTTGCATTATTGTTATCCACATACACAATAAAAATAATATCAACAATTTTAGATTATGGTTTTATCTTCTTATTATCAGGCATTTTAAATTTTATGAAACATCCTACACTTTGAGGTATTTCAAATAAGCTTTCTTGTTAAGGAAACTTATTAGGGTGTTCTTTTTTAACATGACTAACATGAATATAGTTTGAATATCATTACCTTATAGTCTCAGACTAAGTACATACTCTGCTATCATTGAATTTATCTAGTCAATCAACGTCTTATTTTTTCTTAAACATTTTCCATTAGTCTAGGAATTGTAAGTGGTAGTGGTTTCATAAATACAACATTGGTCCTGACAGAGCTTGTGAATTTTCATAGAAGTATATTCACTACTTCTACCATATCTTACTCTCTTAACATTCTTTTGTAGTTGTTTTTTTACTTGGATTTTAGAGATGTTAAATTTTATAATTATTCATCTTAGATTTTTAGCATTTTGATACAAAAATATCTAGGAACGTCATCTATACAAGTCAAAAAATGCATCATACCCTAACATGTAAGCACAATTTCCAAATCACACACATATTGATTTTAAAAATGATCTACTTATTTAAAAGGAATTTAGGAAGTTTATATTGAATAGAAATGAGGGATCTATATAAATAATAGATATCAGTATTAGGAATACTTATTAGGTTATCATGTGTTTAATCATATTATTTTTCACATGTCCAAAACATACATGTCAAACATCACCTATTTTAAATTAGAAGCAATAAGTGATATAAAATATGAAGAAAATACATTACGTGAAATAGATAATAACTTAACAACAACACCACATGCACCACTATGTCCTTGACACAACATGGTATAGCCAATTTTTTTTGGAAAATATTGAGTAATATGGTTTCTACAGAAATAGATAACATGTTGCACATCATGCAAGCTTAGAACATTTCCATAAGTGAGGCTTATATCAACTCATCCAAAGCATGCCTTAGTATAGTGGATGAATGGTCTACTTACTTGATAACTCTACCATATTCTTTAAAGAAGAAATATTTTTCTCCTTGATCATTATTATCACTCTACATTTTATAATGGTGGCACTTAAAGGAAAGTTTGGAATTATTATATAAGTTTGAGTCGTTGGGCTTCTTCTTGTACTTTACCCTCTAACTACATTGATAACATGGCTTGACTTCTTGCTTTGCTCCTTGAGTCTGTCATCTGCTTTAAGATACTTAACTAATGATTCAAGAATCATGCTCCCTTATCTATGACTAGGGGACTTTGGAAGTCCTTGTGAGAAGGTGTTAGTTTATCTATTAGATCTTGATGTTCTTACCAATGTTGCAACATTTATCCATGAACTTAACAACATGGTTTTGGTATTTGAGGAATTATGGATGTTTGTTCTTATCTAAGATCCACATATAACTTAAACATCCAATTTCATGGATGGTTTTAGTTATAGTTAAGACGTAGGTGATTTCTATTATCAATCCACTTTTATGAAATACAAAGGATGAAAAATGGAATTCCAAAAGACCATTCAAGAAAAACTAGTTAAATATTTGATAAATTGATAAAGTATATGCACACACTAAATTGATCTAGGTGAGGTGGGGTGTAGTTAGGCAAGGTGAGATAATCACATGTGTGTATGTTTATTGTTTCATCATAGATCAAAAGAAACAAGACCAATCATCCTTGATGTTATACACCCCTTGAAAGATTATATAGGCTTTGGGTGACTCTCACATGTAAGAGTACACATCACACTTATGAAGTGAGAAATGTGGGACTATGATGAAAGGAAAAACTTGTTTATCAGAATAAAAGAATATATCATTCCATCACATGTTTTATTATAGCACAAAACATTACTAAATAACAAAATGTTTATTCGACATGTCCTTCAAGAAAATTTGACTGTGTCTTGGAACAATTGCCTAGTATGACTCATATTAATCCAGAAGACTTGGTAAAATACATTTTCAGTGAGACTTCCACATTTGAAAGTTAATGAATCACACAAACATAACATGGGCACTTGAACAAGTTCCTATCGGTGGGCGCATAACATATTTCATAATAATCTTATTCTATGAGCTCTCTAGAGAGTTTGTATAACTCACATAAATCCCAGCTTTGTGCTACACTCATATAGAAGGCATCTCCAAGGGGGTCCTATCAAATCTACACCCGGGAAGTCATGGCATACAAACCTAATTTTGTGACAATTTTATATATTTATATTTTAGAACATACAAACAATCCTTGGACAATCATACAACTGGTTAGAGTACATGGAAGCTCAAACTACCTATACATGGATACAACAAATTTGAAACATTGATAAATGTCTAGTTTGGATCAATAGAGAGCATATACTTTAAATGTCCTTTCTATGTCACCTTCGATCACTTGTTCTATCATCCCCCCCCCCAAATAGATATATCAGCCCATGTTCCATAAGAGGAACCTGATCCAATCAAATGGACTGGTACAAAATTCGAAGTAGTTAAGCTATTTATAGAAAATGCAGTATGAAGTCAAGTTACTAAAAAAATTGGTAGGAAGTATTTATGGAATGTTAATATAGAATAATATCTATAGTTAACACATACAATCAACCTTTTCAAGTAGTAAAATAAATTATAGTTTCATGGTGGAAACTAGTATTCTCACATGATTTTTAAAATATCCAATATTATATGTCAAAATATCAAAATGTTAACTTGTTAATTGGAGATTCCACATCATATCTTTTGAAGGGCTAAGTACCTTGTGTTCTTACACTCTATGAGAGTATGACATTGTCACATACTATTCTCATATGTTTTGGGGTACCACTATCCATTATCCACTTTGCATAAGTCAAAGGTGTGAGCCATCAAAACAAGTAGACCGTTTGTTATTTGTAATAAATTGAGTTACAATGTCAATATTCAAAATATTCTATATTTTACGTGTGTAGTGGTGACCCTAAAATGAAAATCTAGATTTTATAACATAAGATTGGGGTTCAACAATTTCACTAATTTTATATATGACTTTTCATAGATAAAAAATAGAACAAAAATAAATAAAAGATGTACAACCCCCACAAAAAGATACACAATTCAAATGTGTCCAAATATTTCTAAAGAGAGAGATACATATTGTAAAATAATATTATACACTTAGCTCAGAATCAAGTGCTATTCAACTTTATTATCTCTAATTTGGCTTTCCATCTAAGACAACAATTCCACAAATTCTAATAGTCCATCTTTCCAGAGTTTCTAGTTTTATTAAATGAAGATATGATAGATTGTATGCTTACTAATGTCCATATAGGAAAATTACACATATTTATTCATTATAAGGTAGATTATCATTTTTGTCATATATTTCCATCCATGGTTAGAATAATCACTATTTAGTTCAGGATAATACACCTGTAGTACATGTTACATACGCATGTTTTGCCAAATATATGATACCACACAAAGATATATATATATATATATATATTTATATTTATATTTATATTTATTTATATATATATACATAAGATATTTTATTGTCAAAATCTAGCATTGAGGTTTTTGGTCTACATTCTCTATCCAATAACTATTTTCATTGCAATAGATCATGTTCTCTTTTAAGTTATATATATAAATTTCTAGTATTTCTAAGATAGTTATATATGAAAGCATTAATGCATAGTATCCCAATTAGGTCTTCTAGTGGCATATAAACATAAATAATATTGCATATATATTATTTGGATCATGAATATGTACTTAACTTTTAGTATGTGCAATATGGATGGATGAATATACCGTAAATGCATAAACTATTTAATCCACCATTTCATCTTTGTAAAATTTCAAAAAAAAGTCCATTCATGATTACATTGTCAAAGTAGGCTATAATTTTATATTTCATTTCTTGAATTCCATTAGAAATAAAAATATGGCAATCTAGTGCTATGTTCTTACTAATAAACATTGCATATTCCAAAGCACTCCTATGATGTATACCTCAAGGATTTGTTGATATGGAGTCTATTTATTGTTTGAAAGATATGAACACTAATTTCTAATTTCTTTTGTTGTTAGTTTTTTGCATATAATGCAATGGGAAACTATTTTGTATTTATTTTTAACAACATAATGATTTATAATAAAGTAGAATGAATATCTAGAAGTATGGATTAATAAATTTGTATCCATACAATTGTTGGTATACCAAGGCGCGCGCGCGTACACACACACACACACACACACACACACACACACACACATATATATATATATATATATATATATATATATATATATATATAGGCTGTTCATTCGTTACCTGCGTGGGTAGCCAGATTTTCGCTACCCGCTGGAGTAACTCGGTACACTGGAGCAACTCTTCTGAATCAAAAGAGTAACTGTATTGATATATAGACTAACACTGAGAGCAAAAGAGTAACTATGCAGAAAATATATAGTCAGTAAATATATGGACGGGTTTTTTTTATTTTGGGGGGGGAAATGATATTATTTTTGGATCAAATATTTTGGAGAGCTAGATAAAATGCTCCTCTACAATTGTGAAAAAAAATATCAGGAAGCGTGCGTGGGTACCTACCCACGCGGGTATTAAAGATGAGCCCATATATATATATATATATATATATATATATATATATATTGCCGACAAGGAGTAGCTCAAGTGCCTAAAAAAGGGATCCTAGTTCGAATCCCAATTTTCACCTTGATTTACCACCCTCCCGGGAGTTCGGCCTCCGCCACGGGTGTGGGAAAGGGGGGAGAAATTTTTCTTAATCCCGTATATATATGTATATATATATATATATATATATATATATATATATATATATATATATATATATATAGAGAGAGAGAGAGAGAGAGAGAGTCAGGCTAGAATACACTCGAGTGTATTCGGAGCAGAATACACTCAAGTAGTTTTTCATGATGCAATATTTTTTAAAAAGTCCAATTCGTTGATCTTCTTAATCATTTTGGCAATAATTAATATAAACAATTTGAGCACATTTGGACATTTATAGGTCATGTTATAAAGACCGCAAAAATTATGCATTTCAAATTTGTTTATTGCGTCGATTTTGTTGCCCTCAAATGAGTGACTTACACTCACCCAAATGGGCTCCAAATTTGTATGTAGCCTAATTATAGTATGACAATGAAGATCAATGGTTTACATATTGCAAAAAATTGTCTTGATATGCAAACAAACTTGAGTGTATCCGTGCAATCTGTACACTCAAGTATATTCTAGCCTGACTCTCTCTCTCTCTCTCTCTCTCTCTATATATATATATATATATATATATATATATATATATATATATATGATATACTAAAATGGATGTGGTAGGGAGTATTTCTCTCTATTGTTTGAGGGAAATAGGGTATATGGATGATGAGATGTATTACAATCCATCTATTGGTTTTTCTTCAAACATGGAATCAACCGACATCATTTGCTAGAATCAACAACTCATGAAATAAAACATATGATTTCAATATGTTTTAGGATTATCTTAGGATTATTAATATTTCCTTCTATAATTACTTGAGGTAGCTAGGTTACCCAATTAAAAAAAATTGTTGGTTACCTAATTGAATTTTGTTGGTTACTTAATTGAGGATGATGATTTTGAACATAATATTAGTTTTTAGGTTTTAGAGTCAAAAGTATCCATGTTTTTTATTTTACAATATACATTTATTGAATTACCTAAGTTATACAAAGAGAAGTAGAGATCCATATTTTTTGGATGGTAAGTCATTATTGTATTAAACTCACATATCTTTAATTGGATGTATTACAAAAAGTAATTAGATCAGTTTTAGTTTGAACCTTGTATATCACATTAATTACACAAATTTTCTATGCAAATGAGTAATATAATAATTGAAACTTTATTATTGTTCAAAGCTTGTTGTATATGGTGGAAGAAAGGCTAGTTGTATAACTAGGTTTGTGAAAAATTTATTAGAATCACATATTATTCAATTAATGCACTTATAATTGTCATAGAGAAAGTTAGGGTTTACAATGTATATGCAAGATAAAATTTGAAAACTTGGATAAATGTTATTTGAAATTTCTAATCCAGGGTTCCTATAAGAATCAAGAAAAGTTGATGGGAAAAAATGTCATACTTGGTGTGAGGGAGCAGTGGATGGGGTCCAAAGAGGTGAATGGTGAAGCAACTGGAGTGGTAGTCAAGATAGTGACTGTGGGTGCTATAACCTAAATTTTCATGTATTTTATACATATGGTTGGATGCAAATAATGGATTGTTAAGGGTATATTAGAAAGCTTGAGTTTTCTATGTCTTGTTTGATAATTTTGGATTGAGAATGCAACTTCTCCATATAGGTAGGTTTTTGTGTATTTTGCTATTTCCAGTAATCCATCATCAATTCTTGGATAAATGAATGGATGAAAACTCAAATATGGGATTTTTTTAAGAGTAATGAATAATTCGTAATTGAAATATGAAAATGTCTTGGTTTTATTAAAAAAAAGTCAAAGGCAACTACTAAACTTAATTTGGTCCTATATTGCTCCCAATGTGAGAACATACTAAAATAGAATTATTTGCCATGTTTGGGTGGAAAAAGAGTTATTACATGCCTTGAATAATTCAAATAAAGAAAATAGTTGGACGCAAAAAATGTAATTGACTATTTTATTTCACCAAAAACTCTTACCCAGTCAGAGGATAAGTCATTAGAGTGTTTCCTTTAAAGTTTTTAGTAAATTAGATAAAAGAGGAGAGAGTTATGAATTTTTTACATTTCCCTAAATTGAATGAATAATGGATGATATATGTAATCTGTCACATTTAATGTGACTATGAATGTAGGAGGTGGCCCATCTATGTGTCGTGTGGACTCATGGGCATCTGATTATGAATCCACTGCTCTCCCTCTGTGACCTACATTATGGAGGACTGGAAAACCCTACAGAATATGATCCCAATTTCCTTATACCCCGCTCTCTCTTTCCTCTTCACCTTTTCCCTAAATTCTTTATCCATTGGATCTGGGAGGGAAAGATTAATTTTATGAACCTTACTCAGTCACCACCATTCCTAATTTGGAAAGTTACCAAATCCAAGTTCCATCAGGAATATAGAGTTTTGAGGAATAACCCTAAAACTTGTCATCCCATCCTATAAATAGGATACCATAGGAACCCTTGATCCGTCACACATCTAGAGCTAGATCCAAGTGCTCCTAAGATTTCCCAATAGCACTAATCAACTCTACTAACATCTCTGATGACCCTAACCTCCTACTGACGCCATGGAGCATCTCTAACAAATTGCTTGGTCCTAGAGCATCACCAGAGAACTACAAGTGCAATCCCAACTCCTGTGTGGATTGAGGACAATCAGGGTAGGTTCTCCTTGAACCTTCAAGTCACCTGTAAAGAAACTTGACCAGAGATGACCTCATGTGCATTGTGCCACCGTGAGAAGGGAGGAAAATCATCACCAAAGTTCTAGGAATCTTCCAACCTTTCAAACAGTCATAGACGCCGATAATTTATGCCCTCCTCTGATCTCATTCTCTTAGTAGGTAACCATTGAGTTGGTTTGATCTTGCTAGAATGCTTGATGACCCATGAGGGGTGTTGTAAGTTCAAGAGGCCCAACCGAACTTAATGATGCATTGAGTTGGCATCACCATGTCATGGATTAGAGAGTCAACCCTCTGGTTGACCTCACCATGGATGGTGACAATTGCGAATCTGGAAATAGGGATGATGAATCCCTGGGGTGAAACTACTTGTGTTACCTTATGCGCGTGACGAATTTGTTCACTATGTCATGGGAAACAAGGTAATTTGTCCCTCGCCTGACCCTCCAGCTCCATGTGGTCAAGGCACTGCTACAACGCAAGCCCATTGGCCAAAGTTAGGCCCGCGGCTATAGTGGATAAGGCCGAAAATCCAATTATTCTACTGACATGACCTTTTCTAATTGGTCTAAGAGGTATTGTCTTGCAAATATTGGTAAAGTCCAAATAGGGTCATATTATATATCATTTTCATCATAAAAATGTGTAGAATCCAATAAAGTAGGCTTCTTTACTTGATTCTACCTTGACTTACAAAAGTTCATAAATATGTGTACTTTGGTGACCTTTAACACATGTAAACCCATAGTTCCTTGAAAGTGATTATCATATCTTGGTTACTTAGTATTAATAAGTAAAGTCTAATTTAATTTTATAAAAAGAGCACCTAGGATCTAATGTAGGATAATGGTTTCACATGTTTCCAAAATTACAATTCTAAAGTTGAAAAGCCTTAATATGTGATGATTAGGATATGGGATACGTAACCTTAATAATACCCTAATTTGACTCTATAACCATAATGTAGGGACCAAGTCAGTCTTAAATGATATTTTCTAAACATAATAGTAATACATGACTGCTAAACATTAATTACATGTTGATTACTTGGTTGGTTGAATTATCTCTTGTTTTCTTGGAAATTAAGTCATCCATGATGAAAGGTACATGGTTAATTATAGATAATCTCCTCATTGAGTTATGAGATTTTTCAAAGTTTCAAGAATGAATTGCAATTAAACTTTTGGTTGTTTATTTACTTCCTACAATCTATACGACCATATGAGTATCACAGTATATAAATATAACTTGCTCAAACCCCACATGATATTGTTGGAGGGTTGAATAAGGGGCAGAGGCCCTAGCAGAAAAAAAGTATGAAAATCATAGTGGAGATGACAATGACCAAGCCCTACGTAGGAAAGGTCACAAGAGGTGAAGCCCTAGATTGAGAAGGACGACATGACACCAAGCGCTAGATAGGGAAGGTGGCCCAAGTTCACTGCAGGGACAAAATCAGACGAGAGGGTATCCTCAGGGATTGAGAAAATAAGGGTTGAGAAGTTATAACATAAAACGTATGTTCAATTATGTAATAATAATTGCTGCTATAGTTATTTATATTGCTACACCTACATGTGTATATTTTTCTTCCCCCATATACTCAATATAGATATATACTGACAATGTTTTTATTTCACATCATTTTAGATTAAACTACAAATTATTTGAAGATATGGACTTCTAGAGATTATGACACCAAAAGAAAATGTGGTTAAAGTCTACTGCAGGATTTAAAGATATATTTATTTTATGTTTCAACATTAGTTTCTCTTTTCATGTAACTCCCTAGAGGAAACTCTATCTTTATATTATTATCAAACTCTTTTCCATTCAATGAAATTTCTAATTTTTATTTGTTACTTGCTAAACCGTGATCCTACTATTATGATAATGTCCATTGCCCTCTCAGTCCACCTTAAATGGGGATAACAGGGGGAGGGGGTCATTATGGTTGGTATCAAAGAATAGTTTTACCATTTAACATTTAATAATTAGTAATTTAAGAGAATTCATTAGAGATAAGGGAATTATTAGGTCATTTTCCAAGGTGATGGTGTCTATAAGGGATCATGACATGGGTCAAGAAAAACTTTCTTCTGCACCATTAATTAACTTATGAGGACTCACGAGCCTCCATGAATCTTTCCCAGACAAAGCCAAAAGATTTTTCTTAATGTAAAACACATCTATATTTCTTCTCATCTTGTTATTTCATTCCATCTCTACCCCTTACTTCTATCACAAAACCCTAGGGGCCCAATTATTGCTTCCTTCCACCCTTTTGAGAAATTAGGGTTATGATATTAGGGTTAAGACATCCTCCTCCCAGTCATAACTAATGCATGTTAACAAGATGTCATGGGCATAATTTATGATGCTTTAAGTTCCCTAAACCAAAAAAAAACTAAACTTAATTTATAATGTGAAACAATAAGAATCGCATCAAGACTACCACCATAGATGATGACACACCTTGGGACCACACAAATAAGAAGATCTCCCACTAGAAGAAGATTTCTTCAGAGACCAGGAGGAGATCCATGGAAGGATAGTCTTCCAAGAAGTGGAATGGCTAGAGGTGGCCTCCATAGAGAAAGGTCATGAACATGAGGCCATGCCCTTTTAAATCATGAACCTAGAAGATTGTGCTAATATGAAAGGTGAACCTATGTCAGAAGATGAACCCAAGTCTAAAGGTAGCCCCAGTTATACTGGCCCTAGATTTGTATCAGTAGTCAGGCAAGTGGTGATCTAGACCCCTGGGATGCTCTATCTAGAATAGTACAAGAACTCACTAAGGCCATTAGTGCCCTAGCCCATAGAGATATCACCAGAGATGAGAATGGTGAGTCCCAACCTGTCCTCTCTCATCTCAGAGCCACCATCCTTGAATTCATCAAGTTGAACATAGAAAATTTTTAGGGGGAATACAAGACGTAAGTCATTGACAAGTCAAATGCCTGGATCCTGGTAGTGGAGAATGGCTTCTACATCATGGAGGTACAACCCAACAAGAAGGTCCTTTTTGTCACTCACCTCCTCGAAGGAGAAGCAAAGATATGGTGGGAAAACTACATTGCCAACCGAGATCTAACTATAAACACTATGGCCTGGATATATTTTTGCACCATCTTCACTGCAAGGTTTGTCCCTAATTCTGGCAAGAAGGAAAAGGAGAAGCAGTCCATGCCATTTTATCAAGGAAACATGTTGGTGGCAGATTATGCTAAGAAGTTTTAACTCCTGGAGTGCTTTTCTTACACTCTGACTGAGGAACATTGAGTGGAGTAATTCATTAAGTTCCTACACCCCTAGCTGAAACCCCATGTAATGGCTAGAAAAACCTCAAACTTCACCGAGGCCCTCAACTTCGCCTTAGAGATGGAGAAGATCGTCAGGCCTTCCCGACACCCAGTCAAGGGGTATTTGGGTTTCACTGAAGGATTTTTTTCCCCAAGAAATGATAACAGAAGAATGCAAGGCCACAATCATGGCAAGGATAGAAATAGAGGAACAAGGAAACCATGTATTGGGAATCGCGAACCTGATGCACCCCAAGATGCCATAACTGTTTGAGGACACACCCAGATGAAGGTCACTTTGTGAAGTGAGTGTGTTATCACTACCTGTGAGAGGGACACTTTCAAGAAGAATGTCCTCTCCCTGAACCTCAGAGTTAAATCCCAATGGCAGCCCAACCTATGGCTACAACACAACTAGGATCAACCTCAACTATTGGAGAACATCAACAGGCCCAAGTCTTTTCCGTTAACAATGATGAAGAGTATGCCAATGCTAATGAACTTATAGATGGTACCTAGAACTTCATTTTCTATCCTTTATCATTACAATGCATAATATTTTTTGCTAAAAATAAAATGTAGGACTTCTTGATATCAGGGGGCATACTATTAAAGTTGTATTTGATTTTGTTTCTACCAATACTTTCATTTTGTGAAATCTCCCAACTATGATTTGTTTGGATTTCAAGGACTTAGGATTTGTTTTATAAGTTATACCCCTAGTGGTTGTATCTTGTCATCCCTTTTAAAAACACCAGTGATTCCTGTTAAGTACAAGAATAATGAACTCCCCACGAACTTTATCCTCCTTGATATGAATTATTTCAATGTCATCATAGGAATGTATTGGCTTTATAACTATAGTGCAAATATAAATTTTATGGAAAAGAAAATAAGAATAGAGAAGCAAGGTCATCAACACTTTTAAGTTCAAGGTAGGAAAGATGACACCACCGACCTTTATGTGTGAGCCTTGAAAGTAGAGTAGATGGTAGCCAAAGGTTGTCTAGCATTCCTAGCTTTAGTAACCAAGCCAGAACCTAAGATGTGGTCCTTATAGGAAATAGAGGTAATTAGGGACTATGCTGATATGTTTCTATGACTTTCTAGACATACCTCTAGAGAGATAAGTGGACTAATCAATAGAGCCTGCTCCCAGGACAAATCCAATTTCTAAAACACCTTAAAGAATGCCTCCCATCGAGTTTCTTGTGTTGAAAAGGCAACTACAAGAACTCCTAGACAAGGGTTTCATCCAACCCAACACATCCTCATGGGGAGCACTGGTTCTCTTTGTGAAAAAGAAGGACATGTCACTCTACATGTGCGTACATTACATAATGATAAATCATGCCACAATTAAAAAAAATATTCCCTACCCCAAATAGATGACATGTTTGACCAACTCAATACCTTCTGAGTTTTCTCAAAGATTGATCTAAGATTTGAGTTCCATCCATTATGAGTTAAGAAGGAAGACATCCCAAAAATCACTTTCTAAAACCGTTATGGTCACTATGAGCTTTTGGTCATGCCTTTTGGGTTGTCCAATGCTCCAAGTGTGTTCATGAACCTCATGAATAATGTGTTTTAGCCCTTCCTCAATGCCATTTTCATAGTGTTCATAGATGGCATTCTAGTCTACTCCGATGATCCGGAACAACATCATGATCACCTAGCTAAGGTCCTTGATATCCTGAAAAAGCAGAAGTTCTATGGGAAATTCTCAAACCACGAGTTTTGGATAGACAAGTCGTGTTCCTCAAGCACATTATATCTGGAGGAACGATATCGGTGGATCCTGCCAAAGTAGAGGTTGTTCGGGAATTTCCAGCACCAAAGTCCCCATCTGAAATGTGTTATTTCCTAGGAATTGTTGGGTACTACTGATGATTCATCAAGGATTTTTCAATGACAACTTAGCCTCTCACCAAGCTCACCCAAAAGGACAAGATGTTTGTATGGTCCGACCAGTGTGAAGCATGATTCCAAGAATTAAAGGAAAAGCTTACCTCAACCCCCATCTTGACCATACCCTCATTGTAATGACCCCACCCATGGAAACCCCCAATTAAGGAAGGCCAAGAACCTAGAGTCGTTGTCTCAAACAAGATCATCTGGTTTTGCAAATAATTAAAAAAAATTAATAAATTCTACCACAACTAAGCTTAATGTAGGATATAATTTTTTTTTTCTTTTCACATACCTTTTCAAAAATGGGATATCAGGATTTTACCCAAGGATAGAACTATCTAACTATATTCCTCCAAATATTATATAGCCTTGTTCTTTTTTAATGTCACTTTTTATTGAATATCCACTTTCCATTAATCTTGTAGATGTAACAATATATCAACTTGAAATGCCAAAAAATAAAATGTCAGTCAGTATAACAAGTTATACTGGTATGTGGGGAAAACAAAAAGTTTACATTTAGTTGTAACAACATATTGCAACAAAATTATTATTTAACATATCAAACTTTACATCTTAAACATAACTACTCAATCTTGATCTATGCAAGCCTCTGTGTTTTCCCTTTAGTGGACATGGATACTACCTTTCCCATGTGGTAGATCCTCAATAGCCCTTTTTGGTCCTACCCCAAAGGTAGACCAAGACCTAGAGTTGTATAATTGTATGATCCTACCCAAAGGTAGACCAAACCTCGACTCATGATAATCTACTGATCCTACCCCAAGGTAGACCAATACCTAGATCATCAATTTCTCACATATACATAAAACTATAGAGGAGGATTAGGATTTGAGCTAGTCATGAATATATATATGGTGATAGCCATAATCACTTTTTAGTTGCAAGAATTGAAGTTCATCCAAGCAGTTAATTTCAAGCAAACTGGTGAAACCTCAGAAAATGACATAAAACTAAGATGAGTAATCTTTGTCATAGCCACATAGCTGATTTGGCAGTTTAAAAACCAAGCAAGATAGCTAATCCAAACAAGAAGTACAGTCAACCAAGACAAGAAATAAATCAAGCAACTTGATCCTGAAAAGTATTTATAACACCTAATTGTTATAATCACATCCAAACATCTTTTATTTACTTGGGATTCCATTTTAGGATTTCTAAGCCTTATTAAGGTTTCCTTAGGGTTTCTTGGTTTGCAAACTTTTACTTTCCAATTTTAGCCTTTTTAGGTCAACAACCATAAAAACACTTTTCTACTCATAAAAACCCTAATTACTCAAATAATCCAAAGTAAGGGTATTTATTCACAAATTAGTTCAAGAACATCATTTTCACGCCTTCTTGATTGATTTCCATATTTGAATCCATTAAACCTCATAATTATTAGAATTAGGGTTGCTAAATACATTTATGCACTCTTATAATCATGGAACCCTAATTAAGAAAATTTATGAACTTTGCTCATAATAGTCAGGGAACATCATTATATCCATTAATATTCAAAAATTAGGTTTTCAAATTTATTAAAACTATTAATGCTAGCATCCTTACACAATTTATCAAGTTATAAGAAGATTTAGGCCTTGAATTAATTTTTCATGGATTCGACATATTTTTCTCATAAAAAATCACTATATACTTTTATTTTTCGGCCAAAGCATCGATTTTTAACCAATCAAGGAAGTTTACATCTTTTTCAGGATTTTCTAAGTAGAGAGATGATTACGTTTTTCCAAAAACTCCTTGGCCATTTGATTGCCACGGGTCAACGATTTACTCTGATCGTACGGAGACAGTCACACACGCCCACTCAAGCCGGTCCGAAACTCGGGAAATACCCCAGTCGTCGATCCTCTTCGTGGATTAATGTTTGACCCCGATCTAAGGGCTCATGCTCCTTCCCTTTCCTTGTCTTCAATGCCAAGAATGTGGTGGTTACATGGCAGAAGGCTCATCAAAGAATGTCCAATCGAGAGGATGAGAGGAAATCATGGGATAGGAAGTGACCGGTTAGGATTGTGGGATCTCAACGAGTTAATTGAGGGTCTATTTATTGGTTAGGGGATGGGATCTTGGGTTTCCGACCCTCACCACCAATTGGGATCTAGTGAGGTTTGGGTGTTTTGTCAAGAAGCCTCGATACATCTCAAAACCTATGCAAAGATCATTTGGGATCCTCTCCCGAATCCAACCAAGCAATCGTCTTGCTTGCACATGCATTAGGGTGTGAGAAATTAGAGGCTGAAAACCCCATTCCCATTGAACCTCTCCCGATGTGTTTGAAGCTAGACAATGTACACACATCATTGGATCTTAGATCCAATGTCTTCCATTGCACACATCATATATTAATACTTTTATGAATCGAAAATATATGTGACATTTAATGCATTATTGCATTATCCTTTCACTTTAGGGATTTTCAAAATTCCAAATTTCTTAAATCATACATCCTTTTAATCTTAAGTTTTAAGAAATGTTTTTAATGACTCAATAATTTTGTGGACACAAATTGAGATCAAAACTCGAAAGAAGTAAGTCCTTTATTTCATGTAAAAGTTATCCACTCATTATGCATATATTGTTCATTAAAACACTTTTTTCTCTTTCTTTTCTTTTATATTTTATTTATTTTGATTACTTTTCTAATTAAAGACATTATGGAACCAAACATCAAACAATAGTGACCATCAATGCCACCCTTCTAGATAATTCTAAACAATTGTCATATATGCAAACATTTATCTATTATTTCTTTTTCTCTTTGAATAAAGATAGGATCAACATAAACCACAAATTTTATCCTTTCAAGCAAAAATTGCACAATCATACAATTTCATTCAAGTCTCTTTTACTTGGATAATTGCATTTCAATTATTTAGATACAACCAAAATTCAAGGTTATAACACTCATGCAATGATGGTTTGATTATCATCATCAGTGCATCGATTATGTGCTTAGCATGTGTGTTAGAGAAAAACTAACATATCACTGCCTTGGCCTCAATACATCTCAAGCCAATTGAGTTGAATTACGCAACCCATGATCTGGAGCTGGTGGTAATTGTCTATGCTTTAAAGATTTAGCGAAACTACCTATATGGGGCTACCTTCAACATTTCACCGACCATAAGATCTAGAAGTACCTAGTGACACAGAAAGACCTAAACTTATGACAATGACATTGGATGGAGTATTTGAAGGATTTCAATTTCACATTAGCCTACCATCCGGGTAAGGCGAATGTGGTATTTTATGCCCTTTGTTGTAAGAGAGTCAATTGTATGGCTAGTTTGGTCACTCAATGGAGGAAACTCGAAGACTTTTCTAAATGGACTCCCCAACCATTGGTAGATAGAATTTGTTTGGCCAATATTCAAATCATGCATGTCTATTAATCAAGCTAGTAGTAGCCCATTTAGTCATCCCAACTCTAGAGAAGATTGAGGGTTTTATGGTGAAGCATCAAAAACACCTCTCAGTGGGTGTGTATGGTGAAATCCAATATAAGCAATGTATCTGGGTTCCTAAGGATTCACCTATGAAGAATTATATATTATAAGAGGCCCATGGATCAAAGTACACTATACACCCTTACACCACTAAAATGTTTAAAGACCTGCAATGGTTCTTTTGGTGGATAGGAATGAAGTGAAACATGGCCTTGTTTGTGGCTAGTTGTCTTATGTGCCAAATGGTGAAGGTTGAGTACCAATGACCCGATGGATTACTACAACCTATCAAGATTCCTAAGTGGAAGTGGGACCATATCACCATGGATGTTATGGTGCGTCTTCACAAGACAAGAAAAGGACATGACACAATATGGGTCGTGGTGAACCGCATAACCAAGTCGACACATTTTCTTGCCATGAAGATTACTTCTAGGTGTTAGACCTGGATGAGCTATATAATAGGGAGATAATTTGTTTACATGGTGTTCTAAGTTCAATCATCTCTAATTGTGACCCTAAGTTCTCCTCCAAGTTGTGGAAACAAGTCCAAGAAGAACTCGGCACAAGGCTGAGGTTTAGCACAACCTATCACCCCAAACCAACGGTCATTTGTAACACACAATTAAAACCCTAGAAGGTCTATTGATAACATGTTTCCTAGATTAGGCTGGTTTGTAGGAACAATATCTACCCTTAGTCAAGTTTTTCTATAACAATAATTACCAAGCCAGTATTGGATGCCTCTGTAGGAAGCTCTTTATTGGAGGGTGTGTTAGTCGCCACTTCATTGGGATTATGTCAATGAAAGAACCTTGCTCAGGTGAAAAGAATAACAATTATATATTGATAAAGACTCTTTGATTAAGAAGAGGCCAAAGAAAGCCTAGGATCAGTTGAATTCATATGCTAATGAAAAGATGATAGACATGCACTTCACTGTAGGAGATCATGTTTTTCTAAAAATATGACTGCTCTGAGGTATAGAAAAAATAGAGGAAAACTCAGTTCATGATATGTGAGTCTGATCGAGGTTCCAAAATGGATTGGTGTGGCCACTCCTAGCCTAGATTTACTGCCACACTATAGACTTATGCATGATCTATTCCATGTGTCCAATATGAAGCACTATGTAAAGGATCCTACCAACGAGTTGCACATCGAACCTATAGAGGTCCAGTGAAGTTTGACATACCCTGAGTCATCTGTGAGGATCTTGTATTATAAGGTGAAAGAGCTCACAAATAAAACAATTGAGATGGTAAAGGTTCTTTGGAAACACCATGGTGAGGATGAAGCCACATGGGAGCTAAAGAGGGACATGGAAAAGTCTCATCCCCATCCTTTTGTTAACCTAGTCAAATTTTGGGCAAATAATTCTTGTAAGAGGGAAAGGATGCTATAACCTAAATTTTCATGTATTTATACATATGTTTGGATGCAAATAATGGATTGTTTGGGACATATTTGAAAGCTTGAGTTTTCTATGTCTTGTTTGATAATTTTGGATTGAGAATGCAATTTCTCCATATAGGAAGGTTTTCATGAACCATGTTGTTTTTAATAATCCATTATTAATTCTTGGAAAAAGGAACAAAGGAAAACTCAAAATATGGGAATTTTCAAGAGTAACGAATAATTACTAGTTGAAATATGGAAATTTCTTTGTTTTCTTAAAAAATAAGTTAAAGGAAACTAATTAAGTTAACTCAGTCCTATATTACACCCAACATGAGAATATACCAAAATGGAATTACTTTCTAAGTTTGTGTGGAAATAGAGTTAATACATGCTTAGCATGATTCAAATAAAGAAAATACTTGGAGGTAAGGAAAAAGGTAATTAACTTTTGTGGTTTTCCACCAACTCTTTCCCAACCATAGGTTATGTCATTAGAAAGTTTCATTTAATTTTTGGAGTAAATTGAAGAAAAAAGGAGAGAGTTGTGAATTTTGTATGTTTACCTAAAATAAATGAATAATGGATAATATATATGCTTTGTCACATTTAACGTGACTACAAATCTAGGGGGCAACCCTTTTGTTGTCGTGTGGACGCCCTAGCCATATGATCACAGATCCATGGCTCTCCCTCTAACTCCAACCTTGTGATAGACTGGGAAAAGACCAGGTAATAGGAGCTCAATTTCCTCTCTAACCCACTCTCTCTTTCCTCTTCACCTTTTCCCTAAATTCTTTCTCCATTGGATCTTGGAAGGAAAGACAAATCTTATGAGCCTTAACTCAACCACCACCATTCCCAATTTTGAAAGTACCTAAATCCTAGTTCCTTATGGAATCTAGGGCTTCAAGGAATCACCCTCACACTCGTCACCCCTCCTATAAATAGGATACCCTAGGCACCCTTGATCCCTCACGCATCCATAGCAACCCCCCAATTGCTCCTAAGATTGACTGTAGCATAAACCAACTCCAATGTCATCTCTAGAAATCCTATCCTCCTATCAATGCCATAGATCATCTCTGACCAATTTCTCATCCATGTAGCTTTTCCAGAGTACCATGAGTGCAACCCCAAATTTTGTGTGGATTGAGAAAGACCCCAGTAGGTTCACCCTGAACCTCCGACTCACTAGTAAAGCATCTTGACTAGAGATGACCTCCTATGTGTCGCACCACTGAACAAAGGGAGGGAACTCATAACCAATGTTCTAGGAGTCTTCCCCACCTTTCAAAAAGATGTGAATGCCAATAATTCCCCCCCTTTGATCTCATTCTTTCAGTAACTAACCATTTAGTTGATATGTTCTTGCTAGCATGCCTGATGACCTCTGAGGGGTGATTCGAGTTTGAGAGGCCCTACCAAACTCATCGGTGCCCCAAGTTGGAATATACACACCATGGGTTAGAGAGTCAACTCTCTAGTTGACCTCTCCATGGCTGGAAAAAATGGTTGATTCGGTAAAAGGGACACACAATCCTTAGGGTGAAACTACCTGTGTGCCCTTGTGCATGTGATGACCTGGTTCACTATGTCATTGAAAATAAAGTTATTTGACCCTATCTTGACCCCCAACTTGTGTGGCAAAGGCGTTGATATGGTGTAGGCCCATTGGCCGAAGTTGGGCCCTCGACTAGAGTGGATAAGGAAAAAAATCCAATTAATTTACTGACACGACCTATTCTGATTGGTCTAAGAGGTATTCTCTTGCAAATAATCTATTATTTGATTGGTAAGTCCAAACAGGGACATATTATATCATTTTTATTAGAAAATTCTTAAAATCAAATACAATAGTTTTGTTTACCTGATTCTACCTTTAATTCCAAAAGTGCATAAAGATGCATACTTCGGTGACCTTTAGCACATGTAAACCTTAATTTCGTGAAAGTAATGATCATATCTTGATTAGTTAGTCTTAATAAGTAAAGTCTGATATATTTTGATATAAAGAGAACCTTGTATCTATCTAGTATAAAGGGTTCACATGTTGCCAAAATTAGGGTTCTAAGTTGAAAAACCTTAATATGTGATTATTAGGATTTGGTACGCCTAACCCTATGACTCTAAAACCCTATCTTAGTGACTAAGTTAGTCTTAATGATATTTTCTAAACATAATAGTAATACATGTCTGTTAAACATTAATTATAGTTTGATTGTTTGGTTGTTTGAATCTTCTCTTGTTTTCTTGGAAATTAAGTCATCCCTGAGGAAAGGTAAATGGTTAATTATGGATAACCATATTATCAAGTTTTGAGATTTTCCAAAGTTTCATGAATAGGTTGCAATTGAACTAATTTGTTGTTTATTTACTTCCTTCAATCCATAAGATCCTATGAATATTATAGTATATAACCTTAACTGACTCGAACCCCACATGCTATCTCTGGAGGGTCGAATATGGGGCAAAGGTCCCATGAGAAAAACAGCAAGAAAGTCATTGTGGAGATGACTATGACCAAGCCCTAGATAGGGTAGGTCACAAGAGGTGAATCCTTAGATTGGAAAGGCCAACATGTCACCATGTCCCAGATAGGGAAGGTGGCCCAAGTCTTGGAAGGACAAATTCCCATGAGAGGGTATCCCCAGATATTGAGCAAACAAAGGTTGAGAAGTTATAACATAAATTACATGTTCGATTGTGTCATAATAATTATTACTATGGTTTTTTATGTTTTTACACCTACATGCATACATTTTATTTCCCCTAAATACTCAGTATATAGATATATTGACCATGTTTTTGTTTCATGCCATTTTAGATTAAACTATAAATTATTTGAAGATATGGACTTCCAGAGAAGATAACACCAAAAGAAAATATGATTGAAGTTTACTGGAAGATTTATAGATAGATTTGCTTTATGTTTCAAATTAGTTTCCATTTTCTTATAACTCCATATAGGAGATTCTATCCTTATATTTCTATCATACATTTCTCCATATAATGAAATTTATAATTATTTTTGGTTACTTGATAAACCTTGATCCTGGAATTATAATAATGGCCCTTGCCCTCTTGATCCGCCTTGGTTGGGAATAACAGGGGGAGGGGTCTCTACATTTGGTATCAGAGCCCAGGTTTTCCATTTAACCTTCAATAATTAGTAACTTAAGATAATATTGTAGAGACCAAAGGAATTATTAGGGAATTTTCCAAGACAATGGTGTCTAGATGGGACCACGGCCTGGGAGCTAAATTTTTTTTCCTCTGCACCACTAGTCATCCTACGAGGACTCACAAGCCTCCGTCAATCATGCATGTGCAAAGTTAGAAGATTTTTCACGAAGTAAAATACCTCTAGGTTTTCTTCTCATCTTGTTGATTCATCCCTTCTATACCCCCTACTTCCCTCATGAAATCCTATGGACCCAATATTGCTTCCTTCCACCCTTTTGAGGAATTTGGGTTATGATTATTAGGGTTAAGGTATCCTCTGACAAATCATAATTAATACATGTAGCCAAGATGTCATGGACATAATTTATGATACTTTAAATGACCTAAACCAAAAATTGAGATTAATTTATTATGTGAGACAATACAACTCGCATCAAAATGCTTCCATTGATGATGAAACACTTTGAGACCACCCAGTTAAGAAAATCTCATGCATGAAGAAGATTTACTTAGAGAATAGGAGGAGATACATGGAAGGCAAGCCTTCCATGAAGATAAAGAGTCATGAGGAGGCCTCCTCCAAGAAAGGTCCTAAACCTGAAGCCCTCCCCTTTGAAATCCCAAACCCAGAAGATGGTCTTGATCCTAAAGGTGAACCCATGTTAGAAGACAAACCCAAGTCTAAAGGTAACCCCAATTTTAGTGGCCCTGGCTCTATACCTGTAGTCATGAAAATGGTGATCCAGAACCTCCAAATGCTCTAGCTAGAATAGTAGAAGAAACTTGTTGAGGCCATTAGAGCCCTAGCCCTCAAAGATTCTCCAGAGAGGAGATAGATTGGTGGAAACTATTGTTGCGATTACACTCACAAGGAAAGATACTGATGATGATGGATTTACCACAGTCATTAACCATAGAAGACTCCAATAAATAACAACCAGATGATGTCCACCTCCTAGGGATACTCTCTTACATGTTCCTAGGAATGTTTGTTTTAGGTGCCTTCACAAGGGCATTAGCAGAGAGAGTGAAGATTATAGAAAGTTTATATCATTGTATCTTGATGGATCATCTTATTGTACGGTTCCCCCATCCTCCTATTATTTGATTCTCAAATAATTATTAGTCCTACAACATTTCCTCCTTTGAGTCCTAACCCCCCTTTTGGCACCCGCAAGTTGTTACATTAAAGGCCACAAAGACCATTGCTGATTACTAAAGTAGGACAATGTGTATCATAAGGAAACAACCAAAATTCTCAATTTATCTCTTCAACTGTCATTGTCAGATAATGCCTCATGGGGGGGGGGGGTTCAACCTTTTGTTAACATAGGAGTTGCACTGCAATTTTGATTTGGCCTTGTTGCATACAAAAAGGTCAATGCTTTCTTTTCCTTTTCCTTAGGCCTAGAAACCCGTTCCCTTACGCCCTCTCGCTCTGGTGATTAGGGTTACACAAGAAGTGAACGTCCACCCCCTTTAGCTTAGGGTTTTCCCTTGCAGGTTCAAGTGCAGGCGGGTTTTGGATCTTGGCTCCATGGCAACGAAGCTGGTAGATCAGTGTGTGGGACTTAGACTGTCGGACGACGAGGAGACGCCGATTGAGGGCAGTTCGTTGTGTAGCGGCGATGAGGATGAAGACCTAACTGAGTTGGCGCTTGTGGGGCATCTGCTCACAGATCGATCTTTCAATCTTAAGGAAATGGAACGAACATTGGAGCAGGTGTGGAGCCTACATGAAGAGGTGATTTTCAAGAAACTGGAAGGGGAAGCCTTTATCATGCAATTCTCCCACTGGCAGGATAAAGAGCGGTTGTTGGACGGCGCCCCATGGAATTTTGACGGGAGGTTGCTGTTGTTCAAAGAAATAGACAAGGAGGAGCAGCCGGGGCACCTGCAAATTAATAACACACCTTTCTAGATACGTCTCTACGGTCTCCCGTTGGGGTATAGAGGGGAAGCGACAGTGAGGGAAGTTGCGGAACGCGTCAGTGCGGTGGTGGAAACGGACAGAGACGGGTCAGGCTGGGACTCTTCCGTCCGAGTTCAAGTGGTGCTTGACGTTACACGGCCTCTAAGAAGAACTATAAAATTAAAGGTGAAGAGTGGGCACATCGTGGATGTGGAAATCAAATATGAACGGCTCGCGATGTTTTGCTTCAATTGTGGCATGCTAGGGCATGTCGACAAGGACTACGATAGCTACGCGGAGGAAGGTGCTCAGCAGCAGCGCTGGGGACGATGGCTACGAGCGTCGCCGTGGAAGCAACACCGGTCAGAGGGTGTTAGGGAGGTAGGAGGGGGTGGGGCACGAAGGAAACTTACTTTCAAGAAGAAGGAGGAGTCGGAGGCGGCGAACCGAGCGAAAGAGGAAGAACAAGGCAGCAACGTCGGGGGTGCGACGGAGGGTGAAGGAACGATAGAGAAGGGGGGGTACGAGTTGGGAAGAGGGACCGGTGTGGGAGGGCGCATGGAAGCAGCAGACTGATCGGGGGAACGTTAATAACAGGGGGAGTTGCAAGGTTGGGCGGGGTGTCAACGGACGGCAGGAGGGAGAGGAGCGAGGGAGGGCAATAGGTGAAGCAGTAGAAGGACGGGGGGTGGGGCGCATGGATGGAGAGGAGGCTGGGGTAACACAGATAAGAGAGATACCGACAAGGGGCGCTCGTGGAGAGGGGAAGAAGAAGGACGTCGATAGGGAGGTCGACGAAGCATGGACGCGTCAACATCAGGCAGGCGGAAACCCAAACGGAGGACCGTCACAAGATCGGGTGACACGCCGTTATAACAGGGAAGAGCTTCTGGGATTGCAGGGCCATGGCTGCTTGTGCGAGGTAGCACCAGAAACGGCGTCAGGGGAGTCAGAGGATGCATCGTTTGGGGGCGTGGAAGCAACATCTGGCACTGAACAGCGAACGGAAATGGTCAGTGATGCACTGCATGCTTCAGAACAGCACCAGAGGGACATGGAGAAGACCGATGTTATCGACACGGATGAAGGAACAATCAAACCTAACTATATGGAGGCGTCAGATGTGTAAGAGAGAGTGCATGAGCTCAGACACCTGCATGTTGCTGATCAAAATGTAGGTCCATTCAATACAACGAGAAGAATCTTAACAAGGGCACAGAGGAAGAAAGAAAGCAGCTCTAAAGGGAAAGGGGGGAGCAAACAGTCCAAAGGGAAAAAACACCACCAACCATGGGTCTACAAAATGAGCAGAGGAGCGCGTTTGGGAATTCCAGAAGAGGAGGTGGTGTGGGAACAGGCTACAGGAAAGAGGGGGAGGAACAAAGAGGTCTGCGACATGGACCTAGATGTGCTACCTATGAAGGATTGCGGGGGGGGGGGGGGGGGAAGACACAGGATACTAAGTGAGAACATTCCGGACAGATTTGGGGTCACCATGACTCAAGTAGCGGAGATTGGCGGAGCCCAATCCCGCGAAGGACAATGAAAATCTTAAGCTGGAACTGTCAGGGTATGGGTGACCCTGACACGTGCAAAGCTCTCCGAGAGTGGGTTTGGAGAGAGCGCCCAAACATAGTTTTTGTCATGGAAACTATGATCGTCGACAGGAAATTGGAAGATGTAAAGCGTAGTTGTGGTTTCATTGATGGCTTGTGTATATCAAGCGTGGGGCGGGCAGGTGGCATGGGGTTTTGGTGGAAAGATGCGGACGTGGAGGTGATAAACTATTCTCACAGGCATGTTATGGCTGAGGTCAAGAATAACACCACGGGAACAACATGGAGAGTGGTGGGTATTTACGGCTGGGCACAGTAGGCAGAAAAGTTCAAGACATGGGAGTTGATGAGGAAGATAAAGGGCGAGACCGAGGTGCCCGTTATTTTCTTCGGGGACTTCAACGAGATTGTGTCAAATGCAGAGAAGCAAGGGGGCCCACCTAAAGAAGAAAGGTTCATGCAGGACTTCAGGGATGCTATAGATAATTGTGAGTTGCTGGATATTGGCTTTGAAGGAAATGTTTTCACATGGAAAAGAGGTCTTAGCGAGAGAACTCTTGTACAGGAGAGACTTGACAGATTTCTTCCGGACCTTGGATGGAGGAACCTTTTCACTTATTGCAAGGTCATAAATCTTCCCATATATGAGTCGGATCATGCACCAATCATCCTAAAGGCGGATAGGAGGAACAACAACAAGAGGAGGAAAGGGCACTTTATGTTTGAGCCAATGTGGGTTGGGGAGGAAAATTGTTCTTCTATTATTAAAGAAGCTTGGGAGGCTGCTGCAGGGAGGGAGTTGGGAACCAAGTTAATGAAATGTAAGGAGAGTCTTAAAGCTTGGGCAACTGAGAAGTTTGGAGAAAGGAGAAGGAATGTGAAGGAGCTGGAGAATGAACTCAAGGGGTTACAAGCACTTCCACCGGATCAAAGGAACCTTGACAAGGCGGAGGAAAAATCAAAAGAATTACAATACTGGCTACAGAAGAATGATGAATATTGGGCTGCCCGGACAAGAGTTAAAGAACTGAAAGAGGGAGACCAAAACACATCATACTTCCACCAAAAAGTGTCTAACAGGAGGAGGAGAAATCGGATTGAAGGCTTAGAGGATGAGCAAGGGGTTATGAAGACTCAAGAGTGGGACATTGCTGCAATTATTATGAAACACTTCACAAATCTGTTCCAAACTAGCAACCCTACAGGCTTCAATGTGGCTACTAAGGGGCTGCGGGAGATGATGACGATGGCACAAAGTGAGGAACTGGAGAAGGACATAGAGGATGAGGAGGTTTGGGCAGCACTTAAACAGATGCATCCTAATAAAGCTCCGGGACCAGATGGCATGAAGGCGATGTTTTATCAAAACTATTGGGGAATTGTTGGAAAGGATGTGGCAAGCTACATCAAGGGGTGGTGGAAAGGAGAGAAAAGCATTGGGGAGGTAAATGATACTCTGGTAGTGCTCATCCTGAAGACTGATAAGCCAAAGACCATAGGGGAATTCAGACCGACCAGCCTATGCAACGTGGTGTACAAGATAGCATCCAAAGTCCTGACAAACCGGCTTAAGCCTCTTATGAATTCTATTGTGTCTGAGAAACAAAGTGCCTTCGTACAAGGAAGAATGATAACGGACAATGCCCTCATTGCATACGAAGTGTTCCATTCCATGAAGAGAGATAAGGGAAGGAAAAAAGGCAGCCTATCTATGAAACTGGAAATGTCCAAAGCGTACGATAGAGTGGAGTGGAGCTTTCTTGATGTCACCATGGAGAAGATGGGGTTTGGGCGGAAGTGGATGTCTAAAGTCCAAGAGTGCATAATGTCTGTCCAGCACGCCTTTTCCATTAATGGAGACAGGACCCAAAGCTCAAAGCCAGCACGGGGACTTTGACAGGGTGACCCTCTTTCCCCCTATCTTTTTATTTTATGTGCTGAAGCTTTCTCAACCTTGATCTCTACTGCTACCCATGAAGGCCTCTTACATGGCATCAAGCCATGTAGAGGCATGCCCTGTATCTCACATCTTTTCTTTGCAGATGATAGCATCCTGTTTGCTAGAGCAACCACCGCTGAATGTCTGAAGATAGCTGAGATTGTTAGCCAATATGAACAGGCATCGTGACAAATGATAAATTTCTCTAAGACGGAGGTCATGTTCAGTAAAGGGGTGAAGGTGGATAAGCAGGAGGAATTGAGATAGCTACTAGGTGTGAGAGTGGTGGATAGACATGCCAGTTATCTGGGTCTCCCGACAACCATGGGAAGGTCCAAGAAGCAGGTGTTCAGCTTCATCCGTGACAAGATTTGGAGGAAACTCCAAGGGTGGTCCGAAAAACTGTTGTCAAAGGAGGGGCGAGAAGTTCTTATCAAGGCAGTAACTCAGGCAATACCCACTTACATTATGAGTATTTTTCAGCTACCCATGGGAACCATAGCGGAGATGCAGAGAATGGTGGCTAGATTTTGGTGGGGAGCAAAAGATAAAAAAAGAAAGATGTCGTGGCTATGTTGGGAGAGAATGTGTAGGCCTAAGAGGCAAGGGGGTCTTGGGTTTAGGGATTTCCAAACTTTTAACGAAGCCCTCCTGGCTAGGCAAGTGTGGCGAATAGCAAACAGCCCCGAATCCCTCGTGACTAGAGTAATCAAAGCCATGTATTATCCAACGTCATCCATATGGGAAGCGAGAAGGGGATACAATCCTAGTTATTCTTGGCGGAGTCTATGGGGAGCAAAGGCACTATTAAAGGAAGGGACACAATGGAGGGTGGGTGACGGAACGGAGGTGGATATTTGGGAGGATAACTGGCTACCGAAAGAAGATGAAACTCTTGCACGTTTCAAAAGAGAGGAGGGTCTAGATTACCGCATCGTGAGGGAACTGATGACAGAAGATGGCACTCAATGGGAGGTTGATAAAGTCATAGAGTGCTTTCCGGAGCACTATGTTAAGAGAATATGTGCGATCCAACTTAGCTTGCGGAGACCCAAGGACAGCCTTATGTGGTGGCCCTCGAAGGATGGCGAGTTTACAGTACGGTCAGCGTACTGGTTGGGATTACTTGGAAAAATGGAAGCGAGGAGTTTTGTACAGTGACAAGGGGATGATCTATGGAAGAGAATTTGGCATGCGGGATGGAGCCCGAAAACAACCCATTTTCTGTGGAGGACATGCACGGGATGTTTAGCAACAAGAGGGAGCCTATACGATCGACACTGCTTAGAGGATGGTACGTGCATGTTGTGTGGTGCTGAGAAGGAGACTATACCGCACATGCTATTCCGGTGCCCCAACGCTGTGGAAGTTTGCGAGCAAACACCAAGGGAAGTGCAAGCATGGGTGGATGAAGCAAGAGACGAGGAAATAATCTCGGCGATGGGCGCTGCACTGGACATGAGCTCCATGGAAGAAAAGGTGTACATGGTGGCTGGTATGTGGACGGCGTGGCGGTTGAGATGCATAAGGACGTTCCAAGACTGTGATGTCAAGAGCAGATACATTCTAAGGGGTGCGTTGGCGATGATGAGAAGGGGCGGACAATGCCAATATGAGAAGGGGGGAGTGGAAGACCACAGACAGTGCCAAAGTGAGCAGCGTTGGGCTGGGGCAGGCGTCACACCAAATGGAGAGGGATTGGGGTGGGAGACTGTGCACGGACGTGCTAACGACGGGGATACAATGCGTGATATTGATGAGGGAGGCAGCACTACGTTGCATGGCAGAAATAACGCAACTGCGTGGAGGAGCAGTGGTTTCACAATGGGGAGTGGGACCGGGGAAGGCATCCATGCAATGACGCGGGACAGCAGCAATGAAGCTGCGGTGTGGGGCAGATGCAATGCTGTGATGGAATGCAAAGGGGGGGACGTTAGCACCCAGAAGGGAAGTGAAGGGGGAGGTGTCGCGGGGAGAGTTGGTGGGAGGCGCAGTGGATGGACGAAACCTTTGCAGGGCAGACGGAAGATTAACGTCGACGGATCCATCGGGGAGGACGGGGGAGTGGGGATTGGTGTGGCTGTGAGGGATGATACGGGTAGACTGGTGGAGGTTGTAGGGGAGAAGGTTAGCACAGGGAAGTACGTTACCATATCGGAGTTGCTAGCCATACGAGCCGCGTTGCAGTGGGCAAAGGAGAAAGGATACGACAATATTGAAGTTGAGTCAGATTCTTTGGAGGCCATCCATGCATGCACAAGTAAGAAAGTGTGCCGAGACTATGTTGGAACAATTGCTGAAGACGTCATAGATTTGATTAATCAGTTTTCTTTCTGTAGTTTGCATTATGTTAATCGTAGATGTAACAGAGTAGCTCACGAGGTGGCCAACTTAGCTCGTCGGGGGCATGTAGCTAGGTTTTCTCTGTCGAGTCATTTCCCTTTGAACTTGTTGTCTCTTGTAAACCTTGATTTGATTAACTAGTAATATAAATGGGGAACCCCAATCATAGGGTTTCCCGTCCCCCTTTAAAAAAAAAGGTCAATGCTTTCTTTGAAATGCCCCTTGATAGGGATCAAGACTTTGAGCAGAAGTTGTGCCTGTTTCATGAACATGTTGTAGATGTTGATAAGATTGATGGTTTTAGATCCTCCATAAATAAGGTGAGAGCTTGGTGTTAGGTTGAAGACTTGCCATTTTCCAGTAGGGACAATGATTCCTTAAAAGAGATTGTAGGTACTTTTGGTGACCTGATTGACATACCACACTGGAAGCAAGCTGAAAGAGATGAGGCAGGGATCCTAGCCCTCATATAATCCTATAACAAATATGTGCAATCTTTTGTTGGAATTTTAGTGGGTGTTTATCATTTTCGTGTTAAGTTGTCTAAGGTTTCTTTGATGATGGTGGTGGATCAATGGTGTGAGATGATTGAGATGGATGACATTCTAAATATTTCAATGGAAGCTTTGTCCCCTATCCCCATTATTCCCAATTCGAATAGAAGAGAAGACAAACATATTGAAATTCATGTGAATGGAATTTTTGGCATGGAGCATTGGCCCTAACCAATAGCAATAGTGTGATCCAGCTAATGGAAATGCTATTTCTTTTAGTGGTATTCCAACCAATTGTGATGTAGCTATATCCAATGACCACCATGGTTAGAGGCATGAGGAGGTTGGGATTTTTAAAAGATAGTGGGTTATTGATCAAGAGGGACATAGTATATTGTTAAAGGAGAAATACCTCAAGATTTTATGGATAACCAACATCTATTAAGTACTTTTGGATGCATATATATCGGGAACATGAATAGGAATTCTGAGGAACCACATCAGGGACCAATTTAGGTGAAGATGAATATTAGCACAACCAAATGCCCTCTCCTTATATATGGCCAGGAGAAGAGATACATAGAAGGAAGGGATCATGATTCTCTAAAGAAGAATATCTATAGGAAATGAATTGGGATTCCAAGAACAAACACCATAACAATAGGAGAGGAAGCTTCTAAAAGGTTTGTAGAATTTTGTTGGTAGATGATCCCTATTTAGCAATATGTCTTCATTCAAAATCTGGAATTTGAGAGACATTGTGAATCAAAAACTCATCAAAGTTTGGTCTAGATGTGTCAGTAGTTTAAGCCTCACTACCTAGTATTGATGGAACATATGATTCATGCATAGAGGGATGAGGAGCTGATTGACATTCTCTCTCTAGAGTGGCATTTTACTAACCAGTCTGAAGGAGGAAAGGTCTAGGTGTTCGGTGATCCATCCATGTTTCCTTCAATTGTTTATGATGATCATGAAAGTATCACTATATGTATGGTGGATCTCCAAGGTGTACCTTTCATGATCACAATAGTTTATTCTAAATGCAATGTTGTAGCTTATCGATCCTTGTGGAATAATCTTGTGTCACAATCACATTTGTATGCAAATATTCCCTAGCTTATAGTAGGTGACTTCCACAATGTCTAGATGAAAACAAAACAAATAGGCATCCTTCTTGTTGATTGACATGGATTGTGAGAGTTTGATTGTTGGATTCACATCATGTAAACTTTTGAGATACTTTTCAATGGAAGCACCTTCAGTTGGGTAGACAAATTGAATTTAACCACGATGACTTGGGAGAGGTTGATCAAGGGTTTTTGAATCTTATGTGAGCATCTTTGCCCATGAAGGTTTAGATGACTCATGTTACACATCAACACGTCTTTAACTATTGTCGTCTTCTTGTCATAGTCAAGCCAAGGCTGCATGTAACTCACCTATTGATTTTCACCTTTCTCTCTGTCTGGCTTACCCATGGTAAATGGAGGGGTGGGGAAAACAATTATTTAGATTCTTTGCTAAATACTCCCACTTGAAATGATATTTGAAAGATTGTAATAGGATTGTTTTTGGTGATATTCATCAGCACAAAGCAACCTAGAAGAGATTGTCAGGTGTCTACAAATTGATTTTGATAATGGACCGGATGATATCGATGAGAAACTTCTGTGGGAGGCTAAAAAGGACCTTGACAAGATTCTAGAGAATGAGGAAATTGTATGGAATGAATACGCACATATCCAATGGTTACAAGATGAGATAGGAACACTAAAGTCTATAATCATGTTATTAGAGTGCGAGAGCCAAAAATAGGGTGAAGGGAATCTATGTTTTTGATGGGTCTTTCTACACTTCTCATAATGAGATGACAAGGGAAGTGGTCAAATACTATGAAGATTTTTTTCTAATGAAGGATAATGTTAGATCATAGAGGACTACCAATTCTTATCCTGAATTCCTTGCATTCTCTCTTCAATGATAGTTTGATGTTGGGTGCCCCCTTGAGGAGTTGAAGATTCTTACTACCATCCAACATTTGACTAAATCAACTAGACTGGGTCCTGATGGTTGGACCATATCTTTCTACCTTGCGGCATGACATATTATTAACAATGATGTATGTGCTCCTACCAGCGATGTATTCCTTGGAAATCCTTGCCATCTTGCCTCATTTATGGTAGATTGTATCTTATCCCTAAGATAGAAGATCCTTCCAATCTCATTACACACTTATGTCCATTTTGGTATAAACTACCATTATTATAATATTTGGCCACATCATCAACAACATGTTGGCATTTATTATTCCTCATATGCTTACAATTAGTAGGGAGATTTTTTACAGAGTCATTACATCACACACCACATAAAACTTAGAAAGGAGCTAGTTGGTGATTGAGAGGGTGTGGGGTAGAATGTGAATGTCATAATCAAGGTAGACATGAAGAAGGCATATGATTGGCAATTCCAACCAATCTCACCAATGCTCCCAGATATTTAGAGAGGACTCCTCTTATAAATCTAGGAAAAACGTCCACCTACTCCTCATATTTCGGAGCCAGTTGATGACAGACTCTCCATTGGATTTCCAACTAACATATAAGATCAGTGATCAGCTCCCAAAGGAGGGTCAGACTTTAAAATTATAACCTGAAACCTTCAAGGACCCCCGCAACTTTATTATGGGGTTGAAGTAGATATACAGGGTCGAACACAGGGATGTGGGGACATTTAAAACACTTAAGATCTCACTCTTAAGTCTGATAAGCCAATCCGATAGTCGATAAAAGTATGGAGCTAGAACTAGTCTAGCAGGTTGTCACAAAATAAATCAAAACAAAGAAAAGAAAACAAAATAGAGTCTGTAGGATTCTACTATTCAAAGAAAAGGAGTTCCTAGCTATGTAACCACAAGTTGGGTAGTCTTGTTGGTATGTATTCCCTGATAGCCAATCATAGGATGATTGGTGGGATACATTAAGATTGATTTGATAAAGATCAAAGGCAAGTTTCCAATTCTTTCTGGTTTAGTCATATGAGATAGTGATAGAACAGATTGAATGTCTAGAGAATGACAATACTCAATGACGTATGCTTTCAGGTTAAGGGCCTGAACGATGAGATCATACATATGATAAGAGTTTGTACATTCTTATTGTCTCCCTAATCGGATGTCATTGTGGAAGGTAGATAGACAACAATGACACACAAGACTAGATTGTGGTGTTGGTTGATGACAGAATCTCATTAGTCATGATATGGAGATATCAAACCAAACACATAGGTACTTGTTAGAGAACAAGTTCACCAGACAGACCCACCATGAGTTTGACACATGGAACCATGACTTGGTAGTCACAATCAGTTCTCACAGTGATGGTGGTGAGTGTGATTCTTTGACCTAAAATCACTACACTCAAAACATGTTGTTGGGTACACTTTGACATCATCAAATGCATTCCTGAAACATGGGTTGTTATAAAGGTGATGATTGGGTGGCTTTGAAACATGGGGCTTTTGAGGGGTGAGTGATAGATATGGGATTTGTCCCTCCTAAGGGAGTTTGATATACATGGCCACATGATGAGTAGGATTGAGACAGGCGTGTGCATGCATGTGTGAATCAGTATGTGATATTGATGTCATACATATCTCCTCCAACCTACTCTGAGATCTAGAAAGTGAATGAATGTTGACAGGATGACTGTTCCATTCCTTGAGTTCATTCGGGATATCAGTGACAGAGGAATTATACATTCACTGTAACACCATTCACGGATTGTAGGATTGAAAGTTGTTCTCCAACTTTCTATTTCACTTGGGTAGCACTGATGTGCGACTAGGCACCGCTCTTTCCTTCTAAAGTCATAAGTGTTATGGACTTTTACTGCCAACGTGAAATGGACATGCAGGGTCACACACATAGGATTTAACCGGGAAGAGGAGTTTATCCACAAATGATGTTTAGATTGATTACTAAAGGAGTTTAGTAGTCCAGTTAAACACCCAATCCATTGATAGCTCAATATCATAGTGTTCAAGGTGTTGGACCAATTGATTACAGTATCAGATTGATTGAAACTACGATCGACTAATTTGCACAAGTCTGCTGCCCCAACCGATCGGCTCATGGGATGAACTGATCGACTCAAGATAGGCTGAACTAACCGGTTCAAGAGTTGAACCGATCGGCTCAACTGGTACAACCGAGATCGTTTTGAAAGTCGATTTTGTAAATACAATTTGTTTCACTTGTACAAATTTGATTTGGACAAGGATTACTATTTGATTAATCAGAGACAAATTTGAAAGTCAATTTGAGTTGGACCAAGACCACGAACCGATCGGCTCATGTGATGAACTGATCGACTCAGGTGTCCCAAACGATTGGTTCAAGTTGAAACGATCGGTTGAGGTCACCAAACGATCGTTTCAGGGTTGAAACGATCAGTTCAGCTGGCACACGTTGGTTGTTTTGTGGAAAATCTCGAACCCTTCTTCTCCTGCTTTTATCCCGCATTGGCCGGGAAAGAGAACCCTATACCATGACCCTCCTATATATATAGGGGTATTGGGGGCTTCTCTGGTGAACAACTCAGTGCATCAGTTGCTCTGCAAAGTTGTCATTCTCTCTGGTTTTGGTAACCGAGAGAGAGCTCGAGAAAGTGCTACCCGATAAGGGAGGCACATCAAGGGAAAGACAACTGTAGAAAGGCAACTAGTTGTAGGAGAGTGTGTTGGTGACTAGTACACCAACATGAGGGTGTGACTCCTTCTGATTCCTTGTGGGACAAGGAGATTGGAGTTCCAAGTGGTCCGTGTGGACTACTACAGAGGCGAGAGACATCTACCGCTCGGAGGATAGCTGTCAATCCCAACAGTCCCAATGAGACCAGGAGGTGCCAGTCCCGGTGCGACCAGGAGCTGCACAGACACCGTCCAAGACGGAGGTGAAGACCGTGCAAGCCGTGAGGTAAAGTCACCGAGCAAGCCTCGGGACAAGGTATGCCTCTACAAACCATCCTTCCTATTGTATAGACGTTTACACGTTTCCTATGTTTTGGGTTTTGGGAGAAGAAATTTTTTTGTTTCCACTGCCTTCTCTTTTTTTTGGTCGGCTAAAAACTCTGTTGCTATTGATTCCAAAAACTTTAGGTACAAACATAAGTGCACCCCCTAACCCTCAAGACAGGATTACCAAGGCAAATAAAAGAAACAAAGGTCTTGTATACAAGACCCAAAAGAAAGAGAGATACAGAAAGAAGGACAACATAGGAGTCCTTATATAGAAAATGATACTCCACCCAAACATAAAAGGAGCTCCACTCTCAATATGCATGCCCACAAATGGTGAAGACTTTATAGTTAGAGAGGAGGGCATCAGCTGATTTTGAAGTCCCATGCTGGCATCAGTCCAATCACTCAAACAGCTAATGCTAATGAAGAGATTAATCTTCAGCATCGTCCTACTGTACCAAACTAGATCATAGAAGCAACTATAACTACTGTACATCAGCATCAATAGCTAGAAATAGGGACTTGACTCCCCTTCCTCTAGGCATTAAGCTCACTTTCTGAAAGTAGAAGAAGAGGAACCCAGATTCACACCTCCAAACCATCAACCGTCAGCACATAGTCATAGAATCACATACAAAATCGGAAGGAACAAAAGGATCACATAGCCCAAATGAGAGGGCTCAGATGCAGAAGAGTGAATCACCAGGGTCCATCCATGAGCTGACCATCGAGCCAGATACCTTGATCCAGATAACTCCCTATCCTCCACTAACGTTTAACACAAACACTGAAGAAGTGACATCCAGGAAGAACCCAGCTCCTCTCCAATAGACGACAGACAGCAGATTTCTGGGCTCGGCAAGTCACAGCTACACACATCAGGAAGGAAGCAAGGGGAAGAAGAAGACGTAGACAGCCCCCCCAACCTGCTCCCTCACGCAGCCTGAGTTGCATCCACGTCTCAGCGGCAAACCTTCAAACACCTATGTGGTGACTCGGCAACCAGAAACATCAAGAGCGGCAGAACGTCGAGGATGAACAAGCATCTCCTAGCTGTATCTCTAAGGGGTACAACCCCACGTACCCGCCAACAATAGCTGCGGCAGACCCGTTGCCCCTGTTGCACGAAGGCAACCCGGTGAAACTTTGTGGGCATCCGACTGAAGGAAAGCGGAGGACCGCCGCCAGCAGACCGGAGCACCAGGGCATGACACCCATATCCGCTGAAGATCGGATCGCACGAACCAGAAAAAATCCTCGCGGAGTCATCGACGCGAGCCACAACAAGCCAGATTGACGCCAGTCAACCTCGCGATGAAGCGCCATCAGACCACATCGAGGTCGAAGCTTGGAGGTCATCACCCCCCGGTCGAAGGAGAGAAGGCACAAGTGAAAAAGGAGGCGAACCACCCTTTTGAACACCTGCTTTCGGAGCAGTCACTTTAGTCTCAGATCTGGAAGGGTAAGGCCTTCTCCATCCACCACACATGAGCGGAAGCAAGTCGACTAAGTCGAGCACCGAACCACGACATCCCCTTGACCAAAAGATGCATCATGCCAACCTTCACCCCAGGCAAGCCGGAGGAGACACCTGCGATTCAACCTCACCGACACCCTCATCTCCAGAGAAGATCTCAAGCATCTGTCCACACTTAGCCACACGGAGCCGCCTCCCACAGAACGAACCTAGAGACCAGGGGGAGGGACACACAGAGGCGGCGTACCCTCGCCCCAGCGACGGCCGCCGGGCTAGAGAGAAGACGGAGCGATTTCTAGAGAGAGACGGAGCGTGCCCTGATTTAGGTCCCATTTCCGCTGCCTTCTCTGCCTCTCCTAAAACCTAAAAGTGGTATCAGAGCCAGGTTAACTTCTCTATACTGTAGGATTATCGATATAATCGATTTTGGTTTATCACCTTTATTTATTGCATACGATGCGGATAAAATTGGCTTTATGCATGCCCAATCCTAAATCCACAAATCCCAATATACATATATGATATGTAATATAAATGCACTCAATACGTGTCACCCTTAAATGAGTTTTGTGGTGGATGTATAGCGTGGTTATGGCCAATAAACCATATGTCTGTGTGTGCTTGGTTGAATGTGGTTACTTGCATCTCGGTCTGCGCACCGATTCCCTATATCCTATTCCTGATGTAACTTGAAATAATTCAAGATTTCTTTCCTACCTTTGCTCCCCCTAAATGTAACTCAAGGTTTCCCTTTTCAAATGTAAATAGGATAGATTTTATTTCCTGTTATGTCAAAGGACGGCGGACAATCTGATGAGGAATGAGACGATCGGTTCAAGGTGTGAACCGATCGGTTGGTGATCCAGACGAATGGCTCATGGAGCGAGATGATCGAGTGGCGGCCATGAGGAGATGCACGACGACCATGAAAACCGATCGGTCTGGGGAGCCAACCGATCGACTGGTGGCACCCAGACGACCGACCAGAGCAAGCAGGTCATTCATGTGATGAGTTGATCAACTCGGATGGCTATAGCACTTCATCATGGACAGGTTGCATGTGATGTAGACCTAGATGACCGTGATTCCTCTTGGCTCAAGAAATCACATTAGGATGGCCATAATCATCACTTTTATCGTTTCTCATGTTTTATGTGGGATATAGCATGTATATGATACATACTATGTATTGTGGTGATTGGATATGTATATGTACCTATAAAACCAAATCCCTCATTAAATATAAAAGTTTTAGATGCCTTCCAAATGCGACACATGTGAAAAGCTTGATCGGCCAAGTGTGGGCACGCCCTAGCGTGGTGCACCGTCTATCTCATGGAAGCGTGAAGTATGAATATGTGGGTCTGCCCTAGTAGGGTGCATATTCATCGTGTTCGCTTTGGGTCGGACTTAACAAGGTGACCTAGATAGGATCTAGCACCTTGAGGCATGGAGATGATCATGGCAAGGAGTTGCATATGATATCTTTCAAGAGTTGCATATGATGTAATTGGCAAGAGTTGCCTACTTGGAAGATCTAAGTTGTGGGTGACAGCCCTAGCTGGTCCATGATTTAGAGGATTTCAAGATCTTGACCCACTAGAAGATTGTTCGCTGCAATCTTCCGAATTGATGGTGAGGGCTATCAATTTGAACAAAATAGTGGAAGCGATAATTAATTAAAGTCCTAATTATATCATCAACCTTTCAAATCAATCAAATAAGTCAAAATTGAGTTTTGGACTAAACTGCATATATTTCCTTTTGTAGTTAAAATGACAACAAACAACAATCACTTTTCATTACGATTGGTTCATGAAAAGGACAAGCTGAATGGGACTAACTTCCACGTCTGGTTTAGGACATTGAGAATTGTTCTCACTCAAGAGTGAAAGCTCTATGTCCTGGATACTCCAATTCCAGAGGAACCTACTCCTACCGCACCAAAGGCAGAAAGGGATGATTATAAGAAGCATTCTGATGATGCCATTGCTACAAAGTGCTTGATGTAGTGCTCCATGAACCACGAGTTGTAGAGACAACATGAGAACATGGGTGTCATTGAGATGATTCAGCATCTTAAGAACATGTATGAAGACCAAGCACGACAAGAGAGATATGATGTCTCCAGGACACTATTCAAGTGTGTCATGACAGAAGGAGATCCAGTTGGTCCTCACACGCTTAAGATGATTGGGTATGTGGACCTGACGAGACTGGGATTTCCCCTGAGCCAAGAGTTGGCTACTGATGTGATACTGCAATCGTTGCCAGAATCCTACAGTCATTTTGTGATGAACTACAACATGAACAACTTTGAAAAGCCATTGACATGGTTGTTGGGCATGTTGAGGACAGCTGAGACACAGATGAAGAAGGACAAGCCTAAGTCTGTGATGATGATCAACAGCAAGAAAGGTAAGTCTAAGCACAAGGGCAAGGGCAAAGCTAAGAAGGGTTATGATGCTAGCCAGGAGCCCAAGGCGTCTTCAACTCTCAAGGCAAAAGGAGGTGTGACCAAGAGAGACAATTGCCACCATTGTAAAAAACCAGGACATTGGAAAAGGAATTGTCCACTCTATCTGGAAGAACTAAAGATGAAGGATGCGACAGACGTCTCCACCTGAAGGTGTCATGAAATAAACTTGTAACATTTTTTAGGTATATGATACCAAGATATAAAATGTAAAGCACTCAATAAATGAGGCAAGTGTTTCTGCCATATATAGGAGTACTTTAGTTTATTTTCAGCCTTGAAGGCATGTAATAGAGTTATGAACTACTATTTCATATTTGTTAATAGATAGAAACACTTTATTTTTGCATATTGTATGACAATGATAGCAATTAATAAAGTTGATGTTTCAATCTTCGAAGATATGATCTTTATGGCAATGCCTTGTTTATCTTGTGGTACTTGGTATGCATAAGATAAAATGATACCTAAAAGTTATTGATAATTCAAACAGTCAAATTAACATTATCATGAGAAATTCATTTCTAGTTTCCATATGATGGATAAATCTAGACTCTTTTGGTTAGAAAACTAGCAAGAGACATGAATCTCTTGGACATGATTAATCAATCTTCACCAAGGTAGTGGGAGATTGATTATCCTATTAGGTATAATACATGTGATGTATTTACATACCTATTGGAGCAAATGTTAATACTTCAAATGGTGTTTAGAGAAATACCAATATGAATATCTTGAAGTTTTCAAGAATATCATAGATGAAGTACAAATTTGGTAAAGTGTTAATTCTCCAATGAATGAAATACTTGAACCAAATGTTTGAGAACCTTGTGAATGATTATGATAATGTATCATAGTGAACTCATGATTAAGGCATGGTGATGTCTAAATCAAAAGGATTCATACTCTAAGGAGTTATAGGATGATTATCAAATAACTAATTTCTTCTTAAATAAAGAATACCCCACACTAATAAAGGACATTAAGAATCACAAAGGGTTGTGAGTTATTATATCCTTGACAGATACACCTCGATTATCTATGTGATGAGTTGGTCATGTGATGAATCAACTATCTAGATAAATATGAGGAATCGGATTTTGAATTATGGTTTATGACCATTACATCCTAAATGACTTCCATGTAAACCATAAGGTATGACCTTGATGGTAGCTCCCATTAGGATAAAATCCATAAGTGTGAATGAGTCTCAAGTGTTAAGACACATGGATAACATTTTGAAAAAGGATGATGCTTGTTAATTGCAACTTAATGACTAAGAGATTTGGCATATGGATACTAAAACCACATTCCTATGAGGAATAAAACTAGGATGTGTACGTGACACAACCTATAAGGTTTATGAATCCATTAATGCAAATGAAGTCTATAAGTTACAATGGACTAATCAATCTGATTGATTAAGTACAAGCAACTCAGAGTTGGATATTTACTTTGATGATATAGTCAAAGGGTTTGACTGATATATCAAAGATAAAGAGGGGATCTATGATTTAGTGGGAGCGTATTCACATTCCACATGTTGATGTGAAATGGAAATGTTCTAGAATGGAATTCCAAAGTGGAAATTATCTTTAAGGAAGATAGAGATGTTTCCTATGTGATAGGAATAGATATTATAGAGATAGTTCTTGAAAACCTCTTGACCTAAAAAGAGAGAGCATACATTGGCAATCTGTACTGAAGAGTTTAGTATGCATAGATTCAGTGGGAGAAAACCTATCCATGTTACATGGAGTTAGTATCCCAAGGCCTAGTTTCCAATTCTTATGAAGAATGGGAACACTAAGGATAGATATGGATATATCATGTATGAAATCATCCCATTATCTTGCATGTATGGACATAGAAAGGATAAAATGAATTCATCATCTTATATGTATGACATGACAATATGATATGCTCATCCTGTTAACTCATATATGGGACATGACAAGTGGATGTCTGACTAGTTCCAGTAAGGGTTACTGGAATACCATAAGAACTTGATAAGTACTTATGAAGTACTAGTTCTATGGAAATAAGGAAGGGTTCACTGTGAAGAGTTACACTGATGCGAACTTCCGAAAAGGACAAAAAATTAATCACAATATATATGGGATATATAAAAGTGAATGTTTATTGATAATTGGAAACATTCCAATAAAGTTGTATAAAAGGAAAGGTCGAGTATTCGTGTGTTAGAGAATAGCAGTGGATACTATATTGATTTGGAAGTTCATGAGATGAACTTATAGTTATTCCGGTCATTGATGACAAGCTAGGAGTGATTCATCATGCAATGTATCTAAAGGTTAGCAAAGGAATACTAGATCGCATATTACGGCAACTCCATCTCATACGTGTGACGTACAACAAAGAGATGTGAGACATGCAATTAATACCGACTTTGGCAAGGTGTTGCCATAACTCACTATGTTAGCACTTGAGTACAATAACATGTGGGACATGTTTGAAGATCACTAAGAATATGATTCAAGGGTGATTGTCTCACAGTGCAAGTGGGAGTTTGTTGGTATGTATGTCCTGAGAGCCAATCATAGGATGATTGGTGGGATACATTAAGATTGATTTGATAAAGATCAAAGACAAGCTTCCAATTCTTTTTGGTTCAGTCATATGAGATAGTGATAGAATAGATTGAATGTCTAGAGAATGACAATACTCAATGACATATGCTTTTAGGTTAAGGACCTGAACGATGAGATCATACGGATGCTAAGAGTTTGTACATTCTTATTGTGTCCCTAGTTGGATGTCAATGTGGAAGGTAGATAGACAACAATGACACACAAGACTAGATTGTGGTGTTGGTTGATGATAGAATCTCATTACTCATGATATGGAGATATCAAACCAAACACATAGGTACTTGTTAGAGAACAAGTTTACCGGACAGACCCACCGTGAGTTTGACACATGGAACCATGACTTGGTAGTAACAGTCAGTTCTCACAGTGATGGTGGTGAGTGTGATTCTTTGACCTGAAATCACTACACTCAACACATGTCGTTGGGTACACTTTGACATCATCAAATGTAGTCCTGAAACATGGGTTGTTATAAAGGTGATGATTGGGTGGCTTTGACACATGGGGCTTTTGAGGGGTGAGTGATAGATATGGGATTTGTCCCTCATAAGGGAGTTTGATATCCATGGCCACTTGATGAGTAGGATTGAGATAGGATTGTGCACGCATGTGTGAATTAGTATGTGATATTGATGTCATACATATCTCCTCCAATCTACTCTAAGATCAAGAAAGTGAATGAACGTTGACAGGATGACTGGTCCATGCCTTGAGTTCATTTGGGATATCAGTGACAAAGGAATTATACATTTACCGTAACACCATTCACGGATTGTAGGATTGAAAGTTGTTCTCCAACATTCTATTTCACTTGGGTAGCACTGATGTGTGACTAGGCACCACTCTTTTCTTGTGAAGTCATAAGTGTTATGGACTTCCACTGCCAACGTGAAATGGACCTGTAGGGTCACACACATAGGATTTAACTTGGAAGAGGAGTTTATCCACAAATGATGTTTAGATTGATTACTAAAGGATTTTAGTAGTTCAATTAAACATTCAATCAATTGATAGCTCAATATCATAGTGTTCAAGGTGTTGGACCGATTGATTAAAGTATCAGATTGATTGAAACTGTGATTGACTGATTTGCACAAGTCTGCTGCCCCAACTGATCGGCTCATGTGATGAACCAATCGGCTCAGGTTGTTGAACCAATCGGCTCATGGGATGAATCGATCGGCTCAAGACAGGCTGAACTGACCAATTTAAGAGTTGAACCGATCGGCTCAACTGGTACAACCGAGATCGTTTGGAAAGTCGATTTTGCAAATACAATTTGTTTCACTTGTACAAATTCGATTTGGACAAGAATTAATATTTGATTAATCTGAGACAAATTTGAAAGTCAATTTGAGTTGGACCAGGACCACAAACCGATCGGCTCATGTGATGAACCGATCGGCTCAAGTGTCCCAAACGATCGGTTCAGGTTGAAACGATCGGTTGAGGTCACCAAACGATCGTTTCAGGGTTGAAATGATCGGTTCAGCTGGTGCAAGTTGGTTGTTTTGTGGAAAATCTCGAACCCTTATATTCCTGCTTTAATCTCGCATTGCCTAGGAAAGAAAACCCTATCCCATGACCCTCCTATATATAGGGGTATTGGGGGATTCTCTGGTGAACAACTCAGTGCATCAGTTGCTCTGCAAAGTTGTCGTTCTCTCTGGTTTTAGTAACCGAGAGAGAGCCTGGGCAAGTGCTACCCGATAAGGGAGTCACAACAAGGGAAAGACAACTGCAGAAAGGCAACTGGTTGCAGGATAGTGTGTTGATGACTAGTACACCAACAGGAGGGTGCGACTCCTTCCGATTCCTTGTGGGACAAGGAGATTGGAGTTCCAGGTGATCCGTGTTGACTACTACAGAGGCGAGAGACTTCTACCACTCGGAGGACAGCTGTCAATCCCGACAGTCTCGGTGAGACCAAGAGGTGCCAGTCCCAGTGTGACCAGGAGCAGCACAGACACTGTCCAAGACCGGAGGTGAAGACCACGCAAGCCGCGAGATAAAGTCGCCGAGCAAGCCTCGGGACAAGGTATGCCTCTACAAACCATCCTTCCTATTGTTTATACGTTGACACGTTTCCTTTGTTCTGTGTTTTGGGAGAAGAATTTTTTTTTGTTTCCGCTACCTTCTCTGCCTCCCCTAAAACCTAACAAGTCTATGCACTCATTCTCGGGCGTAGACAACCCTCGAACACCCCATCAAGCAACCTACATCCAAACATACTACGTACTTTGGTATCTGTTCTCGTGGGGTCATCTCACTCACTTTTGTGAAGCATGACTAAACCCCATCAATGACATGAAACCTCTCTTTTGAGGATGACCAATCAGCACCCGATAATATTCTAGATACCCTATCAGGTCTAAATATTCTGAGATGCTAGGAACATGTGTGATCTGGGTAGAACCTAGTTGTGGGCCCGACCGTGCCAGGTCGGGCCCGACCGTGCCCAGTTCTACGGTTCTACACAGATCACCTTGAACCATCCTCCTTTCAGATTCTGATCCAAACTACCTTCTCTTATCTATTTCTACAACGAATCTCTCAATATAGGCAGAAATACAAGTTCAAACAAGAAAGATATCAACCAAACTAGCAATCATAACCAGAAAGAGAGGATAGAATAGAAATCATAATAGATCTGAAATAAAACTACTTGTTTAAGGAAAAAGTACATAAACATGCCCAAAACAGGCTACATAGCCAAGAAGGATCTCAACTAGCCATGGACAAGCATAGTTGGAACCAAACAAAGATGGAAGAAAATCATTTGTACAGAAACAAAGGAGAACAATAGAAGAAAGGAGAAGAAGAAGAAGAGATTCAGCATGTGGAGGAGTGGTGGCTCTCACTCCTTAGCCTCTGTATAGATCGGATCTCATCTTTAGGTCATCCCCCTTGGTCTTCTGGACTCCTTGGCCTACTTTCTCTTTGATTTTTCCTCAAACAGTAGCTTGGTGGGTGTATGGAGGTCAAATATGGTTGAAAATGGTAGGTTATGGGTGAACGATAAATAAAATGGTGGTGGATAGAAGCAAACTAGAGAGATGGATGTAGGATGATCACTTCAGCCTTTTCTAACCTCTGAACTCTCTAATGGGGCTCTGGGAACCAAGAATGTGCGGAACCACAAGGTGGAACCTCCCAAAATTCAGAGCTCGGAATGGGACCTCCAAAATCCCAGAACTTGGAACTCCTGATCTGAGAACCCCTCTCCAGGTCATGAGGGGTGAATATTTATAGGTCAAGGTACCTACCTCAGTCGTGGCCCTGGTCTCAGCTCAACCGTGCCAGGATGGGCATGGTCGTTCCAGGGTCACAGTCGAGGTAGGCTCCGCGGTTGAGGTAGATGCCTCGGTCGAGACACACCCCACAGTCGAGGTGGTCATGTCATGGTCGAGGTTGATGTGTCGCGGTCACACTCGTGCCATGGTCGAGGATGATGTGCCGCGGTCACAGTCGTGCTAGTGTACCAAAGTCGCGACCTTGGCCTCAGCCCGACCATGTCGAGCTGGGTCCGGTTGTGTCGAGTGTCGGTCGACACTTTGTCGTGTCCGCGGTTGTGACATTGTCTTCTTGGCTTCGGTCGCAACATCCTTCTTGGTCACAATGCGGCATCATGGACCAAACCCACCCCACTGGGGGAGGGGGGTTATTACTGGTGGTCGAGGGGCCTGCATCGATGAACCTTCTGATTGGTGAGGATGCATTCTGGTGAAGGACTGGCCATCAAAAATAGAGTCCAATATATCAAAAGTATTTTGGGCCCATTAGTCAGTTAGCAGGACCACCTCTCCTAAGCTGGTGCACATAGTGTGATGCTTAGTCCACCGCAGTCGCGACAGATGAAAATCTAGTTGCTTCAAAAACTATGTGTTGGGGAGAAATCATGGAGAATTGATGTCTTTTCAGGTTCAGTGTCTACAAGTCCCAAAATTGGCTAGTTGAGAAACTTTATCTATGAAAAGATATAACTTACTAAAAGATAAGGATCTAGGGTTATTTTGGGCATATTAAGCCTATAATGATGCAAAACTATAAATAAAAACTTAGTGTAGTTGCCTAAATTTGGGTGTTATCAACCACCCCAAGCCTAAACCTTTGTTTGTCCTCAAGCAAGAATGTGCTCAAAGAACAAAAAGATAACATCCAATTTAAGCATGGAGATAAATACTAAAGTTATGAAAAATAGTTTAAAACATCAATTCTCTTGACCCATGTCGTTTCAGAGCAAACCCCCACCAATATGGCACAATCCTGCTAAAGTAAGATCAAAGAGAGTCCATGCAAGATTAAGAGAATTCACTGCAACCTTTCGATACTCATGAGGGTTTGAATCATAATTATAAAACATAAAAGAATTGTCACATAGGTGATCACGCGGGTGATGAGCAATGAGTCATCATCATGTATTCATGTAGACCACTCGAGAACAACACGCCTCCCACTTATTTTGGTCCTAAGAGGAAACAAAAGCAAAAAGACTCTAATGACTTCTACGGATCCCTATCTGCATCAGGTTGGTCCATGTAACGAGCAACATTCCTTGCAGTTCGAGACAGTTGGCCCAAAGTAGTGAGACGAACTCCTCGTACTGCACTCAAACAAACCCTGCTACTGGGATGATCTCATAGGTCTCCTAGGGGTTCCTAGTGACTCTCTAATGAGCTTTCGGGGTGGCACTACCAGGCACGACATACTCGCATTCATGAGTGCAGTCATATACCGGCTGGGCACCATCCTCAACTCTCCTAAAAGAGAAAACAATGCTCATTTATTCACACTCAGGCTTTCATTTTCTGCATTCTATTTTATAGGCTTGGGTGAGAACTATTTTGATATTTTTGGGATTTTGTGGGCAGCCAAGCCTCATTTGCAAATTTTTAATTTTTCATCTTTTTGACTCAATCTAAGGTGAGAGGGCACACAGACCATCAAGGAAAAACATTTCAACTTGATTATATCTCAAAACTCATCATTATCTTCTTGATACCTATATGAAAAGATAGTAATTATGATTCAAGGATCCTTAGAGTAGAGGAAAGTTTGTGAAAAACATAGCTTGGAGTTTTGATCAAACTATATCTCTTTCCAACGGTCCTATATCCTGGATTTGTTGTTCACAACATAGATCAAGGGGATGATGTTTCAAGCTTCAAAAAAGGCGCATAACCTTAGCTTGATTACCAAACTTAAGGAAAGAGTCAAAGAGCAAGTCAAGCAAAAGATCAAGTGGTTTAGGATGAAAATTGTGCATTTAGGCATAAAGATCAGCATTCAGTTCTAAGACTCGCATCACATAGCCTTAATTGAAAAGCTAAAAATTATGAAACAAAGTCTTACAAACCTAAAAAATTTATGCTAAATGCAAGGAACATAGATGAAAGGAACTTAGAAGATAAAAATGCATGCATGAAAGGAAAGAAATAAAAGGGAAAGGCGAAAGATAGAGGGTGGTACACCCTGCCACCCCAAGCTTAAATGTTTTGCTCGTCCTTGAGCAAATATCAAGCTCTAAATGGTGTGGAAAGTAGATGCTACTGGTAGTCACTCTTTATTTATTGGTTCAGATCATCAATGCTGCCTGGTCGGTTCTCATAGTCTCGGTGCATTCCCTGCTAAAAGTGGAATGACTGTCTGAAGTCCTGGGTTGACTGGTAGAAAGGCTGGAAGTGCTGCTAGAATGGTTGCTAAAAAGTTAGAGGAGGTGGTGGAGGGAAGGCTTTGTCGAACCTCCGTCTAAGGTATTGCACATCTTGCTCCAGCACATCAAACTGTCTGTTGGAGTCATCCCTAAAATTAGTCATAAACTCATAAAGATGCCCCAAATTGAGATTTGGGGCATACTACTCATGTTGAGGAGAGTGTTGGTAATCCACTGAAGGCATCTCTGTGTAGGGCCCTCCTTGATATGGGATGTCGTGGAAGGCTGGCCCTATTTTCTGTCCAGTCTCCTGAGTCTCTAGCACTGGTGGTGCTAAAGAAGATGCTTCTGTAATCCCGCCTACCTGACGAATGTTGCCTTGAGCATCCAACAGAGAGACGTCCATGACTATTGTTTGACATGTGAACTATGTGTTTGCTGGCAGTAGTACTTTGTGCCTGTTGTGCCCAAAGATATAAAGATATCCTGTGATGCACTATTTGACCACCCCTGAGTAAATCAAGTGATCCAAGTCCAACTTGGACCACTTAGCCTTTCCCTACATAAGTGCCAAATGTCCATCTCCAATCTCAAGATGATGCGCCATGAAAGTGATAATGCCTGCCATTGGCATGAACTAGACTTGCTTCTTGAAAGAGTTGTGAAAGTGGTGGATGATGAAGTTCCCCACATTCACTTTCCTTTCTATTGCTGCACACCATAAAATGTAGAGGTCCATTGAGCTGAGTGCCCCGTGATTGTCCTTATTCTCCAGGAAAAAATTCACAATCACTCGGTGCAGATAACAAAGTGTCAGGTTGTGGATGTGTGAAGCTTTGGCACCTCTAGAAACATATTTATCTTCCCCCATAAGCATCTTCCATGCTTGAGTAGCATCAAAGTCGCTGTCCCCTATCTCCAGTCGGCCCCTGGACATCTCAGTGCAGTCCTCAGTAGAGCGTGACAACCAACTATTGAGGTGATCATCAGTGACTTGGTGGCTCTGGTTCAGCAGATAAAAATGCATGACAGTATGCTGGTGGTCCTTTTGGGTCTCGAGAATAGCATAGAACTCATAGGTGAGTATATGATAAGCATCACACTACGTGTATGCAAGGACATATAGGGCAACAACTGCAAGATATATGTCGACATGTGCTTGTATCCTAAGCCTGATGAGTATGGAAGGGTCAACATATCATGGGCCTACCGGTCTGCACGTGTCTTCTATTAAGGCATAAAACTGCTACTTTTGCTTCATATTTATGAACATGTGAGAAGGGAGAGAGCTTTGGTTAACACCTTTATGAGTGGGGTGGCATCTGCTCCCCTAAACTAAATCACGCGATGAAGTTGATTTGCGTAAAGACGTCAACCATTCTACTGACACTTAGTGTTGGTCCCCTATAGATGAAGCTCTATGTGTTGTTGCTATAGACAGGCCCTCCTGATGGTGTGTCAAAGTATGGAGATCAGCATCATGGCATGCTCTCGACCATCTCTCACTCAATACCTGCTCCAACAAATCACCACTATAGGTGTCCATTAGAGTGGCAGACACACGATGGTAGTCTGAATCGGTCTCGTACAACCCGAACCCTACTAAAGCCGAATGCATGGTGTCATCTTTGTACACTAAGTTTGTGGTTCACATAGTGCGGGGCGGATATCAACTCTTGTGCTCTGTCGGTGATGAGGAGCCTCCTTCCCCTTTCTTTCGCAACACTATCTTCTTGAGCTTCTTAAAGCTATTTCTCATCGCATCCATGGTACTGATTTTTTATCTGATCTGGCCAGGCACGACTGTACTAAGGTGGGCAAGGTCAGGCAGGGTGAAATTCAAAGCTTCTACAGGGTCTGCTGCTGACTCTCAACACGGTCGAGCCTACCTTGGAATGGTTGTGCCGACATGAAGGCTACTGCGGCAAAGTGCTGATGCGGTTACGGCTTGGTTGCTATGGCGGAAGGTGGGTGTAGGGTGGCGATGTAGGTGGGGTTGCGGGTGATGCAGACGCCTACTAGTTCTTCCAACACCGAGCACAGTCGTGCTGGTGGTGGTATGATCATGCGGGTGAGGAGGAGAAAGTGTTCTCACTAAAACACTATGCGGCAGCATGGAAAGGGACGACAATGCTGGAGTAGCAGCCATGTGGTCATCACAGACATAAGGAGTGGGGAGAGCTGTGGTGGAGGCGTCTCTGGCGGTGGCGGCGGCGGATGTTGCAGCTGTGGCAGCTGTCACTGTTGCAGCTGCTATGGCTCTGATGGCTGCTTTTGGCCTGCAGTAGGTGGGGGAAACAGGGGAAGCACAAGAAACATGCAGAGGCAGTGTAAGGATTTTGCGAGACAAGAAGAAAAATGGGTGGAAGGTGTGCGAAAAAAAGGCTCGGCCCGGGTGTATTTATAGGATGGACGTGCATGGTCACCCTCACCCTGACCGTTCCTAGATTGTCACAATCATGCCGAGGTGGTGGGAAAGTTGTAAAAAGGAAGAAAACTCAGTCAATAGTGGGAATTAAGTCAATAGGTAGAACAACTGGTCAAAAGTGCAACAGTCAGTCAAAAAGGTGGAAAAAGCGGAGACAAATCGACATGTCGATCAGTCAAGCCGACAATATTGTCAATTTGACCTACTTTTGACCGTTGACCAAGGACTGCATACGAGAAGCGATTTGTCACATAACCCAGCTGGACACAGTTGTGCTGATATGAAAATTTTGAAAAATGATCGCTTTTGACCGTCGACTGACAAGCGAGAAATTTGGATAAAAGTATGAGAGTGGCCCGACCGTGCTAGCCTGGCACGACCGTGCTGAGGCTGGCCTAGGCAGGCTCAAGTCTCAGAGAATCTGGATTTAAGAAGATAAAATGAGGGTGGAATGTTGCAAACAGCTTCAAAATCAAACACTGTAGGAAAGCAACAAGATATGCCAAATAACTTCTTTCAAAAAGATAGACCAAAAGTAGTTGTCACGGTGAAAAGGTTGAAATGCATGCAATAAAGAGTAAAAGAAATCTAGATAATGCAAAGGAAACTAAATTTAAATAATTAGAGGAAAGATAAAACTTGTATTGACTTTATTATGCTAAAATTTAAAAATTAAAATTAAAGAGAAATTGTGTAGGTAATAGGGGTGGCTTCCCTACAACTCCTACACTTCGATCCCAAATCTGTAGTTTTGGGATTCGTGTTACCTATGTAAGGCCCCTGAACTTGCTTAATGAGTTGAATAATCTTAATTACCATAATTTAATGCTTAAAACCCAAATATAACCTTTTGATATGTTTTGAAATCATAATAAAAGTGTAAGTTTCAAATTTGGTTCAATTTGGACACTGTTTGAGCAAGATATGCAATTTTCTATACATTTTGGACTTTTCTGCATGGTTTGAAGGTGTTTTCGTCAAGGGTATATTAGGGTTTACCCCTTCATGGATGAGCTACCTTTAGTAGCTATCAACTAATGAATTATGTGATTGGCTGGGAAATTCGACAAAGGAAATCTAATCAGGTCTATATGGATGGTGTGGGAGCTTCTTGTGTGTGTTCTTGTATATTTGTAATAGTTTAAGGCCATAGACACATGGGGAAGCTACTTTTACACCTCATGCTTGCTTCCATCCATATCCATGGGCTATATTTACCTCTTCCTTGCCCATGTACGAAACTATGGTTGCTTTATTTTTCCTCTAACCTGGATCAACGAATCCACTCTGTTTTTCTGCAAAACCAAGTGCTCTAAGGTAGAAGACAACCTCTTTTTGGAGACGAAGGTCTCCTAGAGCTCCATCTAGCCCTACCTAGGGTTTCCAAGGTCATCTTCTAGGGATTTCAACCAAGGCAAGTTGTTTTCCTTCCTTCTCCATTTCTCTTGTTCTTCTCCTTCCTTAGACCTTCCTCCAGGTTAGAACCTAGCTACTCCATGGTAAAAGTGGCTCTAGAACTCAAAAATATATCCTTCTTGTTTCTTTTTCTAGGATTTTGCTTCTTTGTGGAGAGAAGTACCTGTTTGGCCAAGTTCAAATCTGAATCCTAGGTTTTCTTGCCCTATTTGCTCTCAATTTTTGCTATTTAGGATCTGACCTACTCTATACATGTGAGTTATATAACATTCTTCACTTATATTTCTTGTTAGAAGCTTGTTAGTTCATGTTTATGCTTTAATGTGATGAAGTAAGCATAGAGAAACCATGCTTGTTTAGAAACCTATGGTGCTAAGCACAAAATAAATGATGGTTCAAATTAGGGTTTTCAAGCTATTTCCTTCCCTATCACACAACTGATGGTCATATCATTCAATAACCAATGGTGTTGCTATCTTGGCAACTGATGTTCATGATCAAAGGTGTCAAATTTATGGTGACAACCTATGGTCACCCCCTTAGGTCAGGTTTTGGATCAATTAGACGTTTAATTATCATTTACTAAGTATTCTAATGATGTTATGAATCGATGATGACATTAGCTTAATATTTTATGGTGTTAACTTAATGTATTACTGATCTAACAACCAATGCTGTCCTAATGATCACAATTAATGGTGGATCAAATCATCAACATATATGATGAGTTAACTGTCAGAACCCATTACTCTAAATTAGATTACTGAAAACATAAAACATAATCAATCACTAATTAATCACATACCCAAAAATATGGGTAAATTAAAACCGATTTCAACATCATCACCCACTCAGAAATATTTGCATAAGAGCCCAACATCTTTCTTATATCCATACTATGCCAAGAATTTGATACAAATTGTTCTATCATCTTAGCCGCCACATATATACACAGGAGAACAATATTCATATATGCGACACAAAAAAGTATTAATATGCTAACAAGAGTCTGATTCATTTGAAACACCATATACAAACTTTTCCTTCCCGGACCTGAGAGTACAGGGACGACTCTAGGACACACTAGACATCTAATCAACTTTCTTAAAGATTCATTACTATAGATCCTCTTTGCTTCCACATGTTTGTTTTCTTCACTTCCAATTATCTAAAAAAATGTGGCGAACCACAAGGGTGAGACCCATATCCCAGTAAGAGATATAACTTCCAACAACGTTTATTGATTACAACATTTTTAAGTAATTAAATAGTTAAGCAATTTAATCAGAGATAAAAAATAAGATCAGCAATACTGATGACTAACAAAATACATAAAGGAGTAGATAATAACTATCATCATTAGCCAGCCTATCATCCTTTATCTATTTGACAATATAAGTAATTTAGTAGCATATGCAGTTCTAGCATCATGAGCAAGTCTAGTAACATAGAATCTCTATCATTATGAATAATTCCAGCCACGTAAGCATAGCTAACAACTTTAGCATGTCTAATAGGTTGAACATATCAACATCATAAGAAGAGCTAACAACATAAGCACAACTATCTGGATAAGCATGATTAGTAGTATATGCATCTCTAGTTACAAAGGCATGGCTAGCAATATTAAACATAGCTAGCAAAACCATCTTAACCATCTGTGTCAGTATATTTGACAACATAAGTATGTTTACAACATGAGCATAACTACAACATAAGCATATCTATTATCTCTTATTATACTATACATGATCTCAGTGAAAAGAAAACAAACAAGGGTTTTCATCCAATATGAAGCGTTGTGTATAACCCTAAACATATATGCTACACGGCTATCTTACATCTTTTATTATGCCCTGAGGAAATTGAGGATACCACTCAAAATCCAACTGACCACTGCTAAGTCGAAATCAGTGTCATAAAAATCTAGGAAGAGCCAGACTCCTAAGATCTTATCTGCCCTCGGTCAGTACGGGTCTGCCACAGTGACACATAAGGTCAAGCTGCTAACAGCCTAGTCCGTCCTTTCAAAGGAGGTGGGTACGCATACCCTACCATCTGAGGTACAACCACAATTGTCCTCCAATATCATCACATATATAATCACCAAGACACGACCGTAGTCATTCTCAAACTAAGGGCTAGGTATGACCACAGTCATCCTCCCTAAACACTTGAATTCAGGATGACAAGCACCCCACATACTCATTAGTATGTGCTCTGAGTTTCCCTTAAGAATACTCATTTCACCATCTGGCAATTTCTAACACTCAGATGGATCTATGGCACATGGCACTACATGATTAGAGTTTCATTTGATTAGTTATGCCAATTGGGTGAATTAAGCCTGCCTCAAACAAGTGGACATACAAACCCTAATTCACTTCTAACAAGCATATAAATATCACAACTTCAAAAGATATAAAATGTGTGAAACATAATTTCTCATCTCATCATCACATGGTATTATTTACTTGCCATTCATGAGGCTACACTAGTCATAATACTATCACAAGATATAAATCCTTTTCACAATATCACATGGTATCAACCCTTATCGACACAAGAGGATTACACCTCATTTAGGGCTCAACCATGCCCAAAGGTCATTAAGACCATCATACTATCCCTACAAGATCATCATTATCTTTGCATGGCTTATAACAAGGCTCAACAACATTACATTCATATAATACACTAGATCAACACAATATTGCATTAATGAGCTACGAGTTTGTAAACAATCATAGAAAGGTTATATTAACATTTAGAACATTCCTTTATTACATCAACATGCATGGAACCTAGATATGATTAACTCTCATCATATTCACTGTGCACATGTTTAGCATAAGAAAGTATCAACCATGTGGCTATGATAACCACCAATTAACATATCAAGGTTATGATTATATTAAGGAGGTTATTCCACCATCATTCCATCATATACAAATGTTAAATATGAATACTCATCTTTATATATTTGCATTAGAGTTAGGTTCACAGGATAAACTATATTAATGTTACTAATCAACACTCATACCCAAACCCTAACTTACGACATCCCCATTGGATCATGGATGCATAAGGTGAAGCATCACAATCACATTCCATACCATTCTCAAGTATGAACCCACTCTAAAATCAAGGTGTAACCATCAGGTTATAGCATACTAGGGTTTCAACAAAAGTAATAGAATACTCCATGATTGCATTAGTCATTAAAGGATTATTCATACCCAATTACCATCATTTAGTTATATTAAAGCTAGGTATAACAAGCTATACCTCATTAGGGTTACATATTAATACCATATGATTGTCATCCCCTCTATTCATATGAGTGAATAGGTAAGACTACCTTATTAAGGGTAACCCTCCATTTGTTCCATCATCATTCAACCCATATCACCATACCACAATGTCACCCAGAACCATTGGATGTTTAAAAGGTAAGACCATTGGTTGTTTACATAAGTAAACACCTTGGATAAACCACCTATGAATTCCTTTATTTGTGCTCTATAAAGAGTCGCCATCTAACCCTACACATCCCTTTATTAATAACAAAAAAAGTTCCATTGAGAGTAAGGTAAAACCCACAATCGACTGTTCATTTAAAACAAGTCATCCATTGTCAACAAGTAAGATCCTTAAGTTGATCATATAAATGAAACCATATAAATCACATTATTAGGACCAACATATTACATTATCCATCATTCTACTTTATTGGAGGAATAAACATTAGATCTTGACCATTGTGTCAAGTTCATATGTTAAAACCATCAATAACAATATAGGTCCGGCCATTGCATGAAGTGACCCAAGAAACCATTGGTCTAAGGTTTAATTGGTGCTACAACTACAATGATTAACTATACATAGTTTGTAGAGACCTGTTACACCATAATTAGTGATCATTAAATCATCATAGGTTGTTAGATCAACACTATATTCACTAATCAACATCAAATATTAAACTAATGTCATCATTGATCGATAACATCACTAGGGTACTTAATGGTTGATCATTATACTTCTAATTGATCCAAAACCTGACCTAAGTGGTGACCATAGGTTGTCACCATAAAATGACATCTTTTATCATGACCATCAGTAGTCATGAAGACAACACCATAGGGTTGTTGCAATGGTACCATCATTGGGTCATGGATTTATGGAAGAAATCAACTTAAAACACTAAAATTGACCATTGGTTAATAGGTGCTTAGCACCATAGGTTGTCAAACCAACCTGATACAAGTCATATTATACCTTAGGAATAATGTAAACATGATCACAGGTGCATATAAAACTAAAATCAGAATAGGGAACATTATAAAAATCGAAATCCAAGTCAGGCATAGCTTTTTAGTGCATGGATCATCATTTTCAAGCAAGAACATGATCTAGAAAGCTTATGGTAAGCTATAAACATAGATCAAGTTATAAAACTTGCCTCTAATGAGAAGATGAAACCCACACAGAAGAAATATTGAGAAGTTAGGGTAGAAAATCCAAGCATAAACTATGAACTCGTCCATCTAGCACCTTTCTTCATCAATTGAGCAAACCCTAAGCATAAGGAGCAAGAAAGGTAGGGTTTTAGAGCTTTAGAGCAATTTCTACCATGGAACAACAAAGTTCCGACCTGGAGGAAGGTCTAAGTAAGGATAAGAGAAAGAAATACGAAGAATTAAGGAATAAAACAACTTGCCTTGGTCGAATTCCTCTAGAAGATGACCTTGGAAACCCTAGGTAGGGCTAGATGGAGCCCTAGGAGACCTTCTTCTCCAAAAAGGGGTTGTCTTCTACCTTAGAGAAGTTTGTTCCGCAGAAAAACAGAGTGGATTAGTTGCTCCAGGTTAGAGGAAAGATAAAGCAAGTATAGTTTTGTATTTGGGCAAGGAAGAGGTAAATATAATCCATGGATAAGGATAGAAGCAAGCAAGAGGTGTAAAAGTAGCTTCCCCATGTGTTTTTGGCCTTAAACTATTAAGAATATACAAAAACACACACAAGAAGATCCCCCACCGTCCCTATTAACCTTATTAACTTTCCTTTGTCTAAATTCCCTTCCAATCACATAATTCATTAGTTGATAGCTACTAAAAGTAGCTTATCCGTGAAGGGGTAAATCCTAAAATACCCTTGATGAAAACACCTTCAATCCATGGCTCAACTAGTAGACCCATGGCTCAAAAATCTCAAGAATTATAATATAACATCTAAGAAACATAATTTATGTGAGAAATTGCAATGAAAATCCCTCAATTAGGTAAATTGCAAAAAAGTCCAAAATGTACAGAGAATTGCATAACTTGCTCAAACAGTGTCCAAATTGGACCAAATTTGAAAGTTAAGTTTGTCTTATAATTTGAAAACATATAAAAAGGTTAGATTAGGGTTCTAAGAATTAAATTATGGTAATTAAGCTCATTCAACTCATTAAACAAGTTCAGGGGCCTCACAACTATAAACCCCTAACAGGGATTTTGCCCCCAAAATCCAAGGTAAACAAAGATGGGTACTTATTTTAATCCTCATCCTATTACCTTCAAATGGTTACTTTCATATAATGGTGATGTCACATCATTCATACATATATCCTCTTGCGTCAGCACAAAAAACCCCACCTAAGAAGACATTCTCAATATGAAATGTAGAAACTTGTTGTGTCATCAATACAACTCTAGTAGTAATGTTCAACTTTAAGTTCTAGCTATCATCCTAAAATTATATCTATTGTATAAACACATTACTCAAAAGTCATACTTTCTAGCTTTTACCAATCATGGCATGTGTCCCATACCATTCCTTGAAGCATATAAAAAAGGTGATGTATCCATCTTTTTTTTAGATACACTGACGCTAGAACACTTGTCAGTTGTTTTTCAGCATCCAAAGAAATGCTGACGCTGGCACCTATCATTCCATTCAAGGAAACATCATTCCTAGTCAACCTTGTTAGGGGTTAAACAACAACACTATCTTCACCTTACTAGGATTTACACAACCTACTTAGAAGACATATCATGATCCCATAAAGAAATTTAATCAACCCCATCTCACTCTTGTTCAACTTGTCTCATAGGTATTGCTGGTTCAGCAACCCTAAGGTTTTTGAAGAAATATTGATCATATTTTTGCCCATATTTGAAATACTTTGACATGTCATCATTCAAAGTTTGATATAACTTGTATGGCATGATTGGAACACTTTGTTCCTCCTATTCATAAATTCTATTTGTACATTGGTCAGTCTATAGGACATAACTCTAAACTCATCATGGTCATGTGAATTATGTGATGGAGTGGACTTTTGGAGTCCTTAATCATCCAATGACATAAGTGAAATAATAAGGTTGAATAATATTGAGAGTTCTAAGGTTTTGACAAAGTAGGTGTGTTGAGGTGATGTTGATATCATGGTTAAGATCCCTCTTTTTATGCCTTCTTGAGGAATTTAATTGAATGGTCCAATAGTTGATTTTTGTCACCAAATTTGAATAGAAGGTAGCTACAGAGGTAAGGAAGCTATGGTTAAAATTTTATGGCAATCGGATGTCCCTAGATGAAGTTATGAAGGTTTGAATTTGTGAAATAATGTGTACATGTGAAGATTCATTGACCTAAGTCATGGATTAATGGATATGTCACGCCCCTTTTGTTTTGGGTCGGGCTGCGTGGCCTCTTGTGTGCCCTATATTTTTGATCTAGTGGCCGTGCCTAACAGCCTGAAGAAGCCACAGATTGCTTTGAGTGGCAGGTGATCTGGGACCCTAGGATGCTAGATCGAGTGTCACCAGGTTGTCTCCTACCTTGCAGTTGGAGGAAGGCAATGAGCCGTTAGCTTTGCGGTCATCCTCAGAACCACACATCTTGGTCGTGGCCTGAAGGGGCGGAAGTGAAGTGGGCAGTCATGTTCGACTCAACTAGAGGAGTGAGAAGACCCCTTAAGGGAGATGCGAGACCATCCCAATAGGGAGAACAAGCTCTCCCATTCGCTGCCCTCTCCACCGCACAGAGCAGGTGGTGGCTGGGATGAGAATACGGAGGAAGAGGGTAGATCAGAGGAAGAGGAGAGAAGGGAAAGGAAGCTCGAGTCCAGAGGAACCCAAACCAGTTGTTCCCAGGGACGATCGTGGTGGTTTTGAGGGTGGCCGAAGGGCACCTTGCTTCCAGATGAAGACGGAGCTCGGGGACCCTGCACTCTCATTTCCACCGCGAACAATGGCCGCGGGTGAGTTTCTGGAGGCTTCGAGTTTGCTTCCACACCTTCAATCATGCTTGAGGATGACTGGGGTGGTTTCCCCTTTTGTTCCGCCTTGGCAGCAGCCAGCGACGGCGATTTGCGTGAGCCCACGAGGAGGAGCATCGGGCAGATGGGTGACCGGCCGACGACGTCGAGCGAGCTTGGGCAGAGCTAATGGTGGCCAAAGGAGTGGACGGGGAGCACTAGATCCCTACAGCTTGCTCACTGGAGAGGCTGTGTGCGGCGGCGCATGCGGAAGATAGGGGCACGCGAGTTCTGGACCTGTTGAGCGGAGAAAGAAAGAAGGAAGGGAGGACCGGCTCAACCAGGCCCTGAGGCAGTGAACCAACAAGAACCTCTGATCCCAGACCAGTCCGGAACCGGATCCAGACCAAGTGAACCACGCCCCAACGCGAGGTAGAAGCTGTGTCCTTGTGGCCACATGTCAGCGGCCTATTGGCCTAATAAGGTAATAAATTCAATAATGTGCAGATCTTCCAAAATTCATAGAAAATAGCTCGAATCTCTGAAAAATGCAAATAAGGTACCATTTTTCTCAGATAATTGTGTAGAACATAATGGAAACATAATATCAGGCTTTCAACGATCTATTATCAGAGTAATCATGAAATAGGTGTAATGCTTGTATAATGGATAATAAATATCAAGTGATGTTCTAAAATTATGGGAAAATGTCAGTAACTCCATAATTATGTTTGTAATGCATCTGATGTCAGATATGGTCATGTTAATGTATGGAATCATGTAATTTTCTTTATATGGCTAGTTAGGGCTAATAACCCTAAATAAAATGCAATAAAATGCATACATGCTCAATAAATGATGAAATTCATAGAGTAAGCTTATGTCGGTATATTGAACCTCAAATTTAATTATGAGATCATAATGATGAACAAAATCCATGTTATATGAAGATGAATATTAATACATGTTATAAAACCCTAATCTAGGTTAATGACATAACCTAGGGTTAATATGTGCACAAAAAGGATATGGAACCTAATGTTCAGATGATGAACTTTGATAATGAGATGTAATCTGGAAAATGACATCAGTGAGATAATCATAAGATAAGAATACAAGTAATAAAGTACATATACTAAAGAGACTAAGTAAAGCCCTAATGAACACAATTAGGGTTAACATGAGATATAGATGATGAGAATCTGATAATAGTACATGGTCTTGTCTTAATCAGGGTTGACCAAGGATATAGTTGACATCAAAAGTATATGTGATGATTAGGATATCTTGATCTAAGGTACGCCATTACCTCTTACTTGGCTTATTATATAATATGATTGTGTTATATGAGTAGTAAAATACTTGGCATATGGTATTGATTGAAATGATTGTTCTTGTATGCTATGTTGCTTGATTCTCCATACTTATTGCTATGAACACATCAAACATAATATATCTGTTCCATTATATGAAAGCACTAATTCTCTTTGGTAGCATAGTGCTGGAAAGTGATCATTCTCTTTGGTAGAAGATCACATTGTACAATGATCTAACTCTTTGGTAGTAGATCATAAGGCCTTACATCTCATTCTCGTTGGTAGCAAAGATGATGCATTATTCCCTCAGGTGGCAAATGCATGGATATATATTGGAAATTGTGCTTAAAATATGTGTTCTCTTTTGTTAAATGAATATCTTTGTGCAAGTATACGCTTTTCTTATATTTCTTTATAACTTCCAAGTATTAGTTTTATCTTATTGCCAAAATATGATGAGAGGTATATAAAAGACACGTAAGTGTACTCAGTACAATATTCATGAAATATTGAGCTGACGTGTACCACATGTAATCTTGTGTTTAGGTTGTGGTTATGCTCTTGAAGATCCAGGATAGTTGAGAGTTGTGTGGCGAGCTGATGTACATGTGGACCTGTTGTCTTAAGATCTTGTTGTTTAGTGGTAGTACATGTATATGTTTAAGTTGTTGTTCAATATGTAATACCAAATGTTGTAACCATTCATGTTGTAATTATATGTTGAATGGTGAACATGTGTGTATGGTTTTATTATTGTTCATGTACATGTGCTACTGATTGTTTCCTTCTGACTCCTTTGATTTTCTTCTTCTTAGCCTAGTGTGTGGTGTTTAAATTGGGATTCTCGCTGAGGTAAGAGTTTTAATTTGGATGTCAAACATCAGATTAAGTTTTAGAAAATTCGGGGACGTCACAAGTGGTATCAGAGCATGAACAATAGCAAAACCTGACATTTGCTCATTATGCAACAGAAAACTAAAGAACCTTGAACCTTAATAATATTTAGGGTTAGATTAGTCGTCTTTTAGAGACTAGATCTGACCTAGCCTCTAGGTTAGCACCTAGATGTCTGAGAACTAGGTCTAGACTAGTGCTTGTGGTATAACAAGTCCTTAGATGTCGTTCTTTCCTTATAGTGCAGCGGTATGGGACGTTGCATTATTTGGAAATGACGTGCATCAAGGGAAGAGAAACCCTAGACATATGGCGCTCATTGTCTAGAGTAGCTACACTAGTCTACACCATGTTCTCACCCCTTTCTTTAGCTTTCATGACATTGTACTCTCTACTATGTGTGGGACACTCGTTTTCTGGATTTGGTTTTGGATTCCAATCGGATCGAACCTTGATAGTTTTCTCTGACGCTTGTTTTATCGGAGAAAAACTATTATTATGTATATGTATTACAAAAATGTGTCCCCACACATGTACGAGTAGGAGGTGATCATGCAACCTAAGTGAAAGCGTATGACATCTGTCTAGAAGAGAGAGTAGTTCTAGATTAGATGTCTAGAGCCTTTTTGATATATATGTTAGATGGAATAGATGATATAACATGGTTTATGATGATCAAGTTTGTTTGAGGAAAGTTTAATTTTGAGGATTTGAGATAAGGTTTTATGATGCAAGTAACTAGGCTTTTATGAGATAAGGTATGTTAAGATGAGACGAGGTTGTGAGTCAACATGAGCCTCAAGCTCTTTTATGAAGGAGGACCTCTAGTGTTAGGACTAGTTTCGGGGTTAACTCCAAAGAGAGTGAGACCCAATGGGAGAAGGTCAGAGAACCTAGACTCCAAGATATGAGAAATATGAGATATGTGATATGATATGTCCTAAACTAGACTACTCCTGAGTGATTGAGATGAGTCGCTGTATGCATGATTCCTATAGTCTTGGTGAACCCTAGATGTCCTTGGGAGGACCAAACCCTAGAGACAGAGAGAGGTTGGTTATATATGTGCATGTGAACATGAATATGACTGCCTGCCATCTGGGTGAGGGAGAGAGCCCAAGACCCTGGAGGAGGTAGCTATGTTAGTTTCTGTGAAGCCTCATGCTCGGGTTGGCAGTTTCCCACCTAGGAATCAAGTGGTGCATATAAGAGAGTTTTGAGATATAGTGTTTCATGGGTATAGAACCTATGAAGAGTATATCATTGCATGTTTTGGTTTGTGCTTACGTGGCTAGAGCTATGAAGCTATCGCTAGTGCCAATGAGGTAATCTGAGAACCCTAGACTAAGAGAGGAAAGATAAAGTATGTGCATGTGAGATACTCATAGAGTTGAGTTCTCGGAGAGACTGAGCATGGTGATGCCCTCTTGATATGGGTTAGGAGAACCTCATTTGGACTATATAAAGTTTCAATACATGTTTGATTAGACACTGACATAAGTTTGTTTTAGCACAACCATTAGATAATAAAATACGTAAGCATGTGATCTAATCTCAAGATGTGATATATAGACATGATATGATGGAAATCCAAAGATGGTTTTAATTGATATCAATGCATAAATGGTTAACCATGTACATGAATAATGATTTAATGTGAAATTATTGTTAATCTTGTGATGAATTCACTAGTAAATGTTGCAAATTATTATGAGCAATGCAATAAGATCAAATGAATGAAACTTGTTACATGAGGTGCTAATCTTAGTGCTTAATAAATATTAAAAATATAGATTGACAATTGGCACAACATAATGATTATAACACCTTGATATGCTCTAGATGAATAAAGTGGGTTAACTTTAGTTAACTCCCTCCTAAAAGACATATGCTAATGTTGACCATGTTCTAATAATTAGCTCAATAAAATATTGATGACACCTTGATAATGGGTTAACTTGAGTTAATCTTATTTAACTCCTTTAGAGAATGGTAATATGATGTGGGAACCTTAATGCATGACTAAATATAAGGAAGAAAATCTACCATATGAGATATGTAATGACATAACCTAAGTTTCTAAGTCCTGAGTTTAACCTTGAATGGAGTGTTTGTGTACCCAAGATGGGTGTAAACCCCCCCTAATAGTGCTTTGGATACATGGTTCTAGGTAACCTTGCGGATATGTTACACATAGAATAGTGCCTAAATATGGATGAAGGCAAGATAAGTTTTCCCTGGAAGAAGGAGTATGGTTTACTTTCGAGGACGAAAGTTCTTTTAAGATGTATATGATGTAAAAGACTGGATTTCTGGCTTAATTTCGAGGATGAAATTTCTTTTATGGTGTGTAGGATATGATGGAGTGGACTTTTGGAGTCCTTAATCATCCAATGACATAAGTGAAATCATAAGGTTGAATAATATTGAGAGTTCTAAGGTTTTGACAAAGTAGGTGTGTTGAGGTGATGTTGATATCATGGTTAAGATCCCTCTTTTTATGCCTTCTTGAGGAATTTAATTGAATGGTCCAATAGTTGAGTTTTGTCACTAAATTTGAATAGAAGGTAGCTAGAGAGGTAAGGAAGCAATGGTTAAAATTTGGTGGCAATCGGATGTCCCTAGATGAAGTTATGAAGGTTTGAATTTGTGAAATAATGTGTACATGTGAGGATTCATTGACCTAAGTCATGGATTAATGGATATGTCACACCCCTTTTGTTTTGGGTCGGGCTGCATGGCCTCTTGTGTGCCCTAGATTTTTGATCTAGTGGCCGTGCCTAACAACCTGAAGAAGCCACGGATTGCTTTGAGTGGCAGGTGATCTGGGACCTTAGGATGCTAGATCGAGTGTCACCAGGTTGTCTCCTACCTTGCAGTTGGAGCAAGGCAATGAGCCGTTAGCTTTGCGGTCATCCTCAGAACCACACGTCTTGGTCGTGGCCTGAAGGGGCGGAAGTGAAGTGGGCAGTCATGTTCGACTCAACTAGAGGAGTGAGAAGACCCCTTAAGGGAGATGCGAGACCATCCCAATAGGGAGAACGAGCTCTCCCATTCGCTGCCCTCTCCACCGCACAGAGCAGGTGGTGGCTGGGATGAGAATATGGAGGAAGAGAGTAGATCAGAGGAAGAGGAGAGAAGGGAAAGGAAGATCGAGTCTAGAGGAACCCAAACCAGTTGTTCCCAGGGACGATCGTGGTGGTTTTGAGGGTGGCTGAAGGGCACCTTGCTTCCAGATGAAGACGGAGCTCGGGGACCCTGAACTCTCGTTTCCACCGCGAACAATGGACGCGGGTGAGTTTCTGGAGGCTTCGAGTTTGCTTCCACACCTTCAATCATGCTTGAGGACGACTGGGGTGGTTTTCCCCTTTTGTTCCGCCTTGGCAGCAGCCAGTGACGGCAATCTGCGCGAGCCCACGAGGAGGAGCATCGGGAAGATGGGTGACTGGCCGACGGCATTGAGCGAGCTTGGGCGGAGCTAATGGTGGCCAAAGGAGTGAACGGGGAGCACTAGATCCCTACAGCTTGCTCGCTGGAGAGTCTGTGTGCGGCGGCGCACGTGGAAGACAGGGGTGCACGAGTTCTGGACCTGTCGAGCGGAGAAAGAAAGAAGGAAGGGAGGACCGGCTCAACCGGGTCCTGAGGCAGTGAACCAGCAAGAACCCCTGATCCCAGATCAGTCCCGAACCAGCTCCAGACCAAGTGAACCACGGCCCAATGCGAGGTAGAAGCCATGTCCTTGTGGCCACGTGTCAGCGACCTATTGGCCTAATAAGGTAATAAATTCAATAATGTGCAGATCTTCCAAAATTCGTAGAAAATAGCTCGAATGTCTGAAAAATGCAAATAAGGTATCGTTTTTCTCAGAAAATTGTGTAGAACACAATGGAAACATAATATCAGGCTTTCAACGATCTATTATCAGAGTAATCATGTAAGAGGTGTAATGCTTGTATAATGGATAATAAATATCAAGTGATGTTCTAAAATTATGGGAAAATGTCAGTAACTCCATAATTATGTTTGTAATGCATCTGATGTCCGATATGGTCATGTTAATGTACGAAATCATGTAATTTGCTTTATATGTCTAGTTAGGGCTAATAACCCTAAATAAAATGCAATAAAATGCATACATGCTCAATAAATGATGAAATTCACAGAGTAAGCTTATGTCGGTATATTGAACCTCAATTTTAATTATGAGATCATAATGATGAACAAAATCCATGTTATATGAAGATGAATATTAATACATGTTAGAAAACCCTAATCTAGGTTAATGACATAACCTAGGGTTAATATGTGCACAAAAAGGATATGGAACCTAATGTTCATATGATGAACTTTGATATTGAGATGTAATCTAGAAAATGACATCAGTGAGATAATCATAAGATAAGAATACAAGTAATAAAGTACATATACTAAAGAGACTAAGTAAAGCCCTAATGAACACGATTAGGGTTAACATGAGATATAGATGATGAGAATCTGATAATAGTACATGGTCTTGTCTTAATCAGGGTTGACCAAGGATATAGTTGACATCAGAAGTATATGTGATGATTAGGATATCTTGATCTAAGGTACGCTATTACCTCTTACTTGGCTTATTATACAATATGATTGTGTTATATGAGTAGTAAAATACTTGGCATATGGTATTGATTGAAATGATTGTTCTTGTATGCTATGTTGCTTGATTCTCGATACTTATTGCTATGAACACATCAAACATAATATATCTGTTCCATTATATGAAAGCACTAATTCTCTTTGGTAGAATAGTGCTGGAAAGTGATCATTCTCTTTAGTAGCAGATCACATTGTACAATGATCTAACTCTTTGGTAGTAGATCATAAGGCCTTACATCTCATTCTCGTTGGTAGCAGAGATGATGCATTATTCCCTCAGGTGGCAAATGCATGGATATATAATTGAAATTGTGCTTAAAATATGTGTTCTCTTTTGTTAAATGAATATCTTTGTGCAATTATACGTTTTTCTTATATTTCTTTATAACCTCCAAGTATTAGTTTTATCTTATTGCCAAGATATGATGAGAGGTATATAAAAGACATGTAGGCGTACTCAGTACAATATTCATGAAATATTGTGCTGACGTGTACCGCATGTAATCTTGTGTTTAGGTTGTGGTTATGCTCTTGAAGATCCAGGATAGTTGAGAGTTGTGTGGCGAGCTGATGTACAGGTGGACCTGTTGTCTTAAGATCATGTTGTTTAGTGGTAGTACATGTATATGTTTAAGTTGTTGTTCAATATGTAATACCAAATATTGTAACAATTCATGTTGTAATTATATGTTGAATGGTGAACATGTGTGTATGGTTTCATTATTGTTCATGTACATGTGCTACTGATTGTTTCGTTCTGACTCCTTTGATTTTCTTCTTCTTATCTTAGTGTGTGGTGTTTAAATTGGGATTCTCGCTGAGGTGAGAGTTTTAATTTGGATGTCACACATCAGATTAAGTTTTAGAAAATCCGGGGACGTCACAAATTATGTCATCCAATCTAACTCTTATGCATTGGTATTTGATCATTGGTTTATCTTAAAGGAACAAGTCACACATATCCATTGACCAAAAAACCATCTATCCTTGATAGTGGTCTTGCCCATCTATCACTGAACCATACACAACATTGTAGAATCACTTTTGTTTTTCCTTCCAAAAACATTTAGAGGGTCATCATCAACTCTCTCTCCCTCTCTTTAAGGGGGAGGAATACTTGGAATGTTCATTTAATAAACATCTCCAACCTTCACATATTTCTCATATTATTGATACAGCTTGGATAGTAGGATTCATTACCTTGGTATCCACCTCATGTGCTATAAGGAACTCACATACTTATATCATCTACTTTTACCAACATAACAAATATCAAGACATATAAGAGTATTCTTCCTAATTATTGGAAGGCTCAGAAGCAAAATCATTACAAACTTTATGATCTTAGAACCATAGTCCAAACAACCTTATGCTATAATAAGCTATCCACCCTCATTTTTACATTGAATTCACACATACCAAGTGGCAATGATCCACTTCAAAGTTGTGCCCTAGAAAGGAAAGACACAAAGTGAAACACACTTCCCATACCATAGTAGTATTTTTCAAGGGTCACTACCAAAAAGGTAACCAATTCTATTTTCATTATGCTGGTTACAACTTCTTATGTATCATTTTACATTTTTCATTTCGGGTTCCTAGCCATTAGCATAGGAATCATCATGATAAACATATCTCATTACTCATTCCTTGATGACTATTTATCACACTTGGGTATGTTCTCTTATTTTATTATGTTTTTCAATCACTTATCAATAGGTAAATCATCATATTCTACATTTTCTTCATTAAACATGGATCATCTGTCTTAATTTCTTTCACATGCTATGCTTATTTTACATTAACACTTTCTTACACACATAGGTTGGTCTGAGATTAACTCAGGTTCCACCTTATTCCTTTGTCATTGTTACCATTTATCTTCTCATTTTGTACTTGTTATAGGAGTTCTTTCCATCTTATGTGGATTTCATACCTTGATTCACTTTATAAGCTTAGACTTATCTGTCTTTTATTTTATTATCTTCTTGAATCACATCATCAAGAACTCCTCTTTTTCAAGTTTGTATTCAATTTAGATTTCATGGTGTTGTACCTTTCTCTTATAATTACCAAACATTCAAGTTTTGATAGATAATGATGCAATTCTCATCTTTTTTTAAGGTAGGATTGAGATATTCACACCATGATTTCTTATTCGTTATGCCCTTTAGATTGTCTCAAAATGACTAATTGATCAGAGTAATCAGAAAGATAACAATCTAAGAGTTCCATACTTACCTTTCTTTAATAATTGAATACCTGGCCAGGGCACCCAAATACTGAGATTAGGCAGTATGCACCATATTTTTATGTCATATTCCTAATTTTGACATCATCCTAGCCTTAAGTCCTAGTCTCCCTGTAGACTTAGTGAACCTAAAGAACTGATACCAACTTGTCAGAACCCATTACTCTAAACAAGATTACTTAAAACATAAAATATAATCAATCATTAATTAATCACATATCCAAAAATATGGGTAAATTGAAACTGATTTCAACGTCATCACCTGCTCAGAAACATTTGCATAAGAGCCCAACATCTTTCTTATATCCATACTATGCCAAGAATTTGATACAAATTGTTCTATCATCTTAGCCACCACATATATACACAGGAGAACAATATTCATATATGCAACACAAACAAGTATTAATATGATAACAAGAGTCTAATTTATTTGAAACACCATATACAAACTTTTCCTTCCCAGACCTGAGAGTACAGGGATGACTCTAGGACACACTAGACATCTAATCAACTTTCTTAAAGATTCATTACTATAACGCCTCTTTGCTTCCACATGTTTGTTTTCGTCACTTCCGATTACCAAAAAATATGTGGCAAACTACAAGGGTGAGACCCATGTCCCAGCAAGAGATATAACCTCCAACAACATTTATGGTTTACAACATTTTTAAGTAATTAAATAGTTAAGCAGTTTAATCAGAGATAACAAATAAGATCAACAACATTGATGATTAACAAAATACATAAAGGAGTAGATAATAACTATCATCAGTATCCAGACTATCATCCTTTATCTTGTTGACAATATAAGCAATTCAGTAGCATATGTAGTTCTGGCATCATGAGCAAGTCTAGTAACATATAATCTCTATCATTATGAATAATTCTAGCCACATAAGCATAGCTAACAAATTTAGCATGTCTAATAGGTTGAACATATCAACATCATAAGAAGAGCTAACAACATAAGCACAACTATCTGGATAAGCATGATTAGCAGTATATGCATCTCTAGTTACAAAGGCATGGCTAACAATATTAAACATAATTAGAAAAACCATCTTAACCATCCGTGTCAGTATATTTAACAACATAAGTATGTTTACAACATGAGCATAACTACAACATAATCATATCTATTATCTCTTATTGTACTATACATGATCTCAGTGAAAAGAAAGAAAATAAGGGTTTTCATCCAATATGAAGCATTGTGTATAACCCTAAACAGATATGCTACACGGCTATCTTACATCTTTTATTATGCCCTAAGGAAATTGAGGATACTACTCAAAGTCCAACTGACCACTACTAAGTCGAAATCAGTGCCATACAAGATCTAAAAAGAGCCGAACTCCTAAGATATTCTCATTCCTCAGTCAGTACGGGTCCACCACAATGACAAATAAGGTCAAGCTACTAATAGCCTAGTCCGTCCTTGGTACAGGTCATGACACTAGTGAAAGGAGGTGGGTACGCATACCCTACCATCTGAGGTACAACCACAATTGTCCTCCAATATCATCACATATATAATCACCGAGACACGACCACATTCGTTCTCAAACTAAGGGCTAGGTATGAATGTAGTTGTCCTCCCTAAACACTTGAAATCAGGATGACAAGCACCCCACATACTCATTAGTATGTGCTCTGAGTTTCCCTTAAGAATACTTGTTTCACCATCTGGAAAGTTCTGACACTCAGATGGATCTATTGCACATGGCACTACATGATTAGAGTTTCACTTGATTAGTTATGCGAATTGGGTGAATTAAGGCTGCATCAAACAAGTGGACATACAAACCCTAATTCACTTCTAACAAGCATATAAATATCACAACTTCAAAAGATATAAAATTTTTGAAACATAATTTCTCATCTCATCATCGCATGGTACTATTTACTTGCCATTCATGAGGCTACACTAGTCATCATACTATCACAAGATATAAATCCTTTTCACATTATCATAGGGTATCAACCCTTATCAAAACAAGAGGATTACACCTCATTCAAGGCTCAACCATGCCCAAAGATCATTAATACCATCATACTATCCCTGCAAGATCATCATTATCTTTCCATGCCTTATAACAAGGCTCAACAACATTACTTACATATAATACACCAGATTAACACAATATTGCATTAATGAGGTAGGAGATATTCATAAAAAATCATAGTAGGGTTATATTAACATTAAGAACATTCCTTTATTACATCAACATGCAAGGAATCTAGATATGATTAACTCTCATCATATTCACTATGCACATGTTTAGCATAAGAAAGTATCAACCATGTGGCTATGATAACCACCAATTAACATATCAAGGTTATGATCATAGTAAGGAGGTTATTCCACCATCATATAAGAATGTTATAGATGAATACTCATCTTTATCTATTTGCTTTAGAGTTAGGTTCACAAGATAATTTAAATTAATGTTACTAATCAACACTCATACCCAAACCCTAACTCACGACATCCCCATTGGATCATGGATGCATAAGGTGAAGCATCACCATCACATTCCATACCATTCTCAAGTATGAACCCACACATAAATCAAGGTGTAACCATCGGGTTATAGCATACTAGGGTTTCAACAAAAGTAACAGAATACTCCATGATTGTATTAGTCATTCAAGGACTATTCATACCCAATTACCATCATTTAGTTATATTAAAGCTAGGTATAACAAGCTATACCTCATTAGGGTTACATATTAACACAATCTGATTATCATACCATCTATTCATATGAGTGAATAGGTAATACTACCTTATTAAGGGTAACCCTCCATTTGTTATATCATCATTCAACCCATATCACCATACCACAATGTCACCCAGAACCATTGGATGTTTAAAAGGTAAGACCATTGGTTGTTTACATAAGTAAACACCTTGGATAAACCACCTATGAAGTCCTTTATTTGTGATCTAGAAAGAGTCACCATCTAACCGTAGACATCCCTTGATTAACAACACAAAAAGTTCCATTGAGACTAAGGTAAAACCCACAATCGACTGTTCATTTAAAAGAAGCCATCCTCTGTCAACAAGTAAGCTCCTTAAGTTGATCATATAAAGGAAACCATCTAAATCACATTATTAGGACCAACATATTAAATTAGCCATCATTCCACTTTATTGGAGGAATAAATATTAGATCTTGACCATTGGGTCAAGTTCATATGATAAAACCATCAATTACAGTATAGGTCCGCCATTGCATGAAGTGACCCAAGAAACCATTGGTCTAAGGTTTAATTAGTGATAAAACTACAATGCTTAACTATCAATAGGTTGTAGAGACCTTATACACCATCATTAGTGATCATTAAATCATCATAGGTTGTTAGATGTACACTATATTCATTAATCAACATCAAATATTAAGCTAATGTCATCATTGATTGATAACTTCAGTAGGGTACTTAATAGTTGATCATTATGATTCTAATTGATCCAAAACTTGACCTAAGGCGGTGACCATAGGTTGTCACCGTCATATGAAACCTTTGATCATGACCATCAGTTGTCGTGAAGACAACACCGTAGGTTTGTTGCAATGGTACCATCATCGGGTCATGAGTTTATAGAAGAAATCAACTTAAAACCATAAAATTGACCATTGGTTGATAGGTGCTTAGCACCATAGGTTGTCAAACCAACCTGATACAAGTCATATTATACCTTAGGAATAATGTACGCATGATCACAGGTTCATATAAAACTGAAATTAGAATAGCGAACATTATAAAAATCGAAATCCAAGTCAAGCATAGCTTTTTAGTGCATGGATCATCATTTTCAAGCAAGAACATGATCTAGAAAGCTTATGGTAAGCAATAAACATAGAGAAAGTTATAAAACTTGCCTATAATGAGAATATGAAACCTCACATAGAAGAAATCTCGAGCAGGTAGGGTAGAAAATCCAAGCATAAGCTATGAACTCGTCCATCTAGCACCTTTCTTCATCAATTGAGCAAACCCTAAGCATAAGGAGCAAGAAAGGTAGGGTTTTAGAGATTTAGAGAAATTTCTATTATGGAACAACAAGGTTCCGACCTGGAGCAAGGTCTAAGGAAGGATAAGATCAATACAAATGAAGACGGAAGGAAGAAAACAACTTTCCTTGGTCGAATTTCCTAGAAGATGACCTTGGAAACCCTAGGTAGGGCTAGATGGAGCCCTAGGAGACCTTCTTCTCCAAAAAGGGATTGTCTTCTACCTTAGAGAAGTTGGTTCCGCAGAAAAACATAGTGTATTCGTTTCTCTAGGTTATATGAAAGAGAAATAAATCATAGTTTCGTATTTGGGCAAGGAAGAGGTAAATATAGCCCATGGATAAGGATAGAAGCAAGCATGAGGTGTAAATGTAGCTTCCCCATGTGTTTATGGCCTTAAACTATTAAGAATATACAAGAACACACACAAGAAGCTCCCCCACCATCCCTATTAACCTTATTATATTTCCTTTGTCGAAATTCCCAGCCAATCACATAATTCATTAGTTGATAGCTACTAAAAGTAGCTCATCCGTGAAGGGGTAAACCATAAAATACCCTTGATGAAAACACCTTCAATCCATGGCTCAACTAGGAGCCCCATGGCTAAAAAATATCAAGAATAATAATATAACATCTAAGGAACATACTTTATGTGACAAATTGCAAAGAAAATCCCTCAATTGGGTAAATTGCAGAAAAGTCCAAAATGTACATAAAATTGCATAACTTGCTCAAACAGTGTCCAAATTGGACCAAATTTGAAACTTAAGCTTGTCTTATGATTTAAAAACATATAAAAAGGTTAGATTAGGGTATAAGCATTAATTATAGTAATTAATCTCATTCAAAGCATTAAGCCAGTTCAGGGGCCTTACATTAAGAATGTAATTGTAGATTTGATTAAACCTTGAACCAATGGTTCCTTGGTTCAATTGATCTAATGGTTAGACATATACTTCAATTGATAACATTGAACAATGAACCTGATCCAATGAATAATATTGGATGATTTAACATCTAATGGATTAGAATAATCACATGGCATTATATGTGGGTCCTAGTGATGATAATTTGATGGTTCAATACCATTAATTTGTAGTCTTACCTTTGCCATTATATACTTATATTTGATAAATCACTATAATAAGTGGATGTCTAACTCCCATGTGATCTATATTTTTATACATAACCTTATTGTAATTATATTATGTTGATTTGTAATGACCCCGTCTCCCAGTAACCCCCACTCAAGGGATACCAAGAGATCAGAGCCGTTATCCAACAACCCAGATCAAAGGTTCGACAGTTAATCATTAACAATTATTAAATTCTACCAACTATACTGAAATATGGTAAAAATAAAAACGTTGCATACTTTTTAAAATTGGGATTTCAAAACTTCTATCCACACAGATATTAATCTAACTAATACTCCTTTGCACTTTAATTCTCATTTAATTCTACATATGTCACTTTACTGTTTGTTCTTTTCATTGTACCTAAAATGCCGATAAACAAAACGTCAGTCAGCAAGAAGCTGGCATGTGGGGGAAACAATAATCATGCAAATATGTTAACAATGTAATCATTCAATTAATCATTTAACAACCAAGATTACGTTTTAAGCCATACTACTCAATCCTTACCTATCACCTAACTCTGTGTTATCCCTGCAATGGACTTGTATGCTACCTCTCTTTTAGGTAGATTCTTACCCCCGTGGACCTACCTTATAGGTAGACAATACCTAGGGTAATAGGGTCGCATGGCACTACCGAAGGTAGCCCAATATCTAACTCAATGTGACTTGATGGACCTACCCCATTGGTAGCCATGTACTAAGTCATTCAATGACCTGATGGACCTACCCCATAGGTAGCCATGTACTAGGTCAACTATTAAGCCACAGAGGGGGCCAGGATCTGAGCTAGTAGGCACCTATCTTATGTGATAGTCATATACACATTATAATTTGCATGAATTAAAATCATCTAACAATTAATTCATGACATCGATGAAAACTTTGATAAACCTCGAAAAACTAACTCGAGATATTCATAAGCGTAACCTCATACCTGTATTGCAGATTCAGATACAAAATTAATTTTTAGAGAGAGAAAATCCAATCAATCAAGAAAATTGCACAGAAACTCTGAAATAAAAGTACAAGTTTCCTTTTATTAATATTTACCCAATTTCATCATATTCCTTAGGGTTTCTATTCCAATTTTAGGATTTCTTGGAAACTAGGGTTTCACCTTCATTCTTAGTTATTATGAACCCTAATTCCTCAAATCCACTTAAAACCTTCAAATTCTCTCCTTTTAATATTCCTAACTGTCTTAGGATCATTATTTAGTAATTTATTTCCTTAATCCAAAATAACATGGTTTTCTTCTTCTTTTACCCTAAATTAGGGTTTCCATATACATTACCTTTTCATTTATAGACACAAACCCTAAATTAACCATCTTTGTATTCAAAATATATGAAAACTCCATATTATTATTTAACAAGTTTCTAATCCTCAATTTAACCTATTAAGTTACAAAGAATCATCCTTTATATGCAAATAGGGTTTCTAATTACTTTTCAATTCACTTTTCTACCCAATTAAAGAACTTTTGCAAAACTAGATAGAACGAGATTCTCAAAGTATTTTTATCATGTTCCTCATATTGTTGTACACAACTTTCATATATAAAGTTTTTTCATTAGACATTCCTAGCAATTTCTATCAATTTTGCAAGGAAAAGTAATTTTGTGGATTATTCGATTAGAGAGGGGATTTTACCGAATTTCTGTGATCGTTGGATTGGTGCGCCAATGGACTGTGTCTCGATCTGACGCTCCATGTCACTGGTCTCCACTAACTCTGTGGCGTGCGCGATCCATAGCTGTCGTTCGTCGGATGCTGCTGAGTCCATGGTGGACTTTGATCTAACGCTCCTTGCCAACCAGCTCCACTCAACAATCTAACTAAACGTGCAGTGGCTGCGATCGTCAGATTCCCCTATGGGTTTGTCATGGATCTCAATCCCAGGCTTCTCACTCGTCATCTTGCTTTTTGTCTTAACTCGAACTCATGGCAGTTCCGCTACAGGTCCTCGCCAGAGCTGGTTCAATAAAGTGGGAGGGATGATGCAAGAGCTCATTGAGTGGCCGCTCAAGATCGCTAGGATGTGGGAACGTGTGCGAGGGTCCTTATGTAGGACTAGGGGGGATTCCCTAGGGTTTTCTCAACCCCGCCTCCAACTATTCTCTAGCCCAATTGGGCGTTTCGTGAAGGTAGGATAAAACCCCAACAAACCAGGGTCGGAAATCTTCCTTACTTCCTCCCGAACTCAATGGGACTCTTCCTATGAGTGCACATGCATCATGTCGATCCGAAACAGAAGGAGAAGTTTCCCTTATTATGGTTGGAGTCCTTGTCCCACTGGGACCTGGACGGTGAGAAGTGCCCATTGGATTTCAATCCAACGGCTCTCATCACATGCGCTAGATCAAAAGGAAAGTAATTTCCTATTATTCGAATTATATTCCTAATTCAAAGATAACTTGGAAAATTCATAACTCCCAACTCGTAATTCCTTTTTAATTCAAATTTTAAGGGAACCTTTTTTATGCTTTTATCTGTCATCCCACAAAATTTGGGATTATTATATAAAGAAAATGATTCCTTTTCTTTGATTGCAAGTTATCATCTAATTATTAATATTTTCCACATTTTTTCTATTTCTTTTATCATTATTTTATTATCCTGAGTTCCTTGAACCCCAAGGAACATTTATAACTCGAAATCCTATTTTGGGAAAATATCTTTTAGCCTTTTAATCATCTTTTATTCATTTTCTTATGTATTCCATTATCCAATTGAATTCCTTTTTCATTTCTTTTTCTTTCAATGGGACTTAATGGCCAATAAGGCCCATTAAGAAAACACATAAGGTTATCATACATGAAATCCATTCAAATCAACTCATCTAATCAATCATGGATTTCATTTATCTTTTAAAAAGAGATTTACAAATCTCATTACATGCTTTAGAAAATGGGGTTATAACATCCTCCCCTCCTTATAGGAATTTTTCCCTCAAAATTCATCAATCAAACAAAGAAATTTCGAAATAAACATATTTCTCATCATCTTGTTCATTTCTTATTTTCATTATTTTCAATTTCTTTCTTAATAAAGAAATACTTAATTAATCTTTTATTTTCTTATTGCCTTTTCTTTGCAACTTTGGACTCCTTGGAACCCAAGGAACCCAAGAGCCACGAAATCCCTCTTTGTATTTGCCTTCTAGAGGTTTCCATATTTTCTTTTCTTAAAAATTCAATTATTCATTTACTAATTGAATTTTCTTGTTATTGGGCCCAATAGCCAATAAAGCCCACAAAACAATCATCAAGGCTATTGTAAACGAAACCCATGTATTCAAGACAAATTATATCATTTTTTGTTCAAATATCTTTAATATGAGAAATTACATTTCTCACCAAAAGAACCCAAAATTAGGGTTGTAACATCCTTCCCCTCTTATAGGAAATTTTTTCCTCAAAATTATATCAAGCAAACAAACAATTCCAGATAAGACTTTTCCATGTCCATCATTGGCCCCTATGTGGCTTTATTGTACTCATGGCGCTCCCAAAGAACCTTTATCATTACATATTCTTTTCTCTGAGTTCTTTCATCCTGACATCTATAAACTGCACAGGTGACTCAGGCCATTTCAGCCTCCCTTGGGGCTCACTAGGTTCATTGCTCAGCACATGGTCGGTGTACCTCACATAGTGCTCTAAATTGGATACATGGAACTCATCATACATTACTTTATCCTAAGGGGTAAGGTTAACCATAACCTTCTCCAGAAATCCATCTCAAATGGACCCATGTATCGGGGACTCAGCTCTCTTAGCTATAACTTAGAGGGGTCGGATTTTCATGTCACATATTCTCCCACAGTGAACTGCATGTCAGTCTACTTTGCATCATCTTACGACTCATGTCGTCCCTGGGCTCCTTTCAGCCATTGCATGATCAAAGAGACTTCATCTGCACACACTATGGTCCTTTTCTAACCATCATGGGGTCCTTTCACCAACATCATCTTACTAAAGTGGTGACCGAGACAACCTCCCTTACAGAGCTTATTTAAATCCCGATACAGGCTATGGCGGTCATCATCACGTCTTTCTTAGGGCAAGGACTGTCTCTAGGTATCACCCTGAACGAGCACACATGCTGTCATCAGACCCTTTTGTCTGGATCATACTAACCACTAGTTAGGGGTGATAAACTATACTAACATCGAGTTCTTCATGTACCTACTTCCACCTTTTTTTGAAGGGAACCTTTAGGTAAAACTCAAGAACCTTTGAACTCACATCATGGTGTAGTTGAACCATCTCTCTCATGGTAGTTCAACCAGATCTGTCCCTTGATAGAACTCTTTCTTTCTCATGTCATCTAGGCAAAGCGATCTACCATAACCCATATTGCATCTCGACCTTCCTTGGTCCAGGGGAGACTTACAACATCATAGTGATGAACTCCCTTTCTCTCTCGGGAACTCTTTTTCCTCTATATCAATGCACTGAGTTACTGATGCTCATCCTTCACCTTCTGTCTTGCATGGCCACATGCCACATGCAACTTTGTCTTAAGCATCCAAAGTGTCATTATCACTTACTATCTTTGTAGTATCACGGTGTTTGGTGATCTTAAAATCATGATTTCTAGTATGTCATGATTTCTCGAAATCAATTTCTCAAAAACCCAAAACCAATCTCATCAGGGTTTTGTCACCTTCCTTTCCAAAGAAGTGCATATGAGGTTCTACCACCATCCTTTTTATTATATCAAGGACTAGGTTAACCAAACAACCACTACCTTACTCAACATATCTCGTTACATTAGTGTTATCCAAACATATCTTCTTTTCCAAACTTAGGGTTAGTCTAACAACCTCTTCTAGCCAAAATAGGCAGATATATATGAACCAGGGCATCCATTACTACTTCACCTTCTTATGTATTAGGTAACATTGAAGACATACACTTTCATATATTTCACTTATCATCTCAAACTCGAACTCTAAGTTTATCTTCATTGAGAACACTTGGAGCTCATTTTTCTTGGTGATCAAACTCAACCTTGTATGACTCATATCTCATGATAAAAAAAAAACATCCTTATAAGATGACTACCTTATTTCTCTTTAGTGTTTGCAAACCATCCATGTATCATTCACTTTACCAGGGCATGTTATCTTGTCTGTCCCCATATCTCATGGCAATGTTCCAAACCACTTCATCTTTTATTCTTGGTGTATGGCATGCGTATTGTCCTATCTCTCACTCCCATAACAAGAGGAAATAAGCATTTGGATGCAGTCCAAATACAGAGTTCTTCATGTTCCAAGAGTAGAGATGGTACATCCCACCTTGTCAGTACACCTTTAAATCTAAGTTGAAACGTGTCGTTTATGCCTCTATATTACAATCATCTCGATATCAAGGTTACTTCCATGGAGAACCGGTCTCGAGCCTACTGGGGTTTACACACATCCCTTGGTCATCTCCTCTAGGTCTATAAGGTGATGGCACTTTTGGGGTCACCCCTCTTCCCTCATGCATCAAGAGAGTGCCCTACTCATCTGCCCTTTGGGTCCCATGATTTCATGAAGGTGATCAATCTCCTAACCCATGGCCCTCAGACAATGATAGCTATTACCTCCCGACCCTATGGTCATGTGCAACTAGGGAATTAGGCAACTCCTACTTCCATCAGTCTTATCTGTACCTGACCCTAGGATAGACTGATGATTCCATTATAGTACATGCCCAACTTAGAACCTTACCTAAGCCTTCATCATCTCTCTCTTTACATTCATGGGCTGATTTTCATCCTTTCATAGGGATCATGGCAACCTGCCTGCCTTGGTCAAGCCCCATATCGGTTACCTCCATGGTAACACATCCATATGCACATAGAGATGGCCATCTATGGGTCTATATGTTCGTCCTCATACCATGTACTTTTCACTTAGTTTCTCAAGATCCTATGAGACCTTTTTAGGTTACCTTAAACCAAAAAAACTAGTATACACCCTACAAAAGGGTCCCTCTCCCAGGATGGAAGGAAACTTCATCCCTTGACAACAAGGTCACAACCATCCTTAGGGTTTACCTACACATGGGCATGCTTAACCCAACAACCATTAAGGCACAAACGAACCACCTACTAACCATGCAGGTCTACTTGTTCTTTTTCCTCAACACTGGATCAAGATCATACCTTCCCATGTCATCAACTTAGCTATGAGGGGTTCGTCAAACACACCTTAAACTTAAGGGGTTTCCCTTTCCTCTAAACATATGAGGTACCATGCTCTCATCTATAGAAACTCAACTCTCATCACGAGCATTAGGTACACCACTTCCCCTCTTAGGCCTAGGTACCCTAGGTTCACTTAGGTATACTACTGCATGCTCTACCTTTAACCAAGCGTGTCCAAGGTATTCCATGATCCTTTTATTCGAGCAACTCTTCAGAGTTGAGTCCTCCTGAAAGACAAACAACAAGGTTTAAGGCCTTACAACTTGTTACTAAACCTCTACATGGTTTATGGAACTCTTCTTCTTATCTATACCATAGGTACATAGGTATAAGAAGACTCATCCTCTCTCTAGGGTTTGGTTCCTCTAAAGGCAACCAAGATATCATCAAGTTCCAGGGATCGATCATGAGGCCACCACTATCATCCACTGTTCCTCATATCTCAGGGTTTTAGGCTTCCAACCTTCTTGTTGGGTTTCCTGCTCTCTCTAGAGCTAACCCTACATCCAACCTCACCATTAGAGGTCCTCTCTTCATGAAGCGTCAACCTCAAAAGCATGCCCCTACCTGGATGAAACCTATGGTCAACTTATGTTAGCTCAAGGTTATCCATAGCCCCTTATGCTTATCACATAAGCTATCCATCAAACTCTCCCGGCCAGGGTTTCAACCTATTGCTCGCACTACTGATACATTATGGGTGCCTATTATGCCCATATAAGCTCGTGGGGTTTCCATAGGTTCTTCTCTAACCTCATCAATGAAGGAGCTATCCTTCACTCTAACATGCATGACCCTTCCTAGTATTGGGTCTCCAGAGGTACTCAGTCATCCAACCTCTCATGGCTCATACGTCATCCAAGGCATGTCCATTCAAACACCTAGTCTAACTCATCATGCCATCTCTCTCTCTAACCTTTGCTTAGGGTTAGGGTTAACATCATCCTCAGAGGATGTGCCAGGTCTCCACCTATAATGGAGATCTCTACCTCCATGACTAACTTTACTTATCCTCCTGACAAAGAGGTCTATTCTTAGGTCTCTCCTACGGGCATGACAAATTATGTCATACGACCTAAGCATGTATCTATTCTTTAGTTTACACTTACTCTATTAAGCTTATGTCCATGAAATCTTATTTACATGCTTTTCATTAATTTGGTGGAGGATTCCTTAGACCCTATCAATCTTACCCGTACCTCAAGAGGGTGAGGAAAAGAGAGAAAACCCTAATCCTTAAGGTCCTTAACAGAATTTGTGATGAGAAGGGTTGAATAAGATGAGAAAGTCCTAAAGGTATCTTATTTCGATTCATACCCTAAGACTTTGGCCAGGAAGTCACACAAATATGGGAGTCCTCGTATTCCGACTAGCGGTGCGGAGGAAAATATTGCCAGCCCCCAGTCGTGATCCTTTTCTAGACACCTCCGTCTTTCGGATAATCCTCTAATAACTCCCTTGGGTTCTATGGAGTTTGTACAATCTAATAATTATTAATGGTTAACTGAGGAACCTACACTCTGATACCAATTGTAATGACCCCGTCTCCTAGTAACCCCCACTCAAGGGAGCTGTTATCCAAAAACCCGGATCAAAGGTTCGATAATTAATCATTAACAATTATTAAATTCTACCAACTATACTGAAATATGGTAAAAATAAAAACATTGCATACCTTTTAAAATTGGGATTTCAAAAATTCTATCCACACAGATATTAATCTAACTAATCCTCCTTTTCACTTTAATTCTCATTTAATTCTACATATGTCACTTTACTATTTGTTCTTTTCATTGTACCTAAAATGCCGAAAAACAAAATGTCGGTCAGCAAGAAGCTGGTATGTGGGGGAAACAATAATCATGCAAATATGTTAACAATGTAATCATTCAATTAATCATTTAACAACCAAGATTACATTTTAAGCCATACTACTCAATCCTTACCTATCCCCTAACTCTATGCTATCCCTGCAGTGGACTTGTATGCTACCTCTCTTTTAGGTAGATTCTTACCCCCATGGACCTACCTTACAGGTAGCCAATACCTAGGGTAATAGAGTCGTATGGCACTACCCTAAGGTAGCCCGATATCTAACTCAATGTGACTTGATGGACCTACCCCATTGGTAGCCATGTACTAAGTCATCCAATGACCTGATGGACCTACCCCATAGGTAGCCATGTACTAGGTCAACTATTAAGCCACAGAAGGGACCAGGATCTGAGTTAGTAGGCACCTATCTTATGTGATAGTCATATCCACATTATAATTTGCATGAATTAAAATCATCCAACAATTAATTCATGACATCGATGAAAACTTCGGTAAACCTCAGAAAACTAACTCGAGATATTCATAAGCGTAACCACATACATGTATTGCAGATTCATATACATAATTAATTTGTAGAGAGAGAAAATCCAATCAATCAATAAAATTGCACAGAAACCCTGAAATAAAAGTAAAAGTTTCCTTTTATTAATATTTACCCAATTTCATCATATTCCTTAGGGTTTCTATTCCAATTTTAGGATTTCTTGGAAACTAGGGTTTCACCTTCATTCTTAGTTATTATGAACCCTAATTCCTCAAATCCACTTAAAACCTTTAAATTCTCTCCTTTTAATATTCCTAACCGTCTTAGGATCTTATTTAGTAATTTATTTCCTTAATCCAAAATAACATGGTTTTCTTCTTCTTTTACCCTAAATTAGGTTTTCCATATACATTACCTTTTCATTTATAGACACAAACCCTAAATTAACCATATTTGTATTCAAAACAGATGAAAACTCCATATTATTATTTAATAGGTTGCTAATCCTCAATTTAACCTATTAAGTTACAAAGAATCATCCTTTATATGCAAATAGGGTTTCTAATTACTTTTCAATACACTTTTCTACCCAATTAAAAAACTTTTGCAAAACTAGATATAATGAGATTATCAAAGTATTTTTATCATGTTCCTCGTATTTTTCTACCCAACTTTCATATATAAAGTTTCTTCATTAGACATTCCTAGCAATTTCTATCAATTTTGCAAGGAAAAGCAATTTTGTGGATTATTCGATTAGAGAGAGGATTTTACCAAATTTCTGTGATCGTTGGATTGGTGCGCCAATGGATCGTGTCTCGATCTGACGCTCCATGTCACTGGTCTCCACTAACTCGGTGGCATGCGCGATCCTTAGTTATCGTTCGTCGGATGTTGTTGAGTCCATGGTGGACTTTGATCTAACGCTCCTCGCCAACCGGCTCCACTCAACAATCTAACTAAACGTGCAGTGGTTGTGATCATCGAATTCCCCTGTGGGTTCATCGTGGATCTCGATCCCAGGCTTCTCACTCATCGTCCTCCTTTTTGTCTTAACTCGATCTCGCGGTGGTGCCGCTACAGGTCCTCACCGGAGCTGGTTCAATAAAGCGGGAGGGATGATGCAAGAGCTCATGGAGTGACCGCTCGAGATCGCTAGGATGTGGGAACGTGTGCGAGGGTCCTTATATAGGACTAGGGGGGCTCCCCTAGGGTTTTCTCAACCCCGGCACCAACTATTCTCTAGCCCAATTCGGCATTTCGCGAAGGTAGGATAAAACCCCAACAAACCAGGGTCGGGAATCTTCCTTACTTCCTCCCGAGCTCAATGGGACTCTTCCCATGAGTGCACATGCATCATGTCGATCGGAAACAGAGGGAGAAGTTTCCCTTGTTACGGCTGGAGTCCTTGTCCCACTAGGACCTGGACGATGAGCAGTGCCAATTGGATTTCAATCCAAAGGCTCTCATCACATGCGCTAGATCAAAAGGAAAGTAATTTCCTATTATTCGGATTATATTCCTAATTCAAAGATAAATTGGAAAATTCATAACTCCCAACTCGTAATTCCTTTTCAATTCAAATTTTAAGGGAACCTTTTTTATGCTTTTATCTTTCATCCCACAAAATTTGGGATTATTATCTAAATAAAACGATTCCTTTTCTTTGATTGCAATTTATCATCTAATTATTCATATTTTCCACATCTTTTCTATTTCTTTTATCATTATTTTATTATCCTGAGTTCCTTGAACCCCAAGGAACCTTTATAACTCAAAATCCTATTTTGGGAAAATATCTTTTATCCTTTTAATCATCTTTTATTCATTTTCTTATGTATTCCATTATCCAATTGAATTCCTTTTACATTTCTTTTTCTTTCAATGGGGCTTAATGGCCAATAAGGCCCATTAAGAAAACACACAAGGCTATCATACACGAAATCCATTCAAATCAACTCATCAAATCAATCATGGATTTCATCTATCTTTTAAAAAGAGATTTACAAATCTCATTACATGCTTTAGAAAATGGGGTTATAACATGATTAGTTATAGTCAGACCTCTTGAATGATTAATGTGATAATGAATTACAGTCTTCTTGTGTTGAAACCACAATGCAGTACTATTTGACTATCATAGTGCATTTCCATGTTAATATCTATGGACATATATGTGCTAATGATCTTTTGAGCCTTATTTAAGGCATGGAATGATGATTATAACCTTACTATGAATAATGTGATGGTCTTAATGACCTTTGGGCATGTTTGAAGCCATGATTGAGATGAAATCCTCTTCATGTTCCAATAAGGGTTAAAACCCTAGAACTTGTGATAAGATATTGGTATCTTGTAATAGCATGATGTTAAGTGTGGTCCATTAATTTCCAATGAATGATAGCATGTGGTAATGTGATTAAGATTTATATCTCAAATGTTTTATATCTTTTGAAGTTGTTATACATATACTCTTGTTAGAAAATAATTAGTGTTTGAATGTCCACTTGTATGATAAAGCCTTAATGCATTCAATTGGTAGTAATTAATCAAGTGTAACCTTAATCATGTAGAGCCCTGTGTCGTAGAGCCATCTTCAGTGTTAGAACTTACTGGATTATGAAATGAGTATTCTCAAAGGAAACTCGGAGTGCATACTATTGAGTATGTGGGGATGGCAAGTTGAGGATATATCTTTGTCATCCACAATTGCAGGTTATGGAGGATGGCTATGGTCATGCCTCTGACATTTGATGTGATTGAGGACAACTGCAGTTGTACCTCGGATTAGAGGGTTTTACATACCCTATTTTCTAGTGTCGTAACTTGTACCAAGTACGAACTAGTTGTTATTAGTTGACTAAATGTCACTATTGGAAGTTGAACTGGTATGTCACTGCAGTTTACTCATACTGACCGAGGGAAAGAGATATTAGGATACCAACACTCCTAAGTTTTGTACGGAACTGAATAGCACTTCGTAGTGGTCAGTTGGACTTTGAGTGGTACGGCTCAAACTCCGTAGGGCATAATACGAAAGGATATAATACCAGCCGTGTAGTATAATTGCTAGGGTTTAATACGTATCACATTGGTTGATTAACCCTTGTATTGTGTTTACACTACATAGTTCTTACATGATGCATACTTATGAAAATTATGTAATTCTGCTTGATGTTCCAACTTATTTGCTTAATTGCTTAATATGCTTTAACTGTTCAATCTGTTCATATTGCTTATTCAATATCCTAACTACTCAATGTATTTACCGTTAATTAATATGTTATAATCAATATAGGTTGGAGAGAGTTATATCTCTCGCTGGGACTGGATCTCACTCGTGGGTCACCACATTTTTTTAGGTGGTCGCTGGCAATGAGATCGAAGTCACACTGTGGAAGAGAACCAACCTGGTGATCACTAGATTCATAGAGTAGGTTAGTTGTAGATGTTAGTAGTAGAGTCCTAGTGTCGTCCCTGTAATCTTAGGTCTGGGTATGGGATGTGTTTTCTAGATGATATACTCGTATCGACACGAGATTTTGGTAGTATGCCAATGTTTGTAAATATATGTCATGTACATGTGAAATATCTTTTGTATGCAGGATGTGACTGAGGTTTTTGGACCCATATGTAAATACTTGTTACAGTATATGAGAATGGAATGATGGACCTTTTGTAAATGTTATAGAGTTTATTTACATTGTTGGAATTGGTTTTTTGATATTCTGCATTTTTTACTATGTGGTTAATTAGTATTTGATCATGTTTTGTGTTTTGAGTAATCTCGTTTAGAGTGACGAGGTGTCACAGGTAAGTTGGTATTAGAGGTCTAGGTTTAATAAGTCTACAGGGGCATAGGACTTAGGTTTGAGTATGTTCTTATGTATCCAACATATCTGATCATAGATTATGCTTATGCAGATATGTCTAGAGGACATGAAGAACACATTGAGAGTAGTTATGTTGCACCAGGAGGAGGTTTAGGGAGGCAGGCATGCGATGAGAGAGTGCCAGAAGTAGGGCCAGAGCAGCCCGCAATGCCTCATCTAAACTCGACAATGATGGTCAATCCTGAGTTTTAGTCTATGTTTGGACACATGATGGCCACAATTACACATATCACTGATAGAGTGCCAACACCTCAAGCTAGGGCAGCCGCCTCTAATGTGGAGTCCCAAGGTGTTAGGAAGAAATTTGAACGTCTTAGATGTGTTGGGGCGATTGAATATGCAGGTACTTCTGATCCAGCAGACACTGACATGTGGTTGACTGAGCTGGAAAAGGCGTTCAAAATCCTAAACATCACTGAAGAAGACAAAGTTAATCATGTAGTATACTTGTTGAAGGGTAGTGCTAGCCACTGGTGGGCCATAGAAGAGGAGAAAAGGCCAGGAGTTGTGATAGGATGGGAGGATTTTTCGAGGGAATTTGTTAGCCGATATTTTCCAAACACCTACATAGATGAGAAAATCTCTCAGTTCGAGACGATTCGTCAGGGAGCTATGACTATGAATTAGTATGAATCAAAGTTTATGGAACTTCTGAGGTTCTGCCCACACATGGCAGCAATAGACAAGGAAAGGATCTAGAGATTTGAGAAGGATCTGATTATGGAGTTGACTACTACAACATCAGCCTTGGAGAATAGGGAAAGGTTTTCCACCTTTGTGGAATATGTCAGGAGGATTGAGAGGTCTTCCATAGGGAAGCATGAAGCTAATGCTAATAAGCGACCTATTCATTTTAAAGGGCAATCATCTGGAGGCTTTAAGAAGACAAGGTTTTTCCCACCGCCATCACAACCAAGGTCAACCCTCACTGAACCAAGATCACATGCACCATCTCAGTGGACCACGAGTCGAGGTAGATGTCATAGTTTTCTACCAACGGGAGCCCACAGTACCTCATCGGTTTCAGTGAAAGGGTTGTTTAGGCCATATCATGACACCAGAACATGTTACAAGTGTGGGAAAGTGGGGCATACAAGACCTTATTGCCCTATGAAAGATGAGGAGGTGACTCAGCAACCAAGGCAAAGTCAACAAGGTCCACAACAATGACAGTTTAGTAGTAGCAGTGGAAGAGGACGTGGTCAGGCATCCCAGGAAGGATCCTCTGGACAAGAAAGTAGAGGACGTGGACGGCAGTAGGTGAGAGCAAGGTTCTATGCCATGACCCAACCGGAAGCAGTGGTCAATCCATGAGTCGTGATAGGTCATATAGAATTGTTTCATTCTGATTTGCCTACTTCTTGTTTCATATCTGTGATAGTAGATCCTGGTGCAACACACTCTTTTATCACCGGAGAGGTGATAGATAGTTGTTATCTACATGTTAGTCTTAGATCTAATAGCCTGCGGCTAGAGACTCCTTTGGTTGATTCCATCGAGTTGCGGGAAGTGTGACCTTCTTGTGTTCTTTCTTTTTCTGGACACAACATTCAAGTGGATCTTTTGCCACTTGACATGCATGGTTTTGATGTAATCCTAGGAATAGATACCTTGGAAAAATACAAGGTAATCTTGGACTATAGTACTAAGGTGGCAGCATTCCATGATGGAGATGTACAGTGGATTTTTTAGGGTAATAGGAAGATTCTTCCTACATGTTTGATGTTAGCTATGACAATTGAGCGGTTGATGAGACAAGGATGTGAGGCTTTCTTAGCTCATGTTGTGGATACCAAGGCAGTAGGTCTTAGTATCCAGGAGGTACCAGTGGTGCGAGAATTTGAGGATGTCTTTCCTAGCATTCCCCCTCCTACAGAGATTGAGTTTGAGATCAATCTTGTTCCTGGAACACAACCCATAGCACAGTCAGCATACAGAATGGCACCAGCAAAGATGTAGGAGTTAAAGAAACAGTTTCAAGAACTGTTAGAGAAGGGTTTTATCAGGCCGAACACTTCCCCTTGGGGTTCTCCCGTGCTGTTTATTAAAAAGAAGGATGGTTCAATGAGGTTGTGTATAGACTATAGACAGTTTAACAAGGTGACAATAAAGAATAAGTATCCTTTTATGAGGATTGATGATCTTTTTGATCAGTTGAGAGGTTCCACTATGTTTTCAAAGATAAACCTGAGGTTAGGTTACCATCATTTGAGAATTAAGGTTGATGTCATACCCAAGTCAGCTTTTAGGACTAGGTATGGTCATTATGAGTTTGTGGTTATGCCGCGTGGGCTAACCAATGCACCTGCAACTTTTATGGATCTAATGAATAGGGGTTTTAGACCTTATATTGATCAGTGTGTGGTCGTGTTCATAGATAATATCCTGATGTACTCCAAGGATAGTCAACAACATGAGCAACACCTTCGCTAGACATTAACTTTGTTGAGGCAGCATCAACTATATGCTAAGTTCAACAAGTGCGAATTCTGGTTATCTGAAGTGTCTTTTCTGGGCCATGTTATATCTACAAAAGGTGATTGTGTTGATCCCAAGAAAGTAGAATCTATACTAGAATGGGAACTAACCAAGACACCAACAGAGATCTGTAGTTTCCTAGGTTTGGCAGGCTACTACAGGAGGTTCATAAAAGACTTTAGTTATATAGCGTTACCCCTAACTAGGTTAACCAGGAAGGATGTTCCTTTTGCTTGGAATGACAAGTGCCAACGTTCTTTCCAGCTGTTGAAAAAAAGTTGACTAGTACACCAGTGTTAGTACTGCCAGAGCAAGGAAAAGGTTATATTGTCTTTTGTGATGCTTCAAAGAATGGGTTGGGATGCGTGTTGATGCAGGATAAAAATGTGATTTCATTTGCTTTGTGAAAACTTAAGAAACATGAGGAGAATTACCCAACACATGATATGGAACGTGCAGAGGTGGTCCATGCCTTAAAGATCTGGAGACACTATCTTTATGGAGAAAAGTATCATATCTTCACTGACCACAAGAATCTACAATATATCTTCTCAAAATAGGAGTGGAATATGAGGCAGAGGAGATGGATGGAGCTGATTAAGGATTATGATTGCACAATAGATTACCATCCAGGGAAAGATAATGTGGTAGCTGATGCATTGAGTAGATAGTCATCTTCATCATCAATGGTAGATAATGCATAATTAAATTCCTTGATGTTCCATAAGAGAGATATGCTAGTGTCTCTTCACCAAATGAATGTTAAGTTAGAAGTTTCCTTGCTGGTAGAATTTTTGGCACAATTACAAGTGAAACCTACCTTGAGAAAGTAGATTCATGATGCACAATAGAATGATACTGTGATATAGAATATCCGATCAGGGATTGGTAGTGAAAAGTATGATGGCTTTCATGAGGCAGATGATGGTATAATTTGCTACCACAATAGGACAGTAGTTCCTGATGTTGATGGGTTGAGGAAGATGGTACTTGAGGAGGCTCACTCCTCCATGTATGCAATGCATCCTGGAAGTACCAAGATGTACCAAAACTTCAAAGACATGTATTGGTGGCCAAGTCTAAAGTGAGATGTGGCAGAGTTCATTGCCAAATGTCTAGTTTTTCAACAGGTGAAGCTTGAGCACTAGAAGCCTGCAGGGACATTACAACCCTTGCCAATACCACAATGGAAATGGGATCATATTACTATGGACTTTGTGGTTGGTCTTCCTAGGACAGCCAAGGGTCATGATTCCATATCGGTGATAGTAGACATATTGACTAAGTCAGCTCATTTTCTGCCAGTTAAGATGACGTTTACAACAGAGAAATTGGCACAAATATATGTTGATGAGATATTCCATCTGCATGACATCACAATGACTATAGTTTCTGACAGAGGTCCACAGTTTACAAGTCATTTTTGGGAGCATCTGCATTTAGCAATGGGAACACAACTGAGATTCAACATAGCTTTTATTCGCAGACTGATGGCCAATCTGAAAGGACTATTCGGACTTTATAGGATCTCTTGAGGGCATGTTTGCTGCAATTTCTTGGTAGTTGGGATGTACATCTAACTTTGATAGAGTTTGCATACAACAATAGCTATCAAAGAAGCATAGATATGGCTCCTTATGAGGCTCTGTATGGGAGACAATGTCGGTCTCCTCTTTGTTGGTATGAGACAGGTGAATATCAACTTTTGGGTCCTGAGCTAGTACAACAGACTACAGAAAAAATTAAAGTGATACAACAATAGTTGAAAGCAACCCAGGATATGCAGAAATCTTATGCAGATAACCGACACAGACCACTTGAGTTCCAAGTGCGAGATAGAGTATATCTTAAGGTTTCTCCTTGGAAAGGTGTGCTAAGGTTTCTAAAGAAGGGTAAGTTGGCTCCTAGATTTATGGGACCATACCCTATCCTAGATCATGTTGGAAAGGTAGCATATAAGTTGGAGCTACCACCAGAGCTACATAGATTTCATAATGTCTTTCACATCTTGATGTTGAGGAAATGCCATCCAGATACTAACCTGACAATCCAACCAGTAGAGGTTGAGTTAGATGAGGATATCTCCTATGTTGAGGGTATGTGTGGATCCTGGATAGAAGGGTGAAAAAGTTGAAGAGAAAAGATATTATACTAGTGAAAGTTTTATGGAATCATCATGGTATATAGGAATCCACATGGGAACTAGATAATGAGATGCGTAGAAAATACCCATCTCTTTTTGCATAGGATTTCGGGACGAAATCCTTGTTAGGGGTTATAGTTGTAAGGCCCCTGAACTTGCTTAATGAGTTGAATAAGATTAATTACCATAATTGAATGATTAAAACACAAATATAACCATTTATATGTTTTTAAATTATAATACAAGCTTAAGAATCAAATTTGGTCCAATTTGGACACTGTTTGAGCAAGATATGCAATTTTCTGTACATTTTGGACTTTTCTACAATTTACCCAATTGAGGTGGTTTCTTTGCAATTTGTCACATACACTATGTTCCTTAGATTTTATATTATCATTCTTGAGTATTTTGATCCATGGGGATCCTAGTTGAGCCATGGTTTAAAGGTGTTTTCCTCAAGGGTATTTTAGGATTTACCCCTTCATGGATGAGCTACCTTTAGTAGCTATCAACTAATGAATTATGTGATTGGCTGGGAAATTCTATAAAGAAAAGCTAAGAAGGTCTATATGGATGGTGGGGGATCTTCTTGTGTGTGTGCTTGTATATTCTTAATAGTTTAAGGCCATAGACACATCAGGTAGCTACTTTTACACCTCATGCTTGCTTCCATCCTTATCCATGGGCTATATTTACCTCTTCCTTGCCCAAGTACGAAACTATGCTTGCATTATCTTTCCTTTAACCTGGATCAACGACTCCACTCTATTATTTTCAGAACCAAGTGCTCTAAAGTAGAAGACAACCTCTTTTTGGAGAAGAAGGTCTCCTAGAGCTCCATCTAGCCCCACTTAAGGTTTCCAAGGTCATCTTCTAGGGATTACGACCAAGGCAAGTTGGTTTCTACCTTCCTTCTCCATTTTTATTTCTCTTCTCCTTCCTTAGACCTTCCTCCAAGTCAAAACCTTGCTGTTCCATGGTGAAAGTGTCTCTAGAACTAAAAAATCTATCCTTCTTGTTTCTTTTTCTAAGATTTTGCTTCTTTGTGGAGAGAAGTACCTATTTGGCCAAGTTCAGATCTGAATCCAAGGTTCTCTTGACCCATTTGCTCGAGATTCTTGCTGTTTGGGATCTGACCTACTCTATAGAGGTGAGTTGTATAACATTCTTCACTTATATTGCTTGTTAGAAGCTTGTTAGTTCATGTTTATGCTTTAATGTGATGAACTAAGCATAGAGAAACCATGCTTGTTTAGAATTACAAATTTTTGTGGTGTTCCCTATTTTCTTCCAGTTCTATATGAACTTGTAAACATGTGTACGACCTTTCTAAGGTGTAACATGATCTGGGACAGGTTGATAGCATCAACCTATGGTGCTAAGCACAAAATAATTGATGGTTCAAATTAGGATTTTCAAGCTATTTCTTTCCCTATCACACAACCGATGGTCATATCATTCAATAATCAATGGTGTTGCTATCTTGGCAACTGATGTTCATGATCAAATGTGTCAAATTTATGGTGACAACCTATGTTCACCCCCTTAGGTCAGGTTTTGGCTCAATTAGATGTTTAATTATCATTTACTATGTATTCTAATGATGTTATCAATCTATGATGACATTAGATTAATATTTGATGATGTTAACTGAATGTATTACTAATCTAACAACCAATGGTGACCTAATGATCACAATTAATGATGGATTAGGTCATCACCATATATGATGAGTTAAGAATGTAATTGTAGATTTGATTAAACCTTGAACCAATGGTTCCATGGTTCAATTGATCTAATGGTTAGACCTATACTTCAATTGATAACCTTGAATAATGAACCTGATCCAACGAATAATATTGGATGCTTTAACATCCAATGGATTAGAATAATCACATGGAATTATATGTGGGTTCTAGTGATGATAATTTGATGGTTCAATACCATTAATTTGTAGTCTTACCTTTGCCATTATATAGTTATATTTGATAAATCACTATAATAAGTGGATGTGTAACTCCCATGTGATCTAGCTTGTTATACATAACCATAATGTAATTATATGATGTTTATTGGTTATAATCATACATCTTGAATGATTAATGTGATAATTAATTACAGTCTTCTTGTGTTGAAACCACAATGTAATACTATTTGAATATCATAGTGCCTTGCCATTGTAATATCTATGGACATATATGTGCTAATGATATTTTGAGCCTTGTTTAAGGCATGGAATGATGATGATTACCTTATTATGAATAATGTGATGGTCTTAACGACCTTTGGGCATGTTTGAAGCCATGTTTGAGGTGAAATCCTCTTCATGTTCCAATAAGGGTTAAAACCCTAGAACTTGTGATAAGATATTGGTATCTTGTAATAGTATGATGATAAATGTGGTCCACTAATTTGCAATGAATGATAACATGTGGTAATGTGATTAAGATTTATATCTCAAATGTTTTATATCTTTTGAAGTTGTTATACATATACTCTTATTAGAAAAGAATTAGGGTTTGAATATCCACTTGTATGATAAAGCCTTAATGCATTCAATTGGTAGTAATTAATCAAGTGTAACCTTAATCATGTAGAGACTTGTGCCGTAGAGCCATCTTCAATGTTAGAATTTACTAGATGGTAAAATTAGTATTCCCAAGGGAAACTCAGAGCGCATATTGTTGAGTATGTGGGGGTGGACTGTTGAGGATATATCCTTGTCATCCACAATTGCAGGTTATGGAGGATGGTTATGGTCATGCCTCTGACATTTGATGTGATTGAGGACAGCTGTGATTGTACCTCAGATAAGAGGGTTTTGTATACCCTATTTTCTAGTGTCGTAACTTGTACCAAGTACGGACTAGTTGTTATCAGTTGACTATATGTCACTATTGGAAGTTGAACTGGTATGTCACTGCATTTTACTCGTACTGACCGAGGGGAAGAGATATTAGGATACCAACACTCCTAGATCTTATACGGAACTGAATAGCACTTTAGAGTTGTCAGTTGGACTTTGAGTGGTATGACTCAAACTCCTTAGGGAATAATAATAAAAGATATAATACCAGCCATATAGTATAATTGCTAGGGTTTAATATGTATCACATTGGTTGATTAACCCTTGTCTTGTCTTTACACTACATAGTTCTTACATGATGCAGACTTATGAAAATTATGTAATTCTACTTGATGTTCCAACTTATTTGCTTAACTGCTTAGTATTCATAAACTGTTCAATCTGTTCATATTGCTTATTCAATATCCTAACTGCTCAATGTATTTACTATTAATTAATATGTTATAATCAATATATGTTGGAGAGAGTTATATCTCTCACTGGGATTGGGTATCACATGTGGGTCACCACATTTTTTTAGGTGGTCGCGGGCAACGAGGTTGAGGTCGCACTGTGGAAGAGAACCAACATGGTGATCAATAGATTCATAAGGTTGGTTAGTTGTAGATGTTAGTAGTAGAGTCCTAGTGTCATCCCTGTACTCTCAAGTCTGGGTATGGGATGTATTTTCTAGATGATATACTCGTATCGACATGAGATTTTGGTAGTACGTGAATGTTTGTAAATATATGGCATGTACATGTGAAATATCTTTTGTATGCAGGATGTGATTGAGGTTTTTGGGCCCATATGTAAATACTTGTTACAATATATGAGAATGGAATGATGGACCTTTTGTAAATGTTATAGAGTTTATTTACATTGTTATAATTGGTTTTAATTATTCCACATTTTGACTATGTGATTAATTAGTAGTTGATCGTGTTTTTTGTTTTGAGTAATCTCGTTTCGCATGACAAAGTGTCACAACATATGTCTCGCTGATTGGACCCACCATGTAGAAGGATGTGGTCCCTTCTGAGTCAGAAGAAGAGGAATAAAATCCAGTGACTCAATGAATTCATCTCTGTGCTGGGATTTACTTGAACTGCATTGAAATGAATTCTTCGGTAGATCATCGTTAAGGTACCCATCAATGTATAAATCTGAATAGGAAGGCCCTAAGATGTCAACATAGGATGAGATGGAAGGGAGAGGCTGAAAATATTCTAGAGGACTTCTCTCTTTTCTCTCCACTTCTGAACTTGAGTTTGGATGCTCAGACAAACTTTCATGTATAGTCTGAGTCATCCAATCATCTTCTGAATGAGAAGTATCCCCAGGTGAATCTGTTTATGGTTCTACCACCTCAAGCTTGTCACATTCTATGGGGTCTGGGGTATCTTCATGTTCAACAACCATGTTGTAGTGGATTGTCCATCTTGCTCCCTTGGAGTCAACTCTTCCTTGAAAAGGGATTGTGGACAATGTCGGCTCATGCTAGTCCAGTTCTTCATCATCGTTATACTTGCTCCACCGAGATGAATAGTCATCATCACTCTCATCAAACAAATTGTTCCAAACCATGAATGACTTACTACTCAAAACGAAGTGACAAGTCTCAATATGAGAGGTATCACTCTGGTCGGGATCAACATTTGATTCAGGTTCTTCAAATTGACCTTCATGTTGTGAGGTTTTTTTACTACCGTGATCATCATTATCGTAGAACCATTCATGCTTGTGGCTTGTATCTTCCATTGGTTGATCAGTTGAATCATCTGGATAGAATGAAGGGGTTCCCCAGGTGGGTTGGTCTTCACAGAAAAATCCGGGTGAATCTAGTTGATGGTCTGAATAGAATGGTGAGGCATGTTCCAACACTGGCCCAATGGAATGGTTATGATGATTGTAATATTCATGGTTATGTAATGGCATTTGTAGTTGAATGGTAAAGAAATCAATGAGCTCTTAAATCCTCCTATCCTGTTCAACATCCTTATCATGAAGTTGTTGGACTTGAGTAGCTATGATTTCAAGATTCATTAATTCTTCCATGCACTTCTGTTGGAAACCCTCTATATCAGACTAATGCACTTGGACGAATCCTTGTTCAATAGTTTGAAATATACTTCTACTGCAGTTTGTGATCTTAGTGGCTATTTGAAGCTGATGATCTTGGTTTTCTAGTAGATGCTGGAACAGATCAACATTTTCTTGGAGATGAGGAGCTAAGGAGGTGGTGAGTGCGTTGACACTTTCTCTGGCTAGCTCCACTAATCTAATCAACTCTTGATCCCACATCAATGCGGAAGTCAAGGGCTGATATGCCATCTCCATTGTTGGAATTTTAACATATGACGACGGTGGAGGCGAGTATAGCTCGACTAGCTGTAGAGCATGGCCTTTAATTATTTTCCAGCATTCGGACCTACGGAAAAACTCAGGAGGACATGTGGACAAGATAACTTGTCTTTCTAAAGCAAGATCCATGGATGAGAAAAGGTATAAGATAAAGAAAAGATATTCAATATATATATGAGCAAGTATGTGTAAAATAAAAGAAGAACTATGCATATATATACAGGCTTATGGATGACAAAACAAAATCTTTGGGCATGTAAACATGGAAAACCACGTCCCTGACAATGGTGCCAAAAGTTGATCGGCTCCCAAAAGTGGGTTAGACTTTAAATTTATAATCTGAAACCTTCAAGGACCCCCACAACTTTATTACAGGGTCAAAGTTGATATATGGGGTCGAACACAGGGACGTGGGGATGTTTAGGACACTTAGTATCTCACCCTTAAGTCAGATAAGCCAATCTGGTAGATGATAAAAGTATGGAGCTAGAACTAGTCTAGAAGATTGTCACAAAATAAAATAAAACAAAGAAATGAAAACAAAACAGAGTTTGTCATATTATACTAATTAGAGAGAAGGAGTTCCTGGCTATGTAATCACAAGTTGGGCAGTCTACTCACCTGTTCTCAGGTGTAGACAACCCTCGAACACCCTAGCAAGCAACCTAAACCCAAACATAGTACGTACTATGGTATTTGTTCCTATAGGTCATCCCACTCGCTTTTGCGTAGCATGAATAATACTCATCAATTACATGTAACATCTATCGAGGATGACAATCAACACCCTAGAATATTCTAGATACCCTCTCAGGTCTAGAATATTCTGAGATGCTAGGAACATGTGTGATCTAGGCAGAACCAGGTGGTGGGCCCAACCGTTCTGGGGTCTACAGTTCTACACGTATCACCTTGAACCGTCCTCTCTTCAAATTCCGATCCAAACTTCCTTCTCTTGTCTATTTCTACAATGAATCTCTCGATATAGGTAGAAATAAAAGTTCAAGTAAGAAAGAGATCAACCAAACTAGCAATCATAACCACAAAGAGAAGATAGAGTAGAAAACGTACTAGATCTGGATTAAAACTACTTGCTTGAGGTAAAAGTACATAAATAAGCCCAAAATGGGCTACTTAGCCAAGAAGGAGCTCAACTAGCCATAGACAAGCATAGTTGGCACCGAAAAAATATGGAAGACCATCATTTGTACAGAAACAATGTAGAACAGTAGAAGAAAGGAGAAGTAGAAGAGATTTAGCCCACATAGGATAGGTGGCTCTCACTCCTTAGCCTTCGTATAGGTCTGATCTCATCTTTGGGTCATCCTCCTTGGTCTTATGGACTCCTTGGCCTCCTTTCTCTTTGATTCCACCCCAAACAACATCTTGGTGGGTATATGGAGGTGAAGATGGCTGAGAATGGTAGGATATGGGTAAATGGTGGTGGAAAATGGTGGTAGATGGAAGAAAACTAGAGGAATGGACGTAGGATGAGCACTTTAGCCTTTTCAGACTTGGAACTCTCACACGGGACTCTGGGAACCAAGAATGTGCAGAACCACAAAGTGAAACCTCCCAAAATTCAGAACTCATAACGGGGCCTCTAAATCCCCCTGGAACCCCTCTCCTGGTCGCGAGGGGTGAATATTTATAGGCAAAGGTAGAAGATGATTGTGACCCTGGTCTCAGCCCGATCGTGTGAGATGGGCACAGTCTGCTAGGGTTGCGGTCGAGGAAAGCCCTACGATCGAGGTAGATATCTCGGTCGTGACAGACCTCGTGGTCAAGGTGGTCATGCTGGAGTCGAGGTTGACGTGTCACGGTCGTGGTCACGCTAGTGTACCGCAGTCGTGGCCTTGGCCTTGGTTTGACCGTGCCGAGCTAGGCCCATTCATGCTGAGTATCAGTCGACACTATGTCTTAGTCGCGGTCGTGGCATTGTCTTCTTGTCCGTGATCGTGACACCCTTCTTGGTCACAGTCGCAACCTCATGGACCAAACCCACCCCCACCGGGGGGGCTATTATCGGTGGTCGATGGGCCCGCGTCGATGAACCTATTGATTGGTGAGGATGCATTCTGATAAAGGACTAACCATCAAAAATAGGGTCCAAGATATCAAAAGTTTTTTGGACCCGCTAGTCTGTTAGTGGGACCATCGTCTCCTAAGCTGGTGTACATAGTGTGATGCTTAGTCAACCACGGACATGACGGATGAAAGTCTAGTTGCTGCAAAAACCATGTATTGGTGAGAAATCTTAGAGAATAGATGTCTTTTCAGGTTTGGTGCCTAGAAGTCCCAAAATTGACTAGTTGATTAACTTTATCTATGAAAAGATATAAATTACTAAACTACAACGTTATTTTGGGCATATTAAGGCTATAATGATGCAAAAATATAAATAAAAACTTAGCTTAGATGCCTAAATTTGGGTGTTATCAATTAGGTCACGCTACAGCTAAAGGTCGCGCCCATGAAAAAGGAAAATTGGCAAGTGTGACACCTCCTCATATCCTAGATACTAAATGATTAAAGACCAAAGTTTGACGACATGTGTATCATGAATGTCTTCAACTTCAAATAATTGTATTTATTTATAGGAACCACCAATCATCCTGAAATTTGAGACACAACTCTTCTATCATATAATTTCTCCTCTAGAAAAGTTTGAGATCAAAACCCCATTGTCCGGTTGTGTCCAAACAACCATTCTAATAATTGTATAAGTCTTGACTACAATTTGATTAATCATCAAACCACAATGAAATAGGTGCAATCTACTTTCTTCGATTATGATGCATACCAAGATTCATTGCTCAACCACTGGGGTCCATGTACATCCTTAATTAATATGTGAAGTCCTAACTATCCCAATTTGATTTTTAAGGATTTTCAAGTTAAAGTATGCCTCAATATAACCTATCACATTATCTATGGAAGATCGACTTACTCAAATTGACCATACAAGACCTAAGGTTTGGTAATAAATCATTTTACTCCAATTATGCCTCAAATACTAGATTGAGTATCAAAACCCTAAAATTAGGGTCATCACAATTTTGGATATTGAATTATTCTGTTTAAATGGGTCATTTGTTCCTTCTTGCTATGCTTTTAATGTTGGGTTTTAGGGGAGACAGAGAAGGCAGCGGAAACAAAAATTTTCTCCCCAAACCCATACCGAGGAAACACGTCAACGTCTATATAATAGGAAAGGATGGTTTTTGGAATCATACCTTGTCCCGAGGCTTGCTCGGCGACAATACCTCGCGTAGTGCGCGGTCTTCACCTCCAGTCTTGGACGGTGTCTGTGCAGCTCCTGTTCGCATCGGGACTGAAGACTCCTCCTCCTACCTGACTGTCGGATAACAGTTTTCCTCCTAAGCGGCAGTGTCCTCCCGCCTCTGTAGTAGTCCACACGGACCACCTGGAACTCCACACTCCTTGTCCCACAAGGAAGTGGAAGGAGTAGCACCCTCCTGTTGATGTACTAGTCGCCAACACACTCTCCTGCCTCCATTTGCAACTGTAGGTGTCCTTCCCTTGCTGCACCTCCCTTTGCGGGAAGCACTTGCTCGGGCTCTCTCTTGGTTACCAAAACCAGAGAGAACGACAACTTTGCAGAGCAACGGGTTGCATGAGTTGTTATCTGAGAAGCCCCCACTACCCCTATATATATAGGAGGGTCATGGGACAGGGTTCTCCATCCTGGGCAATGCGGGACTAAAAGTAGGTGTAGAAGGGTTCGAGATTTTCCACAAAAAGCAACCAACTCGGAACCTGAAACGATCGGTTCACTACTTAACCGATCGGTTCGGCCCTTGAGCCGATCGGATGGACCTGAGCTGACCGTTTGGGGCACTCCAACCGATCGGTTGGTGCCCTGAACCGATCGGTTCATGGTCCTAATCTGGCTCAAAAATACTTTCCTTGTTTCTTTCCCAATTGGTATCAAATACCAATTTATTTCCCAATCAAATTGGGCAATTCGAAACCAAAGGAAAATTCTTGCCAACATGAATTTCCCAACTGGTCGGTTGCACTAGTTGAGCCGATCGGTTCAACCCTTGAACCGGTCATTTCAACCTGGGCATGAGCCGATCGGTTGGACACTCCAGCCGACCGGTTCAGCACCTCAGCCGACCGGTTCAACACTTGAGCCGATCGGTAGGGAGTGCAGGTTGGGCAAAATCAGTCAATTGCGATTTCAATCAATCTGATACTCCAATCAATGCGTCCAACACCTTGAACCATATGATATTGAGCTATCTACTGATTCAGTGCTTAATTGAACTACTAAAATCCTTTAGTAATCAATCTAAACATTGCTTTGTGGACAAAACTCCTCTTCCAGGTTAAATCCTATGTGTGTGACCCTGCAGGTCCATTTCACGTTGGCAGTGAAAGTCCATAACACTTATGACTTCACAAGCAAAGAGCGGTGCCTAGTCACACATCATTGCTACCCAAGTGAAAGTAGAAAGTTGGAGAACAACTTTCATCCTACAATCTGTTAATGGTGTTACAGCGAATGTATAATTCCTTTGTCACTGATATCCCGAATGAACTCAAGGCCTGGAGCAGTCATCCTGTCAACGTTCATTCACTTTCTTGATCTCAGAGTAGATTGAAGGATATATGTATGACATCAATATCATGTACTGATTCACACATGCGTGCGCACGCCTATCTCAATCCTACTCATCAAGTGGCCTTGGATATCAAACTCCCTCAGGAGGGACAAATCCCATATCTATCACTCATCCCTCAAAAGCCCCATGTGTCAAAGCCACCCAATCATCACCTTTATAACAACCCATGTTTCAGGACTGCGTTTGATGATGTCAAAGTGTGCCCAACAACATGTGTTGAGTGCAGTGATTTCAGGTCTAAGAATCACACTCACCACCATCACTGTGAGTACTGACTGTGACTACCATGTCATGGTTCCATGTGTCAAACTCACGGTGGGTCTATCCGGTACACTTTTTCTCTAACAAGTACCTATGTGTTTGGTTTGATATCTCTATATCATGACTAATGATATTATGTCATCAACCAACACCACAATCTAGTCTTGTGTGTCATATCTATCTATCTACCTTCCACTATGACATCCGACTAGGGACATAACAAGAATGTACAAACTCTTAGCATCCGTATGATCTCATCGTTCAGGTCATGAACCTGAAGGCATACGTCATTGAGTACTGTCATTCTCTAGACATTCAATCTGTTCTATCACTATCTCAAATGAGTGAACCAAAAATAATTGGAAGCTTGCCTTTGATGTTTATCAAATCAATCTTAATGTATCCCACCAATCATCCCATGATTGGCTCTCAGGGCATACTTACCAACAAACTCCCACTTGCACTGCGAGCCAATCACCCTTGAATCATATTCATAGTGATCTTCAAACATGTCCCACATGTCACTCTGCTCTAGTGCCAACATAGTGAGTAATGGAAACACCTTGCCAAAGTCAGTATAAATTGCATGTCTCTCATCTCTTCGATGTACGTCACACGTATGAGATGGAGTTGTCGTAATATGCGATCTAGTATTCCTTTGCTAACCTTTAGCCACATTGCATGATCAAGGATTCCAGACTTGTCATCAATGAGCGGAATATAAGTTCATCTCATGAACTTCCAGATCCATATAGTATCTACTGTTGTTCTCTAACGCATGGATACTCAGCATTTCCCTTTTAAATGGTTTTATTGGAACACTTCCAATTATCAACAAACTTTCACTTTTATACATCCTATGTATATTTTGCGATTAATTTTCTATCCTTTCGGAAGTTCGCATCAATGTAACTCTTTACATTGAACTCTTCCTTATCTCCATAGAACTAGTACTTCATAAGTACATATCAATTTCTCATGGTATTCCAGTAACCCTTACTGGAAGTAGACATACATCCACTCGTCATGTCCCACATACGAGTTATCAGGATGAGCACATCATATTGTCATGTCCTACATACAAGATGATGAATGCATTTTATTCTTGCCATGTCATACATGCAAGACAATCGGATGATTACATACATGATAGATCCATATCTATTCTTAGTGTTCCCATTCTTCATAAGAACTGGACACTTGGCCTTGGGATACTAACTCCATGTAACATGGACAAGTTTTTTTTTCCCACTGAATCTGTGCATACTGAACACTTCAGTACAGATTGCCAATGTATGCTTTCTCTTTTCAGGTCAAGAGATTTTCAAGAACTATCTCTATAGATCTCTATTCCTATCACATAGGAAACATCTCTGTCTTCCTTCAAGATAATTTCCACTTTTGGATTTCCATTCTAGAACATTTCCATTTCACATCAATATGTGGAATGTGAACACGCTCCCTCTAAATCACAAATCCCTTTCTTTATCTTTGACATATCAGTCAAACCCTTTGACTATATCATCAAAGTAAAGATCCAATTCTGAGTTGCTTGTACTCAATCAATCACATTGATTAGTCCATTGTAGCTTATAGACTTCATTTGCATTAGTGGATTCATAAACCTTATAGGTTGTGTCACGTACACATCCTGGTTTTATTCCTCATAGGAATGCGGTTTAGTATCCATATGCCAAATGTCCTAGTCATAAAGTTGCAATCAACAAGCATCATCCTTCTCAAAATGTTATCCATGTGTCTTAACATTTAAGACTCATTTGTACTTATGGATTTACATCCAATGGGTGCTACCATCAAGGTCATACATTATGGTTCACATGGATATCATTTAGGATGTAATGGTCATAAACCATAACTCAAAATTCGATTCCTCATATTCATCTAGATAGTTGACTCATCACATGAACAACTTATCACATAAATAATTGAGGTGTATCTGTTAAGGATATAAGAATTCACAACTCCTTGTGATTCTCAATGTCCTTTATTAGTGTGGGGTATTCTTTTATTTAAGAAGAATTGAGTTATTTGATAATCATTCTCTAACTCCTTAGAGATTGATTGCTTCTTGATTTAGACATCACCATGCCTTAATCATGAGTTCACTATGATACACTATCATAAGTACTCATAAGGATCTCAAACATTTGGTTCAAGTAATTCATTCATTGATCTCATCAAGAATTAACACTTTATCAAATTTATACTTCATCTATGATAATCTTGAACACTTCAAGATATTCATATTGGTATTTCTCTAAACACCATTTGAAGTATTAGCATATGTTCCAATAGGTATGTAAATACATCACATGTATTATACCTAATAGGATAATCACTCTCCCACTGCATTAGTGAAGATTGATTAATCATGTCCAAGATATTCATGTCTCTTATTGGTTCTCTAACCAAAAGAGTCTAGATTTATCCATCACATGGTAACTAGAAATGAATTTCTCATGATTGATGCTAATTTTATTGTTTGAGTTATCTATAACTTTTAGGTATCATTTATCTCATGCATATCATATACCACAAGATAAACAAGGCATTGCCACAAAGATCATATCTTTAAGATTGAAACATCAACTTTATTAATTGCCATCATTGTCATACAATATGCAAAAATAAAGTGTTTCTATCTATTGGAAAATATGAAATAGCAGTTCATAATTGTATTACATGCCTTCTAGTCTGAAAATAAACTAAAGTACTCCTATATATGAAGGAAACACTTGCCCCAAGTATGAGTGCTTTACACTTTACATCTTGGTATCATATACCTCAAAAAGTGTTACAAGTTTACTTTCATGACACCTTTAAGTAGAGGCTTCAGTCGCCTCCTTCTTTTGTTCTTCCAGATAGAGAGGACAATTCCTTTTCCAGTGTCCTGGATTTTGACAATGGTGGCAATTTCCTTTCTTGGTCACGCCTCCCTTGGCCTTGAGAGATGAAGTCGTCTTGGGCTCCTGGCTAGCATCAGAACCTTTCTTAGCTTTGTCCTTGCCCTTGCGCTTGGACTTGCCCTTCTTGCCCGTGATCACCATCACAGACTTGGGCTTGTCCTTCTTCATCTGTATCTCGACTGTCCTCAACATGCCCAACAACTCTGACAGTGGCCTATCAAAGTTGTTCATGTTGTAGTTCATCACAAACTGACTGTAAGATTCTGGCAACGATTGCAGTATCACATCAGTTGCCAACTCTTGGCTCAGTGGAAATCCCAGTCTCTGCAGGTTCTCCACATACCCAATCATCTTGAGTGTGTGAGGACCAACTGGATCACCTTCTGTCATGATGCACTTGAACAACGCCCTAGAAACATTGTATCTCTCTTGTCGTGCCTGATCTTCATACATGTTCCTGAGATGCTGAATCATCTCAATGACACCCATGTTCTCATGCTGTCTTTGCAACTCATGGTTCATTGAACATAACATCAAGCACTTTGCATCAATGGCATCATCAGCATGCTTCTTGTAAGCATCCCTTTCTGCCCTTGGTGCATTTGGAGCGGGTTCCTCTGGAATTGGAGTATCCAAGACATAGAGCTTACGCTCTTGAGTGAGAACAATTCTCAATCTCCGATACCAGTCGTGGAAGTTCGTCCCATTTAGTTTGTCCTTGTCAAGGACCGATCACAAAGAAAAGTGGTTGTTGTTGGTTGCCATTTGAACTACAAAAGGAAATATGCAATTTTAGTCCAAAAACTCATTTTTGACTTATTGGATTGATTTGAAAATTTGACGATATAATTAGGCCTTTCATTAATTATCGCTCCCACTATTTTAGTTCAAATTGATAGCCCTCACTATCAATTCGGAAGATTGTAGCGTACAACCATCTAGTGGGCAAGATCCTGAAATCCTCTAAGTGTCAGCTAGGGCTGATCGCCCACAACTTAGATCTCTCAGGTAGGCAACTCTTGCCAATTGCATCATATGCAACTCTTGTTGAATGAACATGCACAATACCTTGCCATGAACATTCCTTGCCTCAGGGCCTAGACGCTCTAAGAATCACCAGTTAAGTCTAACCCAAAGCAAACACGATGAATATGCACCCTGCTTTGGCAGACCCACACATTCATCCTTCACGCTTCCATGAGATAGACGGTGCACCACGCTAGGGCGTTCCCACACTTGGTCGATCAAGCTTTTCACGTGTGTCGCATTTGGAAGGCATATAAGACTTAATATTTAATGAGGGATTTGGTTTTTATATACATATACATATCCAATCACCACAATACATAGTACGTATCATATACATGCTATATCCCACATAGAACATGCAGAAAACGATAAAAAGCGATGATTATGGCCATCCTAATGTGATTCCTCGAGCCAAGAGGAATCACGGTCATGTAGGTCTACATCACATGCAACCTGTACAAGATGAACATCTGTGCCTTGCCATCCGAGTTGATCATCTCATCACATGAATTATCTGCTCTCTGGCCGGTCGTTTGGGTGCCACCATCCGATCGGTTGGCTCCTCCAACCAATCAGTTCGCCTGGTCGTCGTGCATCTCGTCATGTTTGCCACCCGCTCGTCTCGCTCCTCGAACGGTCATCAACCGATCGGTTCACTCCTTGAGCCGATCGTCTGGAACGTCAAGTGATCGGTTCACGCCTTGAACCGATCGTTTCAGCTGTCGTCTTGATGTCCGCCGGTCTTCGACATAACAGGAAATAAAATCTATCATATTTATTACATTGCTTAAAAGGGAAACCCCGAGTTACATTCGGGGGAGCAAAGGTAGGAAAGAATCTCGAATTATTTTGAGTTACATTAGGAATAAGAGAGGGAAGATCGGTGCGCAGACCGAGATGCAAGCAACTACAAACAACCACACACAGATAGGGGTTTATAGGCCATAATCACGCTACACACATCCACCACAAAAACTCATTTAAGGGCAACGCGTATCGAGTGCATTAATAATACATATCATATATGTAATTGGGATATGTGGATTTAGGATTGGACATGCATAAAGCCGATATTATTCGCATCGCATGCAATAAATAAAGGTGACAAACCAAAATCGATCATATCGCTATTCCTAATATAGAGCAGTTGACGTGGCTCTGATACCACTGTTGGGTTTTAAGGGAGACAGAGAAGGCAGCGGAAACAAAAATTTTCTCCCCAAACCCATACCGAGGAAACGCGTCAACGTCTATATAATAGGAAAGGATGGTTTGTGGAATCATACCTTGTCCCGAGGCTTGCTCGGCGACAATACCTCGTGCAGTGCGCGGTCTTCACCTCCGGTCTTGGACGGTGTCTGTGTAGCTCCTGGTCGCACCGGGACTGTAGACTCCTCCTCCTACCGGACTGTCAGATGACAGTTGTCCTCCTAAGCGTCAGTGTCCTCCCGCCTCTGTAGTAGTCCACACGGACCACCTGGAACTCCACACTCCTTGTCCCACAAGGAAGTGGAAGGAGTCACACCCTCCTGTTGACGTACTAGTCGCCAACACACTCTCATGCCTCCAGTTGCAACTGCAGTTGTCCTTCTCTTGCTGCACCTCCCTTTGCGGGAAGCACTTGCTCGGGCTCTCTCTCGGTTACCAAAACCAGAGAGAACGACAACTTTGCAGAGCAACTGGTTGCAATGAGTTTTTATCTGAGAAGCCCCACTACCCCTATATATATAGGAGGGTCATGGGACAGGGTTCTCCATCCCAGGCAATGCGGGACTAAAAGCAGGAGTAGAAGGGTTCGAGATTTTCCACAAAAAGCAACCAACTCGGAACCTGAAATGATCGGTTCACTGCTGAACCGATCGGTTCAGCCCTTGAGCCGATCGGCTGGACTTGAGCCGACTGTTTGGGGCACTCCAACCGATCGGTTCATGGTCCTAATCCGGCTCAAAAATACTTTCCTTGTTTCTTTCCCAATTGGTATCAAATACCAATTAATTTCCCAATCAAATTGGGCAATTCAAAACCAAAGGAAAATTCTTGTCGACATGACTTTCCCAACTGGTCGGTTGCACTAGTTGAGCCGATCGGTTCAACCCTTGAACCGGTCGTTTCAACCTGGGCATGAGCCGATCGGTTGGACACTCTAGCCGACCGGTTCTGCACCTCATCCGACCGGTTCAACACTTGAGCCGATCAGTTGGGAGTGCAGGTTGGGCAAAATCAGTCAATTGTGATTTCAACCAATCTGATACTCCAATCAATGCGTCCAACACCTTGAACCATATGATATTGAGCTATCGACTGATTGAGTGTTTAATTGAACTACTAAACTCCTTTAGTAATCAATCTAAACATTTCTTTGTGGACAAAACTCCTCTTCCAGGTTAAATCCTATGTGTGTGACCCTGCAGGTCCATTTCACGTTGGCAGTGAAAGTCCATAACACTTATGACTTCACAAGCAAAGAGCGGTGCCTAGTCACACATCATTGCTACCCAAGTGAAAGTAGAAAGTTGGAGAACAACTTTCATCCTACAATCCGTGAATGATGTTACAGCGAATGTATAATTCCTTTGTCACTGATATCCCGAATGAACTCAAGGCATGGAGCAGTCATCCTGTCAACGTTCATTCACTTTCTTGATCTCAGAGTAGATTGAAGGAGATATGTATGACATCAATATCACATACTGATTCACACATGCGTGCGCACGCCTATCTCAATCCTACTCATCAAGTGGCCTTGGATGTCAAACTCCCTCAGGAGGGACAAATCCCATATCTATCACTCACCCCTCAAAAGCCCCATGTGTCAAAGCCACCCAATCATCACCTTTATAACAACCCATGTTTCAGGACTGCGTTTGATGATGTCAAAGTGTGCCCAACGACATGTGTTGAGTGCAGTGATTTCAGGTCTAAGAATCACACTCACCACCATCATTGTGAGTACTTACTGTGACTACCATGTCATGGTTCCATGTGTCAAACTCATGGTGGGTCTATCCGGTACACTTGTTCTCTAACAAGTACCTATGTGTTTGGTTTGATATCTCTATATCATGACTAATGAGATTATGTCATCAATCAACACCACAATCTAGTCTTGTGTGTCATAGCTGTCTATCTACCTTCCACTATGACATCCGACTAGGGACATAACAAGAATGTACAAACTCTTAGCATCCGTATGATCTCATCGTTCAGGTCATGAACCTGAAGGCATACGTCATTGAGTACTGTCATTCTCTAGACATTCAATCTATTCTATCACTATCTCAAATGACTGAACCAAAAAGAATTGGATGCTTGCCTTTGATGTTTATCAAATCAATCTTAATGTATCCCACCAATCATCCCATGATTGGCTCTCAGGGCATACATACCAACATTTAATACTTGATGTGAATGATTAAAGGGCAAGTAGTATTGCCACTCTATTTATTCATGTTGGATGTTAGACAATTATCTAGAGTAGTGGTGAATGGGCACAACTTTTTGTATATTAGGGAACGCGTATTCCATCCTGGATTTATGTTTTCACCCTTATTTTTTATTTAGGCCATAATCCAATGTTGTTATGACCCTATTTAAGACATCTAGTATATCCCATATATGCGTACACTTGTTCTTTTCTATGATACTATGGATCGATTAATCATAAGACACTTTATGGTGATCACTAATCTTTATTGACTCATTCTTTTGGTAATTTTTTGGGACTATACATTTGTGTTGATAACCTTTTTTTTGCATGAGAACACTTTTTTTATACTTGTAACCCAATATAATGGCCAAATGTTTTTTACATGCACATGCTTAGTGTTTACTGATATATGATTTTGTTTCCTATTTTCGTAAGTGATTTTCCTTATCCATCCAAGCATGGGTACATTTGAGGAAAAAGACTCAAGAGGATCATATACAGGGTTTTAGAACTTCAACAATAGCTTACAATGTCAAGGTTGCCATCTACAATCGGCCTTACATGTCATTAGGTCTATACCTTTTTTTTGTCATGCCACCTTTTAGAGTGAGGGAAAATTGTATATGAATCATTATGTAACTTTGTAATAGTTTTATTTCCTCTGCTTATTTATTAACTATCTTGATCTATGATATATATTATATATATATATATATATTAACACACTAATGAAATTCCTCCTTTCTATTTTGTGAAATAGGATGATTTTATATTTCTCAATTCAATGACGAATGGATCCCCTCTCGGGTCTTAGTCTTTACAAAAGGCATCCATAAACCTATCAAATGGAGGGCGTCTACACTTGATCCAAAATTACCTAGAATAGTGGTATGTTCATGATCATGAACCACATACTAGAGTTTACACTACACTTTAGGTGTATGATGTGTCATGTTTACTTTTGAAATCAAGTGATTTATGTATCCTTTTTATAATGCCAAGTGTTTTTCATTTATTATATGGGAATTAATATAACAAATTATGCAGAACTCCTATGTTGAGACCAATGCTATGGACATATGAGGTTTTTTTCATGCTTCTCTATTTCACTAAAAGGGTGTTACAGATAAGATAGAATCTAGTAAATTGTTATTGAAGACTTTATCTTAAATTTGGTAATCATACCTTTTTTTTATAAATGCCTCATCATTGTATTACTTCAGATTCTAGATTTTCATATTCCATCAACTATATCGACTGACATTATAAAGATATGTGGTAAGGGTTTTTATATAATAATACTTCACATATCTTTATTTGGAATCTTTCTTGTCAATCGACATATGGTGGATTCCTTGAATTTATGAGATTTTTGGATGTATGCTTTTTCTAAAAAAACATGTGGAAGCTTGTATATGAGTAGAACTCCCAAGTTATATAAAAGGTAATTTTCTATTTGGTCTCTACTCATACTAAAGCTTCATATTTTATGTGGATGAAGTTTTTAAAGCATAATAATTTTGATGAAAACATGTCTCTTTCTCTTACGTGATTGGTGTTGAATCAAGTATTTTCTTGTACACAAATCCATAGACTAGAGGTAAAATTCAGCTAGTTACTATCTTTCTTGCTATGCTATTATGAAGTCAGGCCAAAATGAAATATAAAGTTTTGTATTCGATAAGGAGTAAGAACTAGTTTCTTCATCATCAAAGATTGTTAGATGATAATTTAACACATTCATCTTATGGATGGGAAACCTCATACATAAATAAAAATTGCAAGGAGTTTTATATATACAAACATATTTCGTTCAATGGTTATGGAAATATAATGGTCATAAAAGATATACATTGTTGATATGAGAGTTATTTTGGCATTCTCCCCCCACTCTTGATATATTGAGCCATAATTATCTATGTAATATTTATTGATGTCCCTTTTTCTTCTTTAATATTATTTAGTAAAAACCTGATGATTGGGTATTCTTTTTCTAGATCCTTTTGACAGGGATTCATTAAACCAATGATCTTATATGATGTGTGTCAAGGTTCTATCAAGGACAGAGGGAGGAGGCGGTGGGGCCTTTGGCCCCCAAAAATACCTAAATTTTTTTTAAAGAGTTATTAATAATGAACTCCGAAGCATCTCTTACGCCTCTTCTTATTCGACGCCCTTCTTGTTTCACTTTTTGGAAATGTCCGATGTTTGCACTTTTTATTTATTTATATATCCCTTATCTTTCAGTAATCTTTCTCTCTCGTCCATTAATAGATATATAATTTATAGCAACCACCTTCCAAAGAAATGTGTTTTTAGAGCAAGTTTTAATATTTATTCAAAAGAAGAACCCAATAAATGAAAACTAAATTATAATAATCTTATTAAATCAAGAAAACTAAATTCAAACTTTTAATTATTGAAATTAGTTTAATTGCAGAGAACATGCCTCCTATATTTTAAAACTTCTTAATTTATAGAAACCCAAATAAATTCATAAAATCAAACTTTTCTCAATCCAATGCTTACTTTTTATAGAAGTCTGAATATATTAATGTAGTACATACAAATGTTTTGTTAGATTACTAACATAATTTTTATAAACTTTCCTCACATAAAATAAATTTTATAGGTCAAAAGTCTTCTTTTGTACACAATCTACAAAAAGTCATCTCCTAATTTACTTTTTAGACACACATAATATTACACATTTTTACTCTGAATGAAAAGTCATCTCTCTATTACATTTTATTTTTCCAATCTCTTTCGAATCCATATACAAAACAAATTGTGACTTTGATAAATGATATAAAAACTACAAATAGTCCAAGATCATATGTCACAAGATATAAAATATAAAAAAAGTGAGATACACCTTATTATACACCATCATTGTCTAGTTCTCAAGGAGCATTGCCAATTGCTATTCAGAAAGGAATGATGGTACATCTTGTTATCTGTCTTCCTTCCATCTCGATGTAATTCATTCGAATCACTAGTACATAACCGGCCTTTAGTGTCCGTTATTTAAGGCCTTTAGTGTCGGTTTTAATGCGACACCTATGTGGGCACTGCTAAAAGGCCAAACGTTAGGCGTCGGTTCTCAAACTGACGTCACAACCCTTCACGCGCCACCGAAAACGTGACAGCATGGGGTCATAGGCATCAGTTATTAGCTTTGAAACTGACACCATAAACCTTCACGCCACAGAAAGGGCACCATCTGGGGCATTATTAATGTCGGTTTATTAGTGATAACCGACGCCATATCACCCGCTGCCACAGTCGTGCTGGCCAACACGGCCGTGTTGTCTGGCCAGCTGCCACGACCTTTGTGTCTGGTCTGCTGCCACCACCGAGGTGGCCAGTGCGGCCGTGGTGCCTAGCCTCATTAGGGAAATAGACGTTAGTTACTAGTAGGGAAACCGACGCCAGAACCATAAGTGTCAGTTTATTATTGATAACCGATGCCACATCACATGCATTAGGCATCGGTGATAATTATTTATCTGACGCTGTAATCATTTGTTGTCGGTTTTAACAAATAATCGATGCCTATTTCATGTTTTTTTTCTTATCAGTCTACAGGCTTGTTGTGGCTGGTCGCAGGATGAGAAACCTGCAGTTCAGTTATGAACTGTAGGTTTTACGACATCCATTGATATCAGCCAACAACAGGCCACAAACCTGCAAAATTAACCACATTAATTTTCACACATTAAGCAACTTGTAGTTCCATTCAATTTTCACACATGTAGAAACATTCATGTAGCAATTTGTAGTTCCATTCATTTTCACATTCACACATGTAGAAACATTCATATAGCAGCCAACAGTTTCATTCATTTTCACATTCACACATGTATAAGCATTCAGACACATGTAGAAACATTCAGACATGTAGAAACATTCACACATATTATAATTTAGAAATTCATTTACAAAATATCATTCCTTAGTCATTATTCGCTATCAACATCCCAATTATATGTTAAAGACCCCACTACTTGTATGGTTGTTTCCCATTCATCTCTTACATCATTTAATTCGGTCATCGTATAGGGAGCATGTACATCTGGTAAGGCCTTTCCTGTAGTGTGGCCAGTTTTAAACACCTCCAAAGAGAATGATGTATATATATAATTAATAATATATAAATAAGATTGATATATTTCATATTATCTAATTAATGAGACTATATATAATACCTCAGGAATGGTATTGATGTCCACTGCGGAATATTTGATAATCATGTACATAAATCGCATCACATAGTATGGACATGCCCATCCGTTGTCTTGTGTAGCACACTATAAATTGAAACATACAAAACATTAAAAAATACAACTAATTAAGCATTGTTCACATAACTAATATATACATTGTAGTCAGGAACTTACTTCCACGTTCTTCCAAATTATTGGCTGGTTCTTTTTCCTTGGGACCTTTCCTCCAGCCTTTTTGAACTCATCTAAACCCCTACATGTTAATGTAACACAGTACATTGCATAATCAAATAGTAATGTAATAACATATGTTAACGGATATGAAAATGAAATATTTCTCACCGGAATAATGCCATTTTCATTTTGTGTCCATATTTTGAATTCAATTTAGTCCCCTTAGGATCTAGATAATAGACAGTGAACGTCTCAGGGACAATAAATAGTAACTCCCAATGCATACCACTAGAGGTAAAAAAGTTAAAAATTAATAACTTAAAATCCACAATAAAAATGTAATTTTCTTAAGTCCAAATTATAAGCAAAGTAAACTTACTCCACATTGAATGGAGCTATTATCACTGTCTTCTTATTTTGACAAAAATTTGTAAAAGCATCACAGCAGTATTGTTGAACTGACGGAGGGCCTTTAGCTACTAGACTAATCAAAGATGGAATCAAAAATCCTACATGTTCGAATGAAAAATCTGCACATATCTTGTCTAAGTAGCTACAAAACATGTATTACATATGAATTAATAAATAAGAAACCAGATCCTACACAAGGTATATGGATGTATAAAGAAGATCTCACCTTATCCATAGCTCTATCACAGATTTATTCAGCCAATCATATCGAAACAACTCCAAAATATCTTGTATAAATAGGTTTCTTTCGTATGATTGACCTACAACATCGACATCTATAGAAATAGTTATAGGGCAATTTATATTATGTTCACCTAACCATATTGCCATACCCCTACAATTAGGACCTAACGGAACAGGTAGCTCATGTGGAACCCAACTTGGTAATGTAGGAGGTGGAGGTGGAGGCCTAGATGCTCTGGGTGTCTTCTTTTTAACCTGTATATATATATATAATTTCAGATCAATTGACATCATATACACACACTATCAATTTAACGTAATGAAAATTTACCATACAATTTCTATATAGAGGACATCCGCTTTTGCCCACAATATCACTCTGCCTTCTGCCTCACCAAGCATTTCACAATCTGGGTGGGCATATGGCAATGGAAGATCCATCCAATTGGGGAATATATGTACCGGGCTAACACGAACCCAACCAGCTGGTAATGGAGACCCATGAAACATTTTCCCTGGTAGGGATGGGTAAGCCGACGCCTCTGCAATGACAAATTCTTTACTTTTTAGACGACATGGCTTCAACCCCTACAAATTTTTGTGTAAAGAATGTTATATACATATATACATATCATCTTGAAAAGACTAGTTACTATGTCATAAAAATACTTACAGCGGATGTGCTAGGTGGTGGGTCTACAGGATTACTCCCAACCTCTACAGTAGGAGTAGAGAGGGATGCCATAGGTACTGTCTGCTGAGTGGCAGTCAGAGATGCCTTCCACTTGCTCATTGTTTCTTCGAGTTTCCTATCAACTAGCTTATCTACCTATACATGGATAAAAGAAATGTTAGCTTCTGATTATTGAATTCTCTTATACAGTAACATTATAAAGAAAGAATAGGTTACCTATTCTTGTAAAAGTCCCACTTTTGGGACATGTTTGCGCTGGGATGGCCCAAAGAACGCTTTGATGCCCACACCAGTGCCTGCAACCCTAACACGTCCAGGATGCTCTGGGATACCCAGAGCAACTGACAATTCATCCCTTATGCCCTCAGGGATGAACTTGACTTGTTTCCTCATCTCATGTAGCTCCCGCTATTCACCAAAAAAAAATTGTAATTAAGTAAACACCACAAATAATCAATATTCAAATGATTGCTCTAAGAGTTGTATTTTGCCATTTTTGCAGCCGCCTCAGCAGTTGCATGCTTCCTTATTTCTCCCTTCTAATTTTTCCTCCCAGCTATTAAGACATCATGGCGAGGCAGAGGTGTGGTACCTATAGTAGAGGACTCCTGAGTAGCAGCAGATTGAGTAGTAGACTCAGCTTGTAGTCTTTGGTGAATGCCTGCATACCCCTTTGGACCCATTGTGTGGTCATGCACATTCAGTGCACGCCTTGCTTTTTGCGCCTCACTGAGGGCCTAGTTAGTATGCACATTAATGATTTGGTTAGTAACACTAAATGTTAATCTTGAATAGGTGAATACACTGTATATTAATTAAATTGGGAGTGACGCCTAATACCTTGAATTCATTAGTTTGTCTTGAAGCAACAAACATGTCCCATTCTTCTTGGTCCAGGAAGTTCCACTGTTCAGTGGCTGTCTTCTTCCTCTTGTCACCTTCTTTTATGTATTCTCGGGTGAGATTTGTCCTATAGTTCCTTAGGACTCTCCCACATCATTGCATCACACATTTATGATGTAACTTTTCATCCAATTCAAATATACTCTGCAAAATAGAATTGTTATTAACTAGTATCCAAAAAATTAGTAATCTACAAAATAGAATTGCAAATTAATAATAACTCACACATAAATCATTCCTATTACGTCTTTCTTCCCCTTAGGAACTTTATACAAAGAATCTATCTTAAAACTGCAATGGCTACGAGTAACATACCCAAGATATGAAACAAACGAATTGCGATTCACTCCAATTGCATTTCCTGCATAATCAAAATCCACAACAAGTTTGGGTCCATTGCCCCTTTGCGCTATTAACTTCTTCATCATAGTGATGTCCCTTCTCTTGTCAACTTTTTGGTGTTGCTCATCAAGTGCCTCAAGTGCTTCAGAGGGTACATGTGCATCATCAACCTAAAATTTGACAAAATAAACACACTTACAGGATATAACTATAAATGGACATGTAGATATAAATATATGATATATTTTTAAAACTTACATTGTGAGGCGGCGCATTGATGTCCTCACCCTCATGGTAATCATCAGCACGGTCATCAGGAGAATGCTCAGCCATCTGAAAGTTCACATTCACATTGTAAAGTTCACATTGTAAAGTAATTCACATTGTAAAGCTCACATTGTAAAGTTCACATTGTAAAGTTCACATTCACATTGTAAAGTAATTCACATTGTAAAGTTCACATTGTAAAGTAATTCACATTGTAAAGTTCACTTCCCTAGTCAAGTGGACAACAAGATGTACCATGATATCAAAGAACGATAGAGGAAAACATATCTCAAGCTGACATAGGGTAATAGCCACTTCTCTTTGCAATTATCGAGAGTATCAGGGTCAATAACTTTGCTTCACATACTGTTGAAAAAGAAACAAAGTCTGGTGATTGCAAACCTTACATGCTTCGGCAATATAGATCAAATTGCCATAGGCAATATTTGTTGCATTAGAGTGTGACAATCATGAGATTTAAGACCTATCAACTTCAGATCTTTCATTGATACCAATCTACAGATGTTGGATGAGTAACCTTGTGGCACCTTAACATTTACCAAACATTCACAAAAAGCTTTCTTCTCCTTTCTAGACAATGTGTAACAAGCGGGAGGTAAGTATGTTCTCTGATTTCCCATTTCATGTAATTCTGTTAATTCTGACCTTATTCCCATTTCACGTAGGTCCAGTCTAGATTTTATCCCATCTTTAGTCTTACCTGGTATATTCAACAAAGTACCAATGACACTATCATAGAAATTTTTCTCAACGTGCATGACATCGATACAATGCCTGACTGTCAAAGAACTCTAATAAGGAAGATCCCAAAATATTGACTTCTTCTTGAATAAAGATTTGTCACTCTGTGTGGCCATAGTACATTATGATCTCTTACCAAATTCATTGACAAAGTCTTTTACTCTTTCATAAACAACCTCCCCTGGTATAGGTTTAGGTGCACTCTGTTCCTCATTCAATCCATTGAATGCTTTGCACTTCCTACGATACGGATGGAATTTTGTAAGAAACCTTCGATGACCACGATATACAGTCTTACTGCCATGTTTTAGTCTTGTTGAATCAGTGTTCTCTTCACATATAGGACATGCTTTAGTTCCTTTGACACTATATCCAGACAAATTCCCATATGCTGGAAAGTAATTAATAGTGCAAAATAACATAGCATGCAAATGAAATGTCTCTCTTCGTGAAGCATCATAGGTCATCACACCTTCACCCTAGAGTTTCTTTAAGTCACCAATCAAAGGTTCAAGATAAACATCGATATCATTCCAGGCTGTTTAGGGCCCGATGTCAACAACGACAGCATTACGTACTTATTTTTCATACACATCCAGGGAGGAAGATTGTATATAACAAGCATGACTGGCCAAGTGCTATGTTGCCTGCTCAATGTCCTGTACAGATTCATCCCATCTGTACAAAGCCCATGTCTCAGATTCCTGACTTCTTCACCAAATTCAGGGTACAACAGATCAATCTTCTTCCACTGTGGGGAATCAGACGCATGTCGTAGGATCCCATCATTATTTTTCTTAACATCTGCATGCCACCTCAAATTCTTCGCATCTATCGGATTGGCAAACAAGCACTGAAACTGTGATATTATAGGTAGATACCACATTACCTTGGCAGGAGAACCAGTTTTGGACTCCCCCGAAGTCGTCAATTTATACCGTGACGCACCACATTTTGGACAATCTTTCAAATCCACATAGTCCTTTTGAAATAATACACAATCATTTGGGCATGCATGTATCTTCTTGGCATCCATTCCCATTGGGCACAATAATTTCTTTACCTTGTATGTTGAGATTGGCAGCTTGTTTCCTTGAGGGAGCATTTCTTTCAACAAAGACAACAATGACATGAAGCTTTTACTGCTCCATCTATTATTAGCTTTCAGCTTATACAATCTCAACACATCTCTAAGCATCGTAAACTTAGTACAACCTATATATAATGATATCTTAGCATTATGCACAATGTTTTTAAAAATGGGAGGTGGATCGGTGTGCTCTACCCCACAACTATCCAACATCACATCAATGATGTCTACTGGAACTGGTTCATTCACATCTACGTCATCGGAGACAATTTCTTCATCCACACAAGCACTGCTATCGACATCCACTGGTTTCGAGTTTGAAATCACTCCATGCCAGTGCCATTCTATATAGCCTTGTATAATCCCGTTGCACATGACATGACTTTTGATTTCGTCACCAGTGCTGATTTTCAAGTTGTTACCGCAATGCCTACATGGACAGTAGAACCTATCTCCAGGTTGTTTCCTATGCTCCTCGGCAAATCTAATAAACTGGTCAAGACCAGATATAAACTCTGGGGTGCAGCGATTGCGAATGGACATCCATGATCTATCCATTCTATGATCAAAGAGAAAACAAATATATATTACAACAAGATTAGGGTCTAGGGTTAATAGATTAGAGTTTTTGCATGGTTAAAACTTTAGGCCAACAAGTACATGTACTTTCATTCTTATATATAATAAATGTGTATCACCTATCCCATTCTTGAACACCTAATCTCACTAGTAAGTGTATAATGTGTATTGGGTTTTCAAAAACATTTCGGCAGCATTTCCCCACTGTTCTCCAAGTACATATGTACTTAGAGAACAAACGGGGAAATGCTATTGAAATTTTCTTGAAAACACAATACACATTATACACTTACATCCTAAGTGAGATTAGGTGTTCAAGAACAGTCCCAAACCGAGGACTATCCAAGATTTACTCCTAATGAGTAAATCTTGGACGGGTTTCTAGGCCAACAAATACATGTGCTGTCATTCTATAACATTGATTTCAACATTTCGAGTGTCCATGCATGTTCATCATCAAGATAAAGATTACACATAAATTAGTATGACCTAGGGATGGAGAGATTCATAATTGATTTCAAAATTTCAAACTAGCTCATGCATTATCATCAATCTACATCATACAATAGGGAATCCTGTAGATGTTAGGGTGACACATCACTACAAAATCAGAGATTTAACGTTAGGGTTTTAATATCTTACATAGATTGATCACAAGATTTCAGCAATATAGTTAATTCATGATTATGGTGAAATGTGTATTAGGGTTTTAATATCTTAATTCAACATGCATCAAAATTTATAGAATTAGGTCAAGCATTAGTATTCAATTGCAAATGTATCTTCTTCTTCCTCCTGCTCCCTCTTAGATGGTTGTTGGATTAAAGCAAGGCCACGACTGTGTGGGCTAGCCACGGCCGTGGCTGTGTTGGCCTACCACGGCCGTGCTGGCTAGCACGACCATGGTAGGCCAACACAGCCACGGTCGTGGCCAGCCCAAACGGTCGTGGCCAGCCCAAACGGTCGTGTCTTTGCTTTAATCCAATATCCATCTAAGAGGGAGCAGGAGGAAGAAGAAGAGGTGAAATCCCACACAAAGCAGGGCACCTGCTTGAGGGTGGAGGAAGAAGAGCGAGAGCAGGTACCTTCAGGCAACTGACGAGGAGAGCAGGGCAACCGGCGGAAGGAGGAGCAGGAGGACCAGGAGGAGCAGGAGACCGCCGACGAGGAGAGCAGCAGCAGCGGAAACGTCGGCGAGGAGAACAGCAGTAGTAGAGGCACCGACGGTGAGCAGAGAAGGAGAGGCAGGCAGCGGCGGTGGCGAGAAGCTATAGCAGCAGCAGGCGGCGGCACGGAGGCGACAGCAGTAGCAGGCGGCGGCACAGAGGCGACAGCAGCAGCAGGCAGCGGCGACGCAGCAGGGGTCGGGAACTGGAGCAAAATCGATCGATGAAACAGAAGAAAGGGGAAGTGTCCACTGTGCGTGGGGGCTATTAAGTTACTAAAAGGCGTCGGTTATCCATAACAACCGACACCTTTATTATTAAGCGTCGGTTATCCAAAGACAATCGACGTCAATTGGACATTCCTTTACCATAATTTTTTTGGCGGGGACGACGCACCCACCCTTATCACGTCGGTTATTCTAAGAAAACCAATGCCTATATTGGAACTTTTGGCGCAAATTTTATCTTCATTCAATGTCAATTATTAGGTAAATGATGGATCTTCCACTCATGTGGAATTGCGTGTACCACTAAAAATCCTAAAGATAGTAAGTCTTTAGGTTTAGCCTTTCTTATACCAGGTTAAAACTCCACCCACATATGCTAAGATACGTGGAAGTCTTATCGTAGTATAGTTAAGGGTCGAATCCTCAGGACAACGGTCTTGTTGGCAGCAACAAGATGGAAAACGTTAGAATTTCACTTAAACCCTTAATAGTTGATATTTAGTCCAAAAGGTTTGATTTGGTGATGTTAAACTAAGATCAAGTAAAGTAAAGCAAGTAAGTAAATTTAAGGATGTTAAACAATGATAAGGAGCCACTAGGATGTGATCAGTTTTCACCACCACTACGCACGGATCAAAACATGCAACATAAAAACATAACCTGCAATAAGAGTCTAATTAGTTAGTATCTTTGTAGGTTTAGTTTCCTTTCTGAGAATTAACTACGAGAAGCGTGGGAATGTTGCAATGCCATCCATCCCCGAACGAATGGTCACCTACTTTACATCATTCCCTTCGCAATGTGTGTTCCTCGACTTGTCAAGGTTTCACTTTCATACATCAACTGATTCCATTTCATAGTATGAAAGTGCAACTTTGGAAGTGAGTTTATCCCACTTCTTGAAAAACACTTCTAGATACCAAAACAGATGCATGGTGGATACATGCACCAAGAACCCACATTCAATCGAGATTCGAATCTAATAGTACAAACATAGACAATTCATACTAGAACATAAAAGATAACACAAGTTGGTGATCAAGCAACAAGCATTCATTAAACGATTGATGTAGAACTAAAAAGAAAGAATATCTCTATTGCAAACTATGGATTACATTGCATGAAATGAAACATGGGTAGCGGGGCTACTCCCCACACCCTAGTGAAATGAGACTACTCGCTCATAGCTAGGACAAATAAGGAGGCGAGAAGAGAGAGAAGGAACGTCATCCCCATAAAGGAGAGAGGAAAGTCAACCGCTTGGAAAGAGAGAGAGAGACGATCTTCACACTTCACATGTTGCTCGATGATGAGGTCTCCTCTTCCCACCTTCTTTGGCAAAGAGAGAGAAAGCAACTTTAGGATGGAGCTTGGGTCTCAGACCGATAGACTTTGGGTGGAAGATGGAGGTTGGAATAGATCTGGAGTAGTAGAGGCAGCCTCAGGGCGTATGATAACTTCCTGTCTTTAGGAGGACCCTTTGGGTCTTATTTATAGGCCTTAAGTGAAGTCCAAACGGTTTGGTCAGTTATGGGTCCAAACGGTCTTGAAGACCGTTTGGACTCTGAGACCGTTTGGACCTAGAGATCATTTGGACACCGAGACCATTTGAACTCCGATACCGTTTGAACTCTGAGACCGTTTGAACTCCGAGACCATTTGGACTCATGCGGTCTTGAGATTGTGTGACTCCATGCGGTCTTGAGACCATTTGGCTTCATGCGGTCTTGAGACCGGTTGGCTTCATGCGGTCTCGGGATCGAGTGAGTCCATGCGGTCTTGGGACCGTTTGGCTTCATGCGGTCTTGGGACCGTGTGGGTCCATGCGGTCTTGGGACCGTTTGGCTTCATGCGGTCTTGGGACCGTGGGAGTCCATGCGGTCTTGGGACCAGATGAGTCTTTTGTGATTTTTTGTGTCTTTTTCTGTAAGTAAAAAGGAAAAAAGTTAATCTAACAGTATGTTTGCAATAAAAGATAATAGTTAGAGATTCTGTCTAATTTATCCGAGGAAGAGTGTGGAAAACTGAAGAATATTACTAAGATAAAATCACAAAATTGGAGGTTATCACCCCCCCTAACTTAGAGTCTAGATTGTCCTCAAGTTAGAAAGAGATGAGGCATGTAATGGTGAGGCGATTTTATTTAGTTAAGATTTCCATACTCTTGCTTCAATTCTAAACCTGAGATCTCCTAAGGTTGTATCGGAGCTTTTTGCCTTAACTTTTTCAGGTGTTGAGAGTTTCTTGGATCTCAGGTTTCTTCCATATCTCGTAGCCTGTATTGGGATCACTTTTTATTCGATGCATGTCGTTGACTCTAATCAATTTTATACTTCTCTGAAAATCCTACCGGAAGCTAGAGTGGGTATGAGGGCATGCTAAAGGCGTACTGTGTAACTCCCCCTTCAAGTGGGGGAGGGGTTGTCTATGCTTTTAGGATCTCACTACTGGGCACGATACATCTGCCTTCTTGAGGGTAGCTGAATGTACCGGCCGGGCGAGTCCTTTATCAGCCTTTCATATATTTAGATGCCTTAGGGTTTCACTATCGGGCATGATACATCTGCCTTTGTGAGGGCAGCTGGATGTACCGGCCGGGCGAGACCTTTGTTGGTTCTTCATATAGATCCTTATTTATGGCACAACTCTCATGGTTTTATTCAACACTCTGGCTTTTATTCATAAACTCACAGGCTTAGGATTTGGCTATTTAGAAATTTTTGATTTGGGCGGCCAAGCCTCTTTTATTTGAAGAGAAGAAAATTGTTCTTAGAGTTGTTCGACATGCACTTATTTGGTTTCTACTAGTGGTCCACTTTCAAGGCTTCATGATTGGATATCACCTGATGTCCCTCTCGTCCTTGAAATTGTTTTGGCTTGTTTTGGCCCTGATGTTGTCCTGTAGAGGGTAGATGTAGAAGTGAAACAAAGGCATGAAAATCTTGAGCGAAGAGAATTTATTAATTCGCCATTACATGTCTAGGTGCTATTCTTGTTATTATTTTTGAGGACTAACTGGATTCTGGAGTTAGTTGGGGATGACTTTGTTCCAAGAGGGGTATTCTTCTTTATGTGCGAGTTTTATTTTTAATAGGAAGGTATTCTAAAATGCAAATTAAAAGTGCAAAGAAAGCTAAAAATTTGTACACAATTGAAAGAAAAGGTATAGAGAGAAGGATTTGAAAATGATACCTCGCCCTTGTCCATTGTACTCCCCCCCTCCCCCCTAACTTTCTACTCACTCTGTCCGCAGAGTGTCAAAGTGATAGTTTGAGAAGTACAAGGACAAGTGCATCATGATTCTGTTAGTCCTTTATTGGCACCATGTGTGCGGAGGAGATTAGCAGCAAACTCCTCGCGTAATGCATGATAATCCACTTATGTCATGTCTTCTACTGGTCTTCCAAGTGCTATGATGGTGTGTATCCAGTAGAGGACGTGGAAACCACAATCGTTCGACTCGCGGAGCTGTTGTGGGCACTTGTGGCTGAAGGCGGGGTGATGAAAGTGTTCTTTGCTGTATGCCCGTGTATGCGTGCTGAGAAGGACATGAAGCTGGTCAGCACACTCCTTCGCCACCTCCTCCGTAGGCATTCGTGGTGTCGTAGTGTAATGTTGTTGATCTGGATTGTACTGGCTGTTAGAAATGTTGTATATGATTGTTGTTCCTTCATGAAGATTTGTTGCCAACAACATCCAGTGTTCTGAATGAAGGAAAGGGAGCATGATGAACTTCGGGGTCGTATGTTGTAAGAAGGAGATGAGTGCCTCAGTTGTTCCGAAGTTCTTTATCTTTAATAGATCGTCCTTCATGTAGGGGGATGCCATATAGGTTGTAGGGTGATTCTTCCTGAGAAGAAATTGATAAGCGACCATTAAGCTTACAGAGAGAGACCCTTTTAGCTATACAGTTTCTCGTAGCACGTCTGCCATGACCAGAATGTCACCGGACATGAAAACGAGGTCATCTTTCTCGGTGTAAAGCCTTGACATGATGAGACGAAGTTCATTGTCGGAGAGACATTTGCAAGCACTGAGGTCAAAATTGGGGAATGTAGGTGAAATGGCCGACAGGGGGTCCATTTGTGAAGATGATCTGTTGATGGGCGCCCCAGTTAGCAACTCAGTAACCCCTTCATCATCCGCCAGATCGAAAGAGTAAGGGTCCCATTTGTTCTTCTCGGGAGCCTTGGCGGGCTGTTGTTTCTCCAACTCCTTTATTGTTTGCCTGAATGGCTATTTTGGAGGACGTTGGATGGCCGAAAAAAGATAGCGAGGAACGTCGGTAGGTGTCATGGTTGGGTCCTTGAAGAACCTTCTATCACAGATCAATTCCATGGTGTAGCGACCTCGCAGAGAATGAATGCGGCCAGTTCTGTAAAAGGGATTTGCTGATTGAGCACTTGTATATGATGTATTACGTAGAAAGCACAATCCCTAGAACCTTCTTGAGTATGAGCTTGAGGGTTGATGATTTGGAACCAAGGTTGGTTCCAATTATTGTGGAGAGATGGGCAAGCAACCCAGATCAACTTCAGGAGCCGAAATGTGATGTATCTGGCCTCCCCGGCCTCTGTTCCAGTGAAGTTGATTATTCCAGCTCTTAGTTCAGTGGCGCAAAAGTTGTACACCTTAGCGTCTCGGGCCGCGGTGTCCACGATCATAAGAAGCCAGTGACCAGAGACTTGGAAGGGCACGGTAATGTAGCGTACCTTCCTTGCAATTCCCCTCTGCAACCGTTCGATTGATTTGCTTTGTAATTTTTTGTAAATGAGACTCATTGCTAGAGTCGGTGATGCGTTAAGAACGGGTTGCTGCCGCCGAGAGCTTCTGTAAGTTTCGATAGAATTGGCGAGGAGGACCCGGAAGACTGCCATCTTTACCGTTGAATGTGGTCGAAGGATGGAGTAGAAATCTTCACGTGTCAACTTGCGCTGAGTCTTTGTATTTTGGTAGATAGTATCGCCCCCGTCTTTGGCATCATCTACTATAGTGTTAAGAACGAAGATGTCTTGAGCATCGAGAGTAGAGATTGTTGTCATGTCAAGATCATGCATTTTGTGCGGTAGTGGTGGCGGCGGGGGTAGCTCTTGCGGAGGGAGGGGGAAGTCTGCTCTAGATTTTCTATGTATTGCTACAGATCTACATCTTCATCAGAGTCAGAGGCTGATTCTAGATCTGCGTTTGTATCTAAGCTGACTCTTTCTAGATCTTCTTTCTCTGGGGGAAAGGGCACTGATTGGTCTGGTACAGGAAGGTGTTGATTTGATGTTGCAGGTTGTTGACTTGTGCTGGTTCTGAGCAAACACTGTTGGAACTCAGCAAAAGCTACTTCTTTAGCAGATTCCCCCAGGGATCCCATTGCTGAATAGTCAAGGATTTGATCCACGTAAGACATATTAACTTATCATTGTGCGTCGGGGATTTGGGATCTTTATCACCGTTGTGGTGATCTTTTTGTTTTGATGCGGCTCCTCGGCTTGTGCCCTCCCCAGCATTGCCTGGGTCGTCAGATTGGTCATCTGAGGAGGTACTATTATTGGAGTTAGCCGAGGAGTTGGAATCCTCATCATTATTGTCCTCTTCATCATCATCTTCGTCTACTGCTTTATCTACTGGCTTTGTTTGTGGAGGCTTCTTGCACTGCCGATGGGTTGCTTGTAGCTCATCAAACACCACTTGCACATGCTCGTGGGATTCAAGTAGTGCGTCGTGTGTTTCTTTGAGATCGGAGTATCGTCCCTCGGCAAAGAGGAGTCATGTTGTAAGATCTATTACTTGAGCTCGTAACTGGTTAAGCTCGTTGTTTGCTGACTCCTCTTGGCGGCTGTGGAGCTGTGTGAGGGTGTTCTCGATGTCATCCAAGTGTGTTCTTAAAGCAGTTTGTTGCTGTTTAAGTTCGCGCAGGGTCTCAGGCAGAGGTTGAGTCTATGTAGAGATCATGTCAACTTGCTTGGCCAGCGTTTCTTGCTGGCGTTTTACTCCAAGGACCAGCTCGGGAAAGTTTTTGTAGTGGTCATCGATGTGATCGACTTGCTTGGCCACTACGTCTTGTCGTTAACGTTGGTGTTTTACTCCAAGGACCAGCTCAGGAAAGTTTTTTTAGTGGTCATCGACGTGATCGACTTGCTTGGCCACTACGTCTTGTCGTTGCTGAATACTTTGAATAATGCTTGGCAAGGTGCTATTCTGCTCATTGATCTTGGCGACCTGTTGAGAAATACCCTTCACACAAGAAAAAATAGAGTGCATTATGTTAGAAGGGTCGGTGAGGAGGTTTCAGATGGCGTCAAATTGACGTCTGAATTCCTCGCCGACATTTGAAAAAGGAACCCCAGATGCGGAAGGGTGGTATGGCTGGGGTCGGGGTGGAAGGGTGGTAGTGCCTTGCGAAAGAGACACTGGTGATGGTCCCGCGAACTGCGTGGTGACCGTAGATAGAGTCACCAACAATGTCGGGGTGGTGGCGGATGAAGGGAATGGTAAATGGCTGGGTGAAATATGAGGGAGTGAAAAGTTTGAGGAAAAGAGGGTGGAGATGGGAGCGGAGAAAGTGAAGCTTGGTGTTGGAGTGGAAAAGGGGGTGCTCGAGGAGAAAGATGGGAAAGTGGAAGATGTGGGTGGAGGGATTGTTGTGGATGGAGGTGGGATGGTGGTAGATGGTGGGAGAGTGGTGGATGGTGGGAGGGTGGTGGATGGGAGTGTGGTGGGGGTGGTGGTGGTGAGCTCATCATGTAGGCTCATGATGAAAGAATCCAAATAAGTGGTAGCGATTGGTTCCTCCAGAGGGGGGCATTTTGTCTCCGGTTGTAGCTTCGATGTAAGCGTCCCCGACAGCTGTGGTGGTTGTAAACGTACCTTAGATGGTCGTTTTACTGGTATTTTTGTTACCCTAGCTGTCGGGGCAGTTATGCTAAGCTCTGTCTGGCCTGCTTTGGTTGTCTTTTCTTGTACTTTGACGGAAGCTAGGAGTTTGGTTATCTCTTCGTCAGTAAAGAGAAGTTTGTCCTTGTCGTAGTCCGCTAGCTCCAGAAGCGGTAGCAGAGTCCTGGAGGATCTGACTGTTGGGCAGAAAATGCAGTATAATTTCGCATCCTTTTCCTTGATAATATAGGAATTTTTCAAGGTTTTCTCGTTGGTAAGAATGTCGCCCTTGATCTTCGTGCATTGAGGGAGTAATTTGTCCATTTTGAGGTATTTGATGATGGAAGTTATGTGCATGCCCATGCAGATTTCTTTTCCTATGACGTAGGCTGAGAACTTTTGTATCATATGCCGGCCGATGTTGACTGGCTTTCCTTGCAAAATGGACCATAGGAGAAAAAGGTCGGCAGTGATAACATTTCCTCCTTCTGATCTGGGGAAAAGCGCACTGGTAAGAACTTTATGAAGTGTGAGCACGAACCCGGACTGAATATTAGAGGCTTTTCATGTCTTTGCCTCATAAGCGGGGATCCCTGTTAGGGTCTTCCAAAAGTTGTGCCTATTGAATTGGGAGTTGTCTATGCCAACAGCTTGGGCCTTTTTGAGCTGGTCCGGGTTGTCTATGAAAAGTTTGTTCAGAAGATTTTCTGTTATAACGACGTCATTTCCAAAGAGTTTGGTGACTAGTCTGCGGTCACCTCCATCCCTTGCTCTGTGCGTGATGTCCACCGCTTCTTTGGTGAGATGTGTGAAGAATTTAGTAGTCAGCTCGGCATATGAAACTTCGGGGATGAAGCACAGTCTGGCTAGATTGGCGTTGTCTAGCATGGGGAGGATTATGTCGTAGATCCCCATCTTGAGTAGTACACTTGAGCAGACGTACTTTGTTGGTTTTAGTATTTTGTCGATGGAGGGGAGGGTGTGGATGTAGAGGTTTACTGGTGGTGGTGTGGTGGTCGTGAGTACTGAGAAGACGGGGGTGGTAGTGGCGGGTGTTGGGACAGACTCTGCAAGGGTTTGTTCCCTAGCAGTAACGGGGCAGACTTGCTTCCTTGCCCACTTTTTTGGGGGTTGTTCGATCGCAGCTTCTTGGACCTTTCGTTTCCCCTTAGATTCTTCAATTGGGGATTCTTCCTCAGAATGTGGCTTGTATTCATAGCCTTCATCATCGCTGGAAGAAATTTCTTCCACGTCTTCTTCAGGCTCCTCTGTTAGGCATTTGTTGATGCGGTCGATTTCACATAAAACCGCTATGATGCTGACCTTTGGTGGGGCCTTTCCAGTATCATTGTAGTTATCGACGATCTTTTGGAGCCTGGCTCGGTCCTCTATCAGTTGCTCCCTTGTCCAGAAGGGAGCATCTTTGGTTCCAGTGGGTTGCTTTGCTGGTGAAGCCATTTCTGAAAATGGAAAGTCATTTGTTAGAAAAATTTGATTTTGTATGAGTTTATGTGTGTTTATGTTTTAACAAAAAGCAAGTGGTTTTGAAAAGACCAAACGGTTTCGGGACCATTTGGCTCCAAACGGTTTCATGAGCGTTTGGCTCCAAACGGTTTCATGACCGTTTGGCTCCAAACGGTTTGAAGACCGTTTGGAAGGTGAAACGTCGGAGGAACGGCAGGCGCTGGTAGAGGCAAAGTTGGAGGTGATAGCGAAGTCGGCGACGATAGTGAAGATAAGGATGATGATAGTGGTAGAAAATGAAGCCGCGGAGGCGTCGAAGTCGTCGGCAATGGTAAAAAAAATGGCGGCGGTGCATGGACGAAAGCGCCGATGATGCGGCGCTCTGGGCTACCTTGCAGCGACGGTGGAGAAGATGATGGTGATGCGAGGAGAGGCAGTGACTGAGGAGCAAGCACCGTGAGGACACACGGAATTGGGAAGGATGGTCGGCGAAGAGAACCGGCGTTGCAGGTTGCGCGGGAATGGGAGTAGAGATGGAATAGTGTACCGAGGGTTTTAGAAGGCTCGAGAGTCGAAAGAAGGAAGAAGGAGAGGGGGTATATTTATAGGAATCGGGGGTTGACCCTAAAAATTCCCCAGGTCAAACGGTTTTGAGACCGTTTGGGCTCCAAATGATTTCAGGACCGTTTGGCTCCAAACGGTTTCAGGACCGTTTGGAGCAGGACCGTTTGGCTCCAAACGGTTTCAGGACCGTTTGGCTCCAAACGGTTTGAAGACCGTTTAGGAAGGCTAAGGTTATTTTGATTTTTATATTTTTATGTTTATTTTGGTTATGTGAATTTTTATATTTTTCAGATGATAAACATAAGTTAACGAAAGGAACAGAAAATAAAGATAAAAGATAAATGGTGGTACTCAGATCTTGGGTTGCCTCCCAAGTAGCGCCTGGGTTTTACGTCGCTGGCTCGACGGAGTTTTGATGTTGTTATGTTGACATTGTGGGGTCTCTGATCTCAATGGTCTGTCTCGGCATTTTGTCTGCTGGAGTATAGTATTTTTTCAATCGATTGCCATTGACTGTCCACTCTCCTCCATTGTCGTCTACAATTATGATGGCTCCAGTCGGGTATATATGTTTGATGGTGAAAGGCCCGAACCACTTTGTGCGGAGTTTTTCGGGAAACATTTTGAGCCTGGAGTTGAAAAGAAGGACTTTATCTCTGATGGTGATGTCTTTTCTTTTTAGATGACCATCATGCCACATCTTGGTTTATTCTTTATAAATCCTAGCACTTTGATAAACGGTCATTCAGAGCTCCTCTAGTTCTTGTAGTTGGAGTTGTTTGTTTTCTCCGGCATTTTAAAATCAAAATTCAGTTGTTTAATGGCCCACCAAGCCTTATGTTCCAGTTCTACTGGAAGATGACATGATTTCCCATATACCAAATGAAAAGGGGTTGTTCCAATTGGTGTTTTATAAGCTATTCGGTAAGCCCAAAGGGCATCGGGAAGCTTGGTGGACCAGTCAGTACAATGTCTATTGACTGTTTTTTCTAAGATTGCCTTTAGTTGTCTGTTTGAGACTTCAAATTGACCACTGGTTTGTGGATGGTAAGGCGTGGCAACCTTATGGTTGACTCCGTATTTCTTTAAGAGGGCTTCAAAGCTTCTTTCCAGAAAATGGGTTCCTCCGTCAGATATGACAGTTCGGGGGACTCCAAATCTGGGAAAAATAATATCTTTAAACATCTTAATGACTGGTTTGGAATCACTGGACACTGTGGGTATAGCTTCTACCCATTTTGAAACATAGTCCACACCGACCAGTATGTAAGAGCATCTGTATGAGGAGGGAAAATGACCCATATAGTCTATCCCCCAAACATCGAAAATCTCAATCTCCTGCCACATAGTGAGAGGCATTTCGTTTCTTTTTGTTATACCACCGGAGATTTGACACTTGTTGCATGATTTTACAAAATCATGGGAATCTTTTGCTATTGTTGGCCAAAAGAAACCCGATTGTAGGACTTTCATGGCAGTCTTTTTTGAACTCATATGTCCTCCAGTGGTGCCGGAATGACAATGTTCTAGGACAGGAGTGATCTCTTCTTCAGGTAGGCAGCGGCAGAAAAGTCCGTCTGCACATAGTCGAAAGAGATAAGGTTCGTCCCAATAGTATTGCTTGACATTGTGGAGGAATTTCTTTTTGTCATGGTAAGAGGTGGAAGGGTGAATGATTCATGTAGCCAGATAGTTTACTATGTCAGCATATCAGGGAAATCCTGTTGTAATTTTCATTAGCTGGTCATCAGGGAGGGAGTCTCAGATAGGCACTTTATCATCATCCTTGAATTCAATACGACTGAGGTGATCAGCGACGACGTTTTCCACTCCGCTTTTGTCTTTGATTTCCAAATCAAATTCTTGAAGCATCAACACCCAGCGGATAAGTCTGGGTTTTGCATCCTACTTCTGAATTAGGTATCGTATAGCGGAGTGGTCAGTGTAGACGATGACCTTAGCTCCAATCAAGTAGGAGCGGAATTTTTCGAACACATAGATGACAGCCAATAACTCCTTTTCTGTAGTGGTGTAGTTCATCTGTGCTTCATCGAGCGTTTTGGATGCGTAGTATATAACATAAGGTTTCTTGTCGATTATCTGCCCTAACACGGCCCCTATGGCATAATCGCTGGCATCACACATGATTTCAAAAGGTTGTGACCAATCCGGGGCTCTTAGTATGGGTGCGGAGATTAAGGCGTTTTTCAGAGTTGTGAAACTTTGTAAGCATTCTTGATTAAAATTGAACTCGGTGTCTTTGGTTAGCAGTTGGGTCATGGGTTTTGCTATTTTTGAGAAATCTTTAATGAATCTTCTGTAAAACCCCGCATGACCCAAGAATGCTCGTACTCCTTTTATGTCTTTTGGTGGCGACAATTTCAAGATAACATCAATTTTTGCCTTGTCCACCTCAATCCCTCTATCACTCACTCTGTGTCCGAGGACGACACCTTCAGTTACCATAAAATGGCATTTTTCCCAATTCAGGATGAGGTTCGTTTCCTCGCATCGTTGTAAGACTTGTCCAAGGTTAAGTAGACAGTTATCAAAGGAGTCTCCGTAAACTGAAAAATCATCCATGAATACCTCCATTATAGATTTCGTTAATCCTGCAAAGATAGCAGACATGCACCTTTGGAAAGTAGCACGTGCGTTACACAGCCCGAATGGCATTCTTCTGAAAGCATAGGTCTCAAAGGGACAAGTAAAAGTATTTTTCTCTTGGTCTTCCGGGTGTATAGGGATTTGGTAGAACCCAGAATAACCGTCTAGATAACAGAAGAAATTTTGATGGGCTAGGCGTTCAAGGACTTCGTCGAGAAAAGGCAGAGGGTAGTGATCCTTTCGCGTTGATTTGTTTAATTTCCTGTAGTCAATACACATCCTCCACCCCGTCACAGTCCTTGTAGGCACTAGCTCATTTTTGTCATTTAGCACGACAGTGGTTCCTCCCTTTTTGGGGACCAATTGGACAGGGTTGACCCACTGGGAATCTGAAATTGGGTAAATAATTTCGGCTTTCAGCAGTTTGAGGACTTCAATGCAGACCACTTCTTTAAGATTGGGGTTCAGCTTTCTTTGGTGCTCTCTTGAAGGCTTGAATTCTTCGACCATGGGCAGTCTATGCATGCATAAGGCAGGATGTATACCTGTCAGGTCAATTATTTTGTACCCAATGGCTTTCTTGTGTTTCTTTAACTCGACTAGAAGCCTTTCTTCCTGGTCTTTTGTCAGAGTGGAACTGATGATAACTGGACATAATTTTTCTTTGTCCAAGAAGACGTGTTTAAGTCCCGTAGGTAGATTCTTCATCTCGGGAGCCTTGGGTGCGTCTGTTTCTTCTAAAACAATGACAGATTTGAGCTCCTCGAAGGTGGCTATCGGCACTTCTTCAGCTTTCTCTAAGTATTGCAAACATTGTTGGACCAATTCATTTGCTAAAAATTCGACTTCTGGATTTGTCAGAACATTCTCCAACTCATCAGATGGCTCGAATATTTCCAATTGGGACATTTGGTGTATTGCATCTAAGAGAAAAACCTCCTCTTGAATGTTGGGCCCTTTCGTGCTGTTGAGAACCTGGAATTGAATTGCTTCTTTTCCCAGTCTTAGAATGACCGTGCCAGCTTCAACATCAATAAGTGCCCTGGCTGTGGCAAGGAAAGTTCTGCCAAATATTATTGGGTATCTCAGATCCTCCTTGATATCCATAATGACAAAATCGCATGGGACATAGGCATCTTTGCCTATCCTGACCAGAATATCTTCAATAATTCCTAGAGGTACAGTGATAGTGGAATCAGCTAACTGAATTGTCATCGTGGTGGGTAGCAAGTCAGTGAAGCCTAATCTTTTACACATGGAATAGGGCATAATTGATATGCTAGCCCCTAAGTCAGCTAATCCCTTTTTGCTCGAAGCATTTCCAATACAACACTGAATACCGAAAGAACCAGGGTCCTTCTTTTTCTTGGGCATCTTGTTGAGAATGATATCGGAGATGGTCTGTGCCAGTTTGACTGTCTCCTGTTCTTCAATAATGTATTTCCTTGATAGCAGAGTTTTTAGATACTTAGCCCAAGCTGGTACTTCAGAGAGAGCATCAAGGAGCGGGATGTCGATATAGAGTTTCCTCATCACCTCCTTAAATCTTTGGAACCTAGTGTCCATTTTAGTCTCTCTCAATCTTCTCGGGTATGGTATCCTTGGTTTATATTGCAGAATTTCTGGCTCCTTGGAAGCTTGTTCTTTTTCTTCACCTCTCGCATTCTCTGCGGTCTTCTTAGTTCCTAGGTTCGGGCTTGCATTTGGCATAAGGACAGGTGTATCATCATCATCATGAGAAATTCTCGTAGTTTCGTGAAGGGTGCGCCCAGATCTTATAGTAATTGCATTCAACTGCTCTGGTCTATTCTGGTCGTGTCTAGGGTTCGACTCAGGTTGTCCTGCGAAAGTGCCTGCTGGCGGTTTTAGTTGGGCAGCGATTTGTGCCAGTTGGGCCTTCACCGCCTTCTGCTGAGCTTGCTGATTAGCGAGCATGGTTTGTTGGGACTGTAGCATCTGCCGTATCAAAGTCATCTCGTCTGTTAACTGGGAAGGGGCATTTTTCTGAGTAAGTTGTTGTTGACCTTGATGCGGTTGTTGCGGAGGTGGTGCTAACTGAGGTTGTTGCGGTTGCTGCAACTGAGGGTGCAGTGGAGGATGGTTATACTGATAGTAGTTGGAGGGATTTCTAGGGTAGTTGGATCTTGGGAAGTTATTTCTGAGGTTCCCTTGATTTTGGTTAAGGTTACTTTGGAATCCAGGTGGCAACCTATTGGAGGATCCACCTTGTGTCTGGTATTGCGGGTTGGCGGTCCCTGCAGGGTTCCCGTATTGAAAACCGGGGTGGTTTCTTGGTTGATTTGGGTTATAGTAAACTTGTCCCGGTATGGAATGAATGGAATTAACTTGCTCGGGCATCTGCTCTTCAGGGTGTTTGATGATTGGTTCGTACTGCTTTTGTGGTGGGTGCATATCCATAATCACATTGTAAAGGAGACCGCATGACATAGTAGGGTGATCGAATGTGTGACAGGCTTCACAAGTTCCTGCAGCAACTTTAACCTGTTGGACTTGAGGGTTTTTCTTCTTATCATATTCTCCAAGTGACGTTTCAAGAGCCTACTATTTATGAGCTATAGTCTTTAAAGCTTCAGCAATAGCTTTCATTTCCATTGATTCCTCAGCTTTATAAACCTTGAGGACTCCCTTGCCAGATGATCGTCCCCAATTGGATTGGTTTTCAGCTCCAAGCGTAACGATTTTCCAAGCATCCTCGTAGTTCTTCCTCATAAAATTTCCTCCATATGAGGAATCTAGACATTGTTTGATATCATCACTCACCCCCCTATAGAATGTTTCTATCAATTGATTCTGGGAGATACCGTGATGGGGGCACTTCCTTAGAAGCTCCTTGAATCTTTCCCATGCTTCTGCGAGCATTTCTCTGGGAAGTTGGGCGAAGTGGTTAATTTGTCCCCTAATTTCGTAGGTCAATGAAGGAGGGAAGAACTTCTCCAGGAACTTTTCTTCCAAGGGAGCCCAGGTAGTGATGATTGGCTCCCTATCAAGAGAGTTTTACCAACTCAAAGCCCTTCCAGATAGAGTGAAGTGAAAAAGATGTAGCATTATTGCGTCGAAGGCAACTCCGACTTGTGGGACAAGACGGCAAAGTGCCTTGAATCTCTTCAAGTGATCCATGCAGTCGTCTCCAGAACTACCGGAGAATGAAATACCCTACATAATTTGAATCCATTGTGTCCGGATCTCAAAATGGGGTATGTTGATGATTGGTGGCCGGACAGGGTGATTATCTTCATAGTTCTTTGGGATAGCTAGTCTCGCAGTTGCTTGTTCCTTAGCTCTAATTGGGCAGCTTCGTTCTCAGCTCGGATGTGGGCTTGTTCTTCTGCTCGGATCTCTACTTGAATCTGAGCACGAGTGTCAGCAATGAGTTGTGCTCTCTGAGCGGCTATGGCGGTGTTAACCCTTTCCATAACCAACACAGGTTGTCATTGATCTTCAGCCATTTGCCTGGCTCTTTGGCGGTTAAGTCTGATGCGGCAGTGGAAGCTTCTCTCTACCTCAGAGTCGTACTCTGGATCAGGGGAGAATCCGAGATTATGCGATGGTCGCATACACGTCTTCTACCTGAGTAGAGGAAGAAACACACTTGTTAGATAATGCGGAAGGTATGATGAAATCAAGAAGATATGGAGTAATGTTTTAAGGAAAAGTGAAAAAACCTAACCAACTAGCAAGATGGTAAATGAAATTAAAACGTTCCGTTGTCCCCGGCAACGACGCTAATTTTTGAAGGAGCTTCCACTCACGTGGAATTGTGTGCACCACTAAAAATCCTAAAGATAGTAAGTCTTTAGGTTTAGCCTTGCTTATACCAGGTTAAAACTCCACCCACATATGCTAAGATACGTGGAAGTCTTATCGCAGTATAGTTAAGGGTCGAATCCTCAGGACAACGGTCTTGTTGGCAGCAACAAGATGGAAAACGTTAGAATTTCACTTAAACCCTTAATAGTTGATATTTAGTCCAAAAGGTTTGATTTGGTGATGTTAAACTAAGATCATGTAAAGTGAAGCAAGTAAGTAAATTTAAGGATGTTAAACAATGATAAGGAGCCACTAGGATGTGATCGGTTTTCACCACCACTACGCACGGATCAAAACATGCAACATAAAAACATAACCTGCAATAAGAGTCTAATTAGTTAGTATCTTTGTAGGTTTAGTTTCCTTTCTGAGAATTAACTACGAGAAGCGTGGGAATGTTGCAATGCCAGCCATCCCCGAACGAATGGTCACCTACTTTACATCATTCCCTTCGCAAAGTGTGTTCCTCGACATGTCAAGGTTGCACTTTCATACGTCAACTGATTCCATTTCATAGTATGAAAGTGCAACTTTGGAAGTGAGTTTACCCCACTTCTTGAAAAACACTTCTAGATACTGAAATAGATGCATGGTGGATACATGCACCAAGAACCCACATTCAATCGAGATTCGAATCTAATGGTACAAACATAGACAATTCATACTAGAAGATAAAAGATAACACAAGTTGGTGATCAAGCAACAAGCATTCATTAAACGATTGATGTAGAACTAAAAAGAAAGCATATCTCTATTGCAAACTATGGATTACATTGAATGAAATGAAACATGGGTAGCGGGGATACTCCCCACACCCTAGTGAAATGAGACTACTCGCTCATAGCTAGGACAAAGAAGGAGGCGAGAAGAGAGAGAAGGAACGTCATCCCCACAAAGGAGAGAGGAAAGTCAACCCCTTGGAAAGAGAGAGAGAGATGATCTTCACACTTCATAGGTTGCTCGATGATGAGGTCTCCTCTTCCCACCTTCTTTGGCGAAGAGAGAGAAAGCATCTTCAGGATGGAGCGTGGGTCTCAGACCGACAGCCTTTGGGCAGAAGATGGAGGTTGGAATAGCTCTGGAGTAGTAGAGGCAGCCTCAGGGCATCTGATAACTTTCTATCTTTAGGAGGACCCCTTGGGTCTTATTTATAGGCCTTAAGTGAAGTCCAAACGGTTTGGTTAGTTATGGGTCCAAACGGTCTTGAAGACCGTTTGGACTCTAAGACCGTTTGGACCTCGAGATCGTTTGGACTCCGAGACCGTTTGAACTCTGAGACCATTTGGACTCATGCGGTCTTGATATCGTGTGACTCCATGCGGTCTTGAGACCGTTTGGCTTCATGCGGTCTTGAGACCGATTGGCTTCATGCGGTCTTGGGACCGTGTGAGTCCATGCGGTCTTGGGACCGTTTGGCTTCATGCGATCTTGGGACCGTGTGGGTCCATGCGGTCTTGGGACTGTTTGGCTTCATGCGGTCTAGGGACCGTGTGAGTCCATGCGGTCTTGGGACCGGATGAGTCTTTTGTGATTTTTTTGTGTCTTTTACAGTAAGTAAAAAGGAAAAAAGTTAATCTAACAGTATGTTTGCAATAAAAGAGAATAGTTAGAGATTCTGTCTAATTTATCTGGGGAAGAGTGTGGAAAACTGAATAATATTACTAAGATAACATCACAAAATTGGAGGTTATTAGTAAAACACCGACGTTGTATCTGATACTTTGGCGCAATTTTTTTTTCTCAAAAAAATTGGATTTCACGGGCTACTTTAGGCGTCGGTTTCGTTTCTTCAACCGACACTGAATGAAAAGTGATACCCGTGTCTGACTGGTCTTCAAATATAGACGTTGGTTGTCCTTATTAACCGATATTTAATGTTAACAACGTCGGTTTTACTAAAAAACCGACGCCTCTAAAAGTGACGTTGAACGTTGTTTATGTAGTAGTGAATTGTTTTAGATCATAAAAAGACTATATATATACTTTTGTATTGAGGAGTTGGCAGATATATATCGACAACAAATGGCTTAGTTTTCTAGATGGTGAAAAAAGTACAAATCTATATTCATATTTGCTTATTATTATTTTATTATTTTTACATCTCATTGGGAAAATATATAGTTGTTGGTATATTATTAATTTGTTAAATCACACTCAAGACAATACACACATGTAACCTTTAGAACTGCTAGCCAGATATAAAGCTACTTTTATATTTTACAATAATATATAGCAAATATGATTCTTTTTGTAGATCTAAGTCACGATTTTTATGTCTTAGAACAACTAGTCTTTTACTCTATGAAGAATCACAAAGTACAATTAGATAAATTACATGTAGAATGTTGTTTGAATAACAGTTCATTTTATGTATTACTTTACCATCCTCCAACCTTATGTTGTTGGCTCTGTCCCTAAGTGTTGTCAAAAAATTTGACGCACCATAGAGCATTGCGTACTCCTGTCATTGATAATATTTAGAAAACAAAACATTGCACCATTTTGACATGTATAAATGTACATGTACGACAACTTGGAACTAATTACACAACATTTTGTTATCTGGTACTAGTTAACTCATGTGCAGTATAGTGATACATTTTGGTATTTTGCCTTGTATATGTTTATTTAGATACGTGCAATATTTTTTTTTTAATTAAAGACATAGTTACAAGCAATTAACTTTTTCCTTGTTAGGCATAATAAACAATAAAAATAAGATGGCTTGCTCAAAATACTATAATACGAAATGTCAGGTTCTAGATTTTTCTATCAAATACAAAGAATTATGGCATTTTAAATATTAAGGTGAATATTGTGTTCACCATATAATTCTCTATTAGTTTCTAAGGTCGTTAGCCATGCTTAAGTGAGATGGTTAATGTGGGAAATGTGTATCAACACCTAAGGTGGATATTAGGCTAAGCATTAGAAAAAACCCAAGATAGACAAGGATGATTTAAATAATATCATCATAGGATTAAGCCAAAACCTATGGAGGTTATCCATGAAATAAACACATGGATAGTTCATATATAGAAAGGTTTTTATCTATTAATTAATCAGAATCTTAGCCTCTGGGTTTCTCCTTGTTGTACCCTTGTATTCAAAAGACCTTGATGGGGGGACATACCTAATGCAACAAACATTTATTGATAGGTCACTCCGTTTCTAGAGAGAGAAACCTCCGTTCCATCTCTAGGATCGGGGTCAGGGCTTGTGCTCCGCTCACCATTTCCATGGTGGGTGGGGGTGGCTCCCTCTCTAAATCCCCTGCAACCTCTGCTTTTCCAACCTCTGACCCTATCCCAACCACCTCCTCCTCTACTCACAGTCACAGTAATGGCATAGTGCCACACACCGCCCCCAACAACACCAATCCACCACCACCTCCACCTCCACCCCCAAATACCTCCGCAGTTGTTTCCGAATCCGCAGCCGCATCCGCATCCTTAACCCTGTCGTCAGCCGCCGCCGCCACTTCCACTTCTACAGCAACCACAACCCCAGCCCCAACCCCAACCCCTTCGCCACATACTGCTACTTTTTCCGATCTGCCTGGCTCTGGAGGGTCTTGACGGCCTAGCGACCCTAAGGTGGCGCCTTGGTCCTCCCCTGATGTGGACGTCATCGTGGAGAGACCTTAGATCAGTACCCTGATTGAGGATCAAGTTGAGGCCACTACCAAGTATGCTATGGCTCCGGGGGATCCGCGGCAAGCTTTCTACAAGAGCGGGGATGACAGACCGTGGACGAGCTTCTCTGAGCCGGTGCTCACCGACATGAACGACTACCACCGTTTCTCCATTCTGGTCCAGGTGCTGGGAAAAAAGAAACTAGTGATCGAGCAGATCCAAGGCTGGATGGTGCGCACGTGGAGACCTCGGGGCGACCTAGAAGCCTCGATCCTGGTGAGCGGACTGATACTGGTGCATTTTTCTACCAGTAACGACATGAAGAAGGCCACTGAGGCGGGACCGTGGTTCTTTGATCAGCAGCTAGTGCTGGTGAGGAGATGGACGCCAGAGGCTGACCTCCGCCGCACGGCTCTCAAAACTGCCCCGGTGTGGGCTTCGCTACCTGACATCAGCACCCACTGGTTGCCCAGAGCTGTGGAGATCATCGCCCATGCTGTGGGCACACCTCGGGTGTTCGACAAAAGGACCCAGAGATCAAGGATAGGATGTGCTCGCTTTTGCGTAGACATCTCGGCAGACAAGAAACCCCCACCTGTTGTGATGGTGGAGCTGCCTGATGGCCAAGCTTGGGAAATCCAGGTGTTGTACGAGGCCCTTCCTGATCATTGCGGTGCTTGCCTGGTTTTCGGGCACAGAGACGGGGATTGCCCAGGGCCTCGACCACCTGCGACGACAACCCCTGCCCTCAGAACAGGTAGGTCCAAAAGCAGACGCCGATGCCCATCCAGAAGATCGGTCTCCTTAGCCGACGGTACCGGGGCGGACCTGCAAGGAAGACAACAGGAACCTGGCCTCCACTTGACCGTAGGAGTGCTAGAGGTGGATGCGACCACGACCTCTATGCCGCTGCAAGGCGTCCCCACACACACCGTGTTGCTGCACGGCGTCCACACCACTGATGCGGTGTCCCCTGAGCTAATACCGGGGGGGTTGACCCTGCTGCGGCTGCAGCTGCGGAGGTGATTGTTGTCACAAACCAGACAGAGCTGGACTCTGCTACCTGGTCATTGGTGGGCTCATAGGCCTCAACGCCTCCAGCATCTACTGAGGACAGGCTTAACCAGGGAGGTGGCGAGCGGGTTGGGACTGCCAACCGTTTTGCAGCACTCAACAACACTAGCACTGAAGATGGTGAGATCTTGGGCGACACAGGGCCCAACCTCAGCCCGCGACGCACACACAGTGTTACTGGAAATGGCAGAGGAGGAAGCAGCAACCAGACCCAATCCGGAAGAGGGAGAGGGTCCTTCACCAGATAGTTATGTCCATCTTAGCCTGGAATGTGAGGGACACCTCACTTCCTCAGAGCCAAAAGAAGTTCAAAGCAATCATCAATGAATTGGGTGCTGATTTGTGCTTCTGCTTGGAGATGAAAATAAGAAGGAACGTGAGGGAGAGGGTGAGCACCCTTTTCCCTGTTGGATGGAATTACTTGTCCAACCTTAATCAGGTTGATTTGGGTAGGATCTGTATTGGATGGAACCCATCCTGTTGGAGCTTGGATCCCATTGCAGTAACGGAGCAGTGCTTCACAGTAAGCTGCTTTAACAAAGGTGGTTTCTCATGTATTATATCTGCTGTGTATGGGGAACATTTGGAAAGAGACAGACTTCCGTTGTGGGAGAGCATTAGACAGGCAACGCAACAATAGATCCCCTGGCTGGTGATCGGGGATTTCAACATTGTGAGAATGGCTGCTGAGAAAAAAGGTGGGAAACTAGTGCCTGAGTCTGTTATGGAGAACTTCAACCTGGTGATTGATGATGTCACACTCACGGAACTTAATATGATTGGTGGGCATGTAACTTGGTCCAATAAGCAAGGTATTCGCAAACGAATCGCTTGCAAACTGGACAGAGGTTTTGTTAATGAAGCTTGGGCGGATATCTTTCCCAACTCGTTCATCAAGCTTGGCTCACACCCTTTCAGTGACCACGCTTGGATGCAACTCGATCTGAAAAATGAGGATTCCGCCCCCAAGCCTTTCAGATTTCTCAATCTGTGGACTACTTGGCCTGGATTCAAAGAGGTCGTTGACAAAGGTTGGAATATCTGTATAGATGGGAACCCACTCTATGTTGTCTGTAAGAAGTTGAAAAATACCAAGCTTTGTCTGAGGAATTGGGCCAAGGAAAAAGTCAATATCAAAAACTTGTTGTCTGCTGCTAGGATTAATTATGAGCAGGCTGCCATGCGGGTTCGTAGTAATCCGCTATGTCCTGAAGCGATAAACAAGGAAAGAGACATGGAGAAAAAGATTGTCAATCTTGAGAAAGCTGAGGAAAGTTTCTACTGGCAAAGAAGTAGAATGGCATGGCTTAAAGATGGTGACCAGAACACAAAGATATACCACTCAACGGTGAAGAAGAGGGCCCTTAAAGATGATATTTTTTCCCTGGTCAAAGATGATGGATCGATTGTTGAGGGGAGGAAACAAGTGGGTATTGAAGCTGTACACTACTTTCAAAATCTGTAATACCAACCTGCTATGCAACAATGTAATATACCTCTCCCTGCGAGGAGAGTGAATGAGGCTATGAACTTCAACCTTTGTAAACAGGTGACAGACGAAGAGGTGAGGCAGGCGACTTTCTCAATAGGGGCTAATAAGGCCCCTGGCCCCGACGGCTTCAATGGGAGGTTCTTTCAGACGTGTTGGCCAATAATCAAAGATGATATATGCATAGCGGTGAGATGGTTTATGGTGGGGGGGGGAGAATGGTGAGGGAGGTTAATCATGCCTTTATCAAACTCATCCCCAAAAATATACCTTCCAACAATATGACAGATTTTAGACCGATTGCATGTTGCTCGACGTTTTATAAGATCTTTGCTAAGATCTTAGCGAATAGGCTCAAGATGTGCCTTCCTGATATCATCTCACAAAATCAAACTGCCTTCATTAAAGGGAGAAGGATCTCAGACTGCGCACTACTTGCCTTGGAGTTTCTAACTAATTTCAAAGTTAAAAATAGCTCTAAGAAGGCCTGTGTTGAACTCGACATAACCAAAGCTTATGATTTCGTCAACTGGGACACACTATGGAAGATCATGAGATCCATGGGGATCTGCGAGAGATGGATCACCTTGATGCAACAGTGTGTACAAACCACCTCCTTCTCTATACTTGTAAATGGGGCCCCGGTGGGTATGTTCACAGCTAAGAATGGACTACGATAGGGTGACCCCCTCTCTCCCCTCCTCTTTACCTTAGTCATGGAGAGCCTTACGACTCTGATTAAGAATGCCGAGGACCACAACAAGATCAAGCCGTTCAAGATCAAAGGAACTAAAGTATTGTCCCACCTCATCTTTGCAGATGACGTTCTCCTGTTCTCCACGGGTCATGCTAAAAGACTTGTGGAGTTCAAGAAGGTTATGGTGAACTTTGGGAGGCTCACTGGTTTATACATGAGCAATGTGAAGTCAAGGATTTTTCTCTCTAAATCTTGTGATATGAGAAGAGGAAGGCTAAGAAGTTTCTTTGGCATCAAGAGGGGATGTTTTCCCACCAGATACCTTGGCGTTCCCCTTTCGGGAGGAAGAGGGTTCTCTAGAGACTACAACATGTGCCTTGACAAGATCACGGACAAAATGGATAGTTGGGCTGGCCTACAGATTTCTTTAGCGGGCCGACTCGTACTAATCAAGTCAGTCATTCAGAGTATGGTGCAGTTCTGGTGCGATCTGTGCCACCTTCCTACTCCGACGTTGTTGAGCATCAGACGGCTGACATCTTCTTTCTTATGGGGTGGCAAGGGTCATGGTGTTGCTTGGGATACCGTGGCCAAACCACTTCATCTCGGAGGTCTAGGGATACAAGACATGGGTGAGATCCATAGACAGGCCAATCTCAAAAGGATTGATCGATTCCTTAGGCAGCTCCTGGGTATTTGGGCTTCTTGGATGAGAGAGATATATAATGGGACTCTACGGGGGTCCAATGCCAACAATTTGTACGATTCCCACATGTGGAAACATATGAACACGGGGTGGGACGAGGTTAGACTTTTGTATAATCAAGATAGTGATGGGATCTGGAACCTGGCGGATCCCCATATGCACCCTTGGAAGATGATGGTAGGCAACCCTGTCCCTTGGCATTCGCTTCTTTGGGGTAGGTGCTTCACTCCCAAGTGGAGTACCCTAACCTACAGAGCAATGTTGGGGAAACTACCTACTAGAGACAGAATGGCTCGTTGGGGGCTGGAGACGGAGACCATGTGCCCGCTTTGCAGAGAGGGTGAGGAGTCCCATAACCACCTTTTCTTTGAGTGTAAAGTATCCCTCTATATGTGGGAACGGTTATGCCTCAAGAACGGGTGGGGCCACTCCCCACCTTTCCATCTTCAGGAGGCAGTGACTTGGACCATGGAGAAGATGGCTTCCCGTTTTGGTGGAATTTGCCTGACAGGGCTTTGCCACAAGGTTTGGTAGGAGAGGAACAACATAATTCATGGGAAACCCACCACGGATTACTTACATCTTTTTGATAGTTTACAGAATGAGATTGCTGGGCTTGTTACAGCCAAACCTCCTTTACGTGCTAACCTAACCCCACATATTAGGCATTACTAGGATTTTGTAGTGTAACCCTTGTGTACAGGGTTGGGTTTCTGCTTGTAGCTCTTTTCTATTGGAGCTAACACTTTTCCTTTTTCTGTTCTGAAGTAATATATTACCATTTCCAAAAAAAAAAGACCTTGATGGTTAGGGTAATCAAATGAAATCATAATAATTTAATAATTTAGGTATCCTTGTAATTAACGAAAATGTTTAACCTTCCTTGTATGTGAGTGGTGTTTTCAATAATAAATTTTGTAACTTATTCTAACCTTCCTTAAATGTGAGTGGTGTTTTCCATAATAAATTTTGTGTCTTGGTTTCCTTATACCAAAAAATAACATAGAGTCGATCATTCTATCTCATATCTTATGACCAAGGAGAGATGACTTCTTTGTTCCTATTATTTTTTTAATGATGCACCCTTATATATATCACTTACAATATGTTTGCCATTTTTTCTTTATCTCCTTAGCTTTAGAAGAAATGAAGTGTGAATTACACGTGTGTTATACTATGCAATCTTAGTTAAACCCCTCGGAACTTAATGATAGATAATTTAATGAACACTTAAAGGTTGAGCTTCCATTGACATTAAGTATTCCATATCACCTATTCAAGATGTATGGACTCAAATAAAATGGTATTTTATATTGAGCATTTGTATAACTTCTCTATTGTTTTCCTTGACGCTACGATCTTTTTCCGAAACATTTATGTATTTATATTTCTTATACATTGCTTAGGTGAATCCATAAATGTTTTTATAAAGATTTATTCTCTGAGTTATTTAGTCCTGATTGGTCCTATATTGACATTCTTTTAAACAACTTGTATACATAACTGAGGAGTGTTGTTACTGCTTATCATAAGTGGGAAGTCCATTGATGAGAACATTTTGTAGCACCAAAGTTCTTGTAAGGTTTATATATGTTCTTTTTGGTTAACCATTTGTGTGGTTACGTGTTAGTGATTTCGCGACATATCAAGAGGGGGCTGCTATGCATATATCCAAATCTTGTTTTTTTTTTATCATATATAACCTAGCAACTTGTTTTATGGCGAACTACACTTTTTACTTATAACTGATGTTGGAGAAAAACATCTCGTAGAGACCGAATATTTGGCAATTTCATGATCTTATGCACCTAGGTGTGTAGAGTGCTATGATCTGGATGCAAGTTAATGGGTTATGCTAGAAAGTTTACGATTGAGATTTATTGGAATGTGCAGGACGTTGTTAGAATGTTATTGAATTAATGGGTTACCTATATATATGTCAACAATGACACGTTCGTATGGGTTTTTCTCTCCAAGGTTAAACTATCTTTAATATCATGATATTTGACAAATATTTTTCGATCACCGAGGGCCAGTGGCAGAATGTAATTTTGCCTGGATAGATTTGTGATTCACCTATGTATGATTTATCAACCTATTGGGTTTAATTTATTTGTTCAAATACAGTCTAGTCATGATATAAAACTGCAGGCTAGGCATATGCGCATCATTAAACTGAGAAAGGAAATTATACACAACCCAATCAAAGCATTGGTGTTCAAGTAAGAAGAGATATCAACCATTAACGATCAGGAGATTATTTTTCTTCGATCAATGGTTATCTGTTTACATAATGGCGTCCATCTTCTACATTAGCCTTTTTTTATACATGAGCCAGTCCACCTTTTGACACTTGTCAATTAGCAAAGGAAGTTACATGTGTTGTTACATGCAAGATGCCGTACAGGATCAGCTTGATCAAGTGGGCATACTAAGGACATAATTTATATATTTACAGACCGCTGAAAGAGGCAAATCATTCAAGGAACGTATGAGTTTGTGCTGACTTTTAATTTGCATCCATCCTTGTGCACGAGCTGCAGTCTGACTCTGAATCTGCCCGTCTTTCAGGAAGCATTCAATCCTCATAACCATGTTATTACTAAATTCAGCAAGTTGTTCCTGGTATCTTCGATTCCAAAACTAAAGAACGTCATGTGGTTTTCGCAGTCTGCATTGGTCAACTCCTTACGAAACAACCCGCATTTACGGCCTCTATACGCAAACGAATCATGTCCAAAATGTATATCATTTCTAAAGAGAAGAGTAACGGTATACACAGTCAGCTCTATATATGTCTATACACCCGTTTTCTTAAGAGTCCGCGAAAGTCTGATTTCAGTCATTTTTTGATGTGAATTAACTCCACACGAGTTAACTTCATGAAGCCGAAGAATCTCGAATTAACTCTTCTCTTCAGTCCTATTTCATTCTCCATCGTTTTCTGTACTAGTACAGTACAGCTGACAATCTCATTTCATCCTACCAGCATTCCCGCACTAGTATAGTAAGTGTGATTCCTAGTTCTCACCAATCCCCCCGGTTCACTTCGTTTGTGCCGAAGTCGAGCATCCTATATTCTTCGTCCATCGCGGGATGTTACTGTACTTCACATACTTGTAGTATACATTTTGTATTCTAATGACATGTAAAATAAAACATGTGAGATATATGAGGTACCATCAAGAACTATCACTTTAAAAGGAGAATGATCTTCATTCAATATTGTACGTCTCGTATGTCTTGTACTGTAAGTCTTGTACTATACATAAAATGGGATCAATGATTGCAATTTGTTATATTGTGTAAAATTAAAAAAATGATCAATACATCATTCACATAAACATATAGATATAAAATTCAATATACACGGTAAATGTACAATACTTATAGATTATACTTATAGATTTGTGAATAAATATGGGCGTACTGTACGTTCTTTTTCATAATTTACGGTGAAATTAGATATCACAATCAATATATGTGGGGAGTTGATGACTGTAATGTAAAATTTGACTTCTGGTGAAATCTTTTTCCGAAGCGTTGATGGGCACATTTTTTTTTAATTCCGGGTAAGCAACGGGTGGAAAAGTACCGATGGCTTGCATGCTTATCTGCAACCATGTATTCGTTCTTAATGCTCGCCTCTCCATTTATCCATACAAAGGATAGCGTTCAGAAAATATCAATCTGTTTCCTGCGGCTTCTGTTTTGCACGTCGCTTATGCTTAATGCGCATTAGGTTCGGTCATGGACCGGATATAAAAGATATATAGCTTAGGTAGCAGTGTGTTGAGAAAGTTTTTATACCTAATCAACGTTATCCATTAATACAAATCCAGTCTTCATGCTCACGTTGGCTAAACCGTCTACCCTCACTATCTTGACTATGACGTAAACTACTTCAATATCTGGTATCTAAGATGTGCCATTGAGCATATAAGTGATTTCTAAAACTTTACACGATGCACCGTACGAATTTTGGAAGATCGCGCCAAGATTTTCTTTCTCAATTATTTGCATCTCTGTCTCCTATAATAAGAGGGCGTTTCCAGGTGCTTCTCTTTTCAGCTGCATTTCTTGCTGCTTCTCCTGATCGATAGGCAAGCGTGACCTTTTTTTATTATAATATTTTTCCATCCAATAAGCACACAACGTACAACATTATTCCATCTTCTTCTGTAGACCGAGATTCTAGATAGACTTTCTTCAACTTGTTGTATTAATTTTTCCTATCAATGAACATATTGCAAATATTAAAACAGAAATTGGTATGTACGTGTCACGTAAAGTATCAACTTATTTTTCAGACAGCATATACTAGATGTATAGTTATCTATAGTGTTTTTTATCCGGTCATTTCATTAAATCATTATCAACGGCAACTTAGCTTTTTATTCTTTTTTTGGTCTTCTTCTTGCATTCTTCTATTTGTTAGCGGAACCTTATTATATCCACCTTATCTTATATATATCATAAGTGCAGGTGACCAGCCAGCTTTTTGGTTAATGTCTGCCTACTTGCTTTTAGCAACTTAGTTTCTTATATAACATATAATTTAGTGTAGGTGACCAGCCTACTTTTGGTTGTTGCCTGTCTTACTTATTTTTAGACATGCCCGCTTACATGCTTTGGCGATGGTAAAGGAAGTATTTTATTCAGTTTCCACGTTAAAATTTTCTTTTAATCACCTTTTTCCATTAAATTATAAATTTCACATCCTATTACTGTCACGATAAATTAGGATAGCTAGTTAGCTATATAAACTTGCAGGGTAGTTGCTTCGTAATGATTTACAAGCTAAAAACAGTCCGTTCCAATAATTTGTTTACATATTAATCAGTCCATTCTGATTATGTATTTGACGTCATCAGTTTCTCCAAAGGGAGTTTTAATAAATCATTTGTGGTCATTGATCCAGTTATTTGTGTGTTCAATTAGTCTACCACAGTGATAACTAACTCAGTCTGTCTATGCGCTGTTTGAGTATTAATTGGTCCAATCTATTTGTGCGCTTATAGGTTGGCTTTTTATCAAGGTGATTTCTATTAGCATGTTTTATATAGATTAACACATGTTAATACAGTGGTCATCATGAGTGTAACGAAAAAAATAGTTTTGCTTTAAATTTTTGTAAAACGGTGTGCTACAAGTCGGAGGGAGTCAACTGATTGAATGCATTTGCATGTACTCTAGTAATTTAGTTATGTGCTCATTACTCTATTTATTATTTGTATCCTACCAGCATGTATGTGTATTAATCGATCTGGTTTGTTTGTATGCTAATCAATTCAGAATGTTTGTGTGCTTACAGATTGGAATGAGTCAATTAGATGTCAATCGAGTTACTTTCTCTCCCCCTCTATCTCTTAATGGGTGAGCCAACTTCTTTTAGTTCATATTTTTATTTTTTATTTTTGTTGTGCGTACTAGAGGGAGTCAAGTGGATATTAATCGAGTTACCTTTTAAGAAGTTGTATGTAATTATTGTTACTATTAATTATGAACCAAAAAATATATCAATTTGTAAATTAAATATTAATTATCAACAAGTCAACAACAATTTTTATTATGTGTAATAGTAAACACTAAAGATTATATTGTGCTAATTCAACTGCTATTCACGTACTTTTAGCTAGTATCTATCTACCCTATGAAAAAGAGTGTCAGTGCTATGTGTATGTTAGCTTTTCGTAGTTGTCTGTCTATTTGCTTCAGTTCCGTTTATTTACCCATTCCAAATAGCAAGCAACATCTTAGCAATAGGGTATTTAACAACTTTTACTCTCTTCTTTTCCTTGATCCATTTATTAGTTTATTGGCATTTTTTCTCTTATATGAAGAATTATATAAATTATTGTAATTGAAATGCATGTCTACAAGCGGAGCATATGCAAAAAGAAGTTACTTGACATATTAATTATGTATTTTGAGCGTCAACGGTTACATCTAAAAAGGGAGTATATGTAATTTGTTAATTGAAATTTAATGAATTTGTTCACTTTTAGTGGGTTAACTGAAAGTTAATGAATTTGTTTATTTTTAAGGGGTCATGTGTAAATAATTGTGAGAAGTAATCGTATATTAGTAGTCAACGAGAACATGCCCAAAATATAGAGTAAAAGTAATATTGATAATCATACATACAAAAAGGGATTGAATGATTGTTAATCAAATTGTTCTTTTTAGAGGGTCGACCTTATATTATTGTGAGTACTAATTCTATATTAGTCATCAGTGACCACATGTTCAAGAAGTAGAGCACATGTTGGAAGACTCGGCTAACAGAGTTGGTCCCTTTTTAAGTTTTATATAAATTATTGTGACTACTAATTATACGTTGGTAACATGAACATACTCAAAAAGGAGAAATAGATATTATTTTAATAATTTCATAATACAAATTACAATATGCCAATCAATCAAGTTGTTCGCAGTTAGTAGGGTATATTTAATTATCGTAAGAGTGCATGTAACTATTGTTTTTAGTTTGAGGTAAATGTGTGTTTTTTCACATCAGTCCGTTTTTCATCTTTTTTTAACCACATGAAGTACCTTACACAAAATAAATTACGATTTCTTATGCAACGTTGGTCAGTCATCATTGCGATGCAGTGAGATGGATCACTATGTTATTTTTCTCTAGTGAAAAAATGACATCCGCAAACACCGTCCATAGCTTCATTAAATGCAAAAAAAGTACAAAATGACAGTGGTGGTCAACCTAATGTTTGGTAACATCGATTTCTAAATGACTGCTATGTCTGACAATTTTATACTTGACGCACGAACAATCGTCACTACTTTGCCAAACGAAACATTAATTTTTGTCGACTAATGTAGCTTGATTGAATCCTTCACATAATATTTAGTAATAGCGTATTATATTTTTTTGTGTAACACGTTCTTAGCAAGTATTTTTCGCTTCTTATAAATGTGCGAGTTTTTACATGCTTGAACGAGCCTTTTCAGTTTTCATGTTTTAGAAAATGCGCCACGGCCATTTCTCACACTTGGTTGGACGTATCCAAGGTGACAAGCCTGATCCAACTAATGGGGACCGGTCTCTATATTGCTGACATCTTTTTCTTATTGAGGCCCAGTCAGACTCTTACCGCGACCAAAAGCCCAGTTGAACTTTGTTTTCAACAAGAGTCGGTGCTTCTTTTTCTTCTTCTTCTTCTAGTTCTTTAATTTTCTCTCATACATGGCTAAATTTTACTTTGGTGAAGATATTAGTTGATAACAGCCACACCGAGAGATATTTTGTACACAGAGATTACAACAACTAAACATAATTATTATCTTGCGGAAAGCCATCTTCATCCTTTAAATATCATTGGTATGGTCTTAAAGGAAATATGCTTTCTGTTCTGAAATAATGACCATGTTCTTTTAGGAAATATGTTTTCTCAGAATTTGTTTGATTTGTACTCAAATTAATTTTATCTAGGAGTGTATCTAAATATCTCTTAACAATGATGGAGTGTTGAAATCGATTCCTATGAAACCCTAAAGAGATACTATGTCATCTCTCCACAAATACATTTGAAGTTTTGTCGTCAAGAAGTCCAGTCTTATAAAAAACAACATCATCGTGTTTAGTTTATCAGAGAGCTAGAACGTGAAGCTTATCTTTCAAAATACTCTCTTTTTATCATCATCAAGATCAGCAAACAACATTCAAGGAGAAGGAACTTAGGATCAAGATGGGAAAGCACTCGGTCGATTTTTCTATACTTCATTTTGTTAGAGAACATCACTTTCTTCAAAGATCGTTCAATTTATAAATACTTATTCTATACATGCTATCAAAGTCAAGGTTGTCGATCACATGATTGTGTAAAAATAGGATAACTATGCATCATAGTAATTCACATGCATAGATCCATTTTAATTCTATTTCGCAACATTTTATATGAAATGATTATTTCATGTATGTATTTTTATCTATGATCTACGATGAGTTTAAAACTAGCGATATCCATTAAGGCTGACAACCAACGATATGCAGTGAGGTCTACAAATAGTGATATGTCAGGAGGTTGATGGCCAACCTAGAGTTTTCGCTCCTCCCTATGAGTACAGTTTGGACGACAGCTAGAGCCAAAGGCTCTGCTACTCCCTCCTATCTAGGGTGCACTTTATGACCTATACTTGAGCTAGAGCTACTACTCCTCCCTATTTCCAACTTTAGAGTTGTTGCTTGTACGAATTTTGTTTGGCATCATATATTTATATTCAATAATCTTTTAAATTTCCTTTTTTTACTTTCTATACTATGAAAATTACAGAAGTGATATACCATGATAGTTGACACTATTTCAGATAGCTTATTTTGGTCTATGGCATACCATAACTAATTTTTCTCAACATACATAACTAACCATGTAATGGTTGATTTAATTATTTTATTTAACAATATGCCATTGTAAAAGTTTTTGTGATGGTTTTGAGGTTTAATTTTGGATGTTTATATTCTTATTACACACTCAATTTTCGTGACATCATGGATTACTGGAGTATATGTATGGATCCTTATGATGGTTTGCAACTGGACTTGACGAGTATGTTACTCTTCATAATCTCTATTTCATCATTTGTATGTGCTTGAAAACTTGACCAATAACTTATTTGTCGCAATCAAATTCATAGTCTAATTTCATCTCTCATTCAAGTCATCACGTTTAGTATATGTTTTATCCTTTAAAAATATAAATTATTATAAATGAAACTCCTGTATCACCTCTCCAACACAAACAAGTTACAACTATAAAAATACATAATGGTTACAATTGGCAATAGAATGATAATTCTTATATTTTGTGAATGGCCTCCTTTTTTCCTTGTATTTACTTTATATGGACTTACATTGATTAGCAAGGTAACATGGTGAACTATCAACAATTATGTTGATGTTTATTTTTATTGAGATTTACATGACAAATATAATTAAGTATGTAGGAGTATTTCATATTCCTCCCCCTCAAAGTTCCTTGCAGATGTTGTGCAAGAAATCAACAAGTATAAATGAAGATAATGGGTGCTTATGTAATTTATTGTACAATCTCATTTTATGCCTTTTTGATTCTAAAGATGTATAAATGAATATTTATTATTCCATTTGTATATAATAGCTTTGGGATAGTAGATAGTAAGATGCTTGTATTTCATGTGATCTTGCCTATGTTGCTAGAGTGTACGTGAATGCCATTGATATCAGTAATGACTGGTTCGAATGCAACACCTCTATATTATACATGTGGACCTTCAGCCACTAAAACCTTATTGTGTATGATGATACCAATACACTGTTGATATGAGGTTTTATGTATCCTCAAATTTGTTAAGATTGATATCCTAGTTTTTACTTAAACTAATAGTACAATGAACACCACCTACAAGTGGATGGATCTTATCACAGTATTTAACTAAGTTACTAAGAAGTAATATATCAAGTAAACTAGAAAAAATATGTATCACAAAAGGTTGATTGTTGGTTATTTAACTAAATTGCAAGTATACTCTCGCTAAATTAGGGTTCTTGTTATGAATGGATTGAATCATTAGGGTGAGTGGGTTTCACCAGTAATACCTATCATCCTCTCTCTCATACACACCACTTCATAAATAAGTATAAATAAATATATTTTGAGGTCAGGTAAATCTAGTACTTTTAGTAAGAGGATTCAAACCGGACATGTATCACTCAGGGCACACCTCTGTGTTACCACTTCATAAAACATTTATCTGAATTCCTTAACAAGGGTTTGACATGAAACAACTAATATCCTATCAATTTTCTCAATATTCAGGAAAATGTGAAAAGTGTTGATCAAATAAGATTGTAAGAATTAAACAAGTGATGCAAAACATATCAAGGTTCATATGATTAGATGCAAGTAAAATAAAAAATGGTCCACGTAGATAATCCATGCATACTAGATACAATACTACATACTCCTCCTTATAGTAAGGAGATAAAAAAATAAAGGGAAGAAAATTTATTATATGCAATCTTGGTGTGCCAAATCAATCTTCGAGAATGAGGTTGATCTAACACGGAAATAATGCTAAACATTGGACGTTCATCGAGTGTTCTTATTTTCTATCATTTCATTCTTTTTTTCTTAGATTGAGCCATGTAGAGAATTAGTAGGTAGCATATTGTGGAGATGACGACTTTGTCGATGGAGCTTCATTGGTCTAGCCTTTTTAGAGATCTAGGTCTTAGAGTCTTGCTACCACTATAACATGTTGGAATTTGGGTACTATACCTATTTTGAGTGATAACTCATAACTCTCTAAAAAATTGAGTCAATTTACAATTGGTCCCTCATTTAAAATCTCATTTTAATATTTTGATCAATTATCATGTTCTTGAATTCCTTGTGTATAAATTTTATCTCCTTTTGGACTCCTTGTGTATAAATGAGATCATTTTACTCATTTGAAAAATGCCTACAAGTAGTCCCTCAGTTTGTCTTCATGAATTATTTTGGTATCACTTAGTCAGTTTGAACCATTTACACCTTGATATTGTCATTAAACCTTGCACTTATAGACTGCTCTTATCTCGAGGACTAATGTCTTGGAATCATTCAAAAACATTAGTCAAAATAGTATACATTAGTGGTTGATGATAAAAATTTAATAGAACCATAAAGTAGAAAACTAGCCTTTTCATTAATTGGTATAATAGAAATTCTATGCATGATATACATATCATAAAAGTGACAGCTAAAATTTAGGAGATGTGTAAATAGGGAATTCATTAAAATAGGAGATATCATATAATAATATTGGACATAATTGATCTAGCTATATAGGTTAAGTGTTCCTCCCTCCCCAGGTAATGTTGGAGTCTCCAACAATTACGAAGGTATGCAACACCTCTCCCTCCTTGACTAGAGAATACCAGATGGGAACTTGGTCCTTTATCTCTAAATTTCAAAGAATTAACCAATGAATACCTGACCATCATGTGTAGCCCTAAAAGCTCACCCACGAGGACTCCTATCTGCAGATTATACAATCAAAATGATGATCGTTGTCACAGGTGAATGCCTCCTTGCAACTTTATTGTTTGATGATTTTTTAGTTCTCAACGTACCCTCCCTCTTCTTATATAGAGGTCCCAACCACTATCCGTATTTGAAGACCTGATCTATAATGATCGATCTTATCTTCTACATCCCACCACCAGTCCGATCAAGTCATTACAGACCTGCAATGTTGCAGTTCGGTAACCTTGAAAACCTACATCACAAGCACAAAGTAGCGACCTGTAACCTTCAACCACCTTTGACTCCACCGCCAAGAAAGCTTTTGGCCATCCAATCTGCAATAGACCTCCTACAACAGAGGCCGAACCTTTGACACAGACAACATAATTGATAAATGTCGCCTCACAATAGCCATAGAAATCTTCTAAACCCTTAAGGACCTAGTTTCCAATCTTCTTGAGCCTCGAACCACCATTTCTCCTAAATTAGATTGCTAGCTTGCCTCCTTCGACCAGTAATTATGCCCAACCTTCTATCCAGCAAGCCACATCTCAATTTGTCTTCTCGGTGCCTCCTTTACTTGTCCTTGGCCATCACCAGTGTCAAGCATCATATGTGGTATGCATATTGTAATGCCACCTCCCAGATAACTAATAACCACAAACCAATGTTGTATAAATCACATATATTTGCCAAATCTTGCAACGAGAAAGACCATCATTCTGTTCTGACCTCATAAGGACCTCAAGTATTAAGGAACGACGGTGAATGTTGATTGTGACTACATCTGGAGTTGTAACTCCAACTTTTATGGAGACATGAGTATGGATGATGAAGCCAACACCACCTCCCCGAGCCATCAGATCTAAAGGAATAGCTCTGAGTTGGTCTTCGTAAGCAAGCATAACAGAAGGAGAACAAATGTCATCATAGGGTGCAATCTATAAACACGTCCTTAGCAATTCTACAACTGAATCTAAAAGTCAAATTTCCTTTGGTAATCTTACTGATTTAGAAATAAAGGTAACATGCTTAAACATAATGGCATATAACATAGAATAAGCATGTATTTCAAACTTAGATGCGTCATTATCTAAACCAAGTGACCATTTAACCCTTATCTCATCGTATACAGTAGTTACTTGAATATGAAAAATTATACATTTTATTGTATTGTTTTCTACAAATTCTAAACCCAAGAAGTAATTGATTAAAGATGATATTTGCAATAATAATGCATAAAGTGATAACATAGATGTTTAGGTATAAAACTAATACATACAATAGATTACCAGCCTAGTACATCTAATCCTAACAAACTAGCAATATATATATATATATATATATATATATATATATATATATATATATATATATATATATATATATATATATATATGGATAAAAGAATTGTGTATCTGAGTACATGTAGCTTGCATGTACCTGCCTTCATTTATGATGATTGTAAAATTAAATTGCACTATCCAACCTTATGGATGTGGTGTATACCACTTAGATAAGATATGTATCAAAAATCACCAACATCTGATATTTATAGATCATCCAATGAAAGAATTTGTGTGTTATCTTATCAACGGTAAGTTGTAGAAATTACAAAAATCGTTGGATGATATATTGCTATATATCATGATCAATATGAGATATTGGTATGATTTTTTAAACACATGTAATATATATAATTTTGAATCAATCCATATGGTTGGATTTTATTAACATACTCCACATATGTCATTTTAATGGCCGGTACACACTTCCTAACCTCTATATATGTGTGTATGTATATAAATAAATAAATAAATAAATATATATATATGTTAGTAGTCATGATGTCCCTAGAAATGTAATATTATCTACAAATACATATAATGATCTATTATCACATTAGATCATAATCATGGAGTTTCAGTAATAATTTTTTCTACGACATTGACCTACATTAACCTATATGGATATTTTATAAGGCAATATGACATCAGGTAAGCCAGTGGGAAAAATATTTACTTGGAATATTCCCTAATGACTGTAGATCACATCACCAACTATGAAATGGGAAGGATGCTTGCGAGGTTATACTTTCTCCTAGAGAAATTCCAGCAACAATCCCCTCGCTATAACGTGCAAATTTCTTCAAGTTGTACCTGGATGTATGTTTCGTTGGCCTCCTGGTCTGCCACCACAAATGGCAGTTGACATCATCCTCCTAGCGATAGGCAACAACCTCCTTGCCTATAGAGTAGTCCACATGCACCACCGAAACTCCTATTGTTCTAGATGAAGGAATTGTGTAATGACCCCACTCCCCGGTAACCCCCAATTAAGGAAGACCAGAAAGCCAGAGCCGCTATCCCAAAAATGGATCAATGGTTTTGCAAATAATAAAAAATAATTAAAAATTTCTACCAAAGACTAAGCTTAAAACAAGCTAAAAATTTACTTTTCACATACCTTTCAAAAGTAGGAATCTGGAACTTTACCCACTGTAGAGTTCTATCTAACTAAATCCTCCTTTAATAGATTAACTTTATTATTCACAAATGCCACTTTACTGTTTGTCCACTTTAGATATTCTTGAAACGCCAACAAACAAAACGTCGATCAGTATAAATGAATATATCGATATGTGGTGATAACCAAAACATTGCACATATATTTTAACAACCTAATCACGCCAAATAGTTGTTAACAATGCATGATTAAGTTTTTCAATATGGATTTCCAACCTATTTTACTCATCCTCTAGTATACCCTCTCTTAGGGTTTAGTTCCTTTCAAGTGATTATAGGCTACCTTCTCCATCCTGAGCTTGGTACCTGGTGGGTCACCTCTCTGGGTGCTCGACGCTCTTCCCTCTGGGGCTTGACCACCTATGACCTTACCTATGGGGCTTGGTCTCTTATCTTACATCTAGAGATGGTATGTAGGTTTGGGCAAGTCATATGTATACTTAAATTGTGATAATCATATTCACTTTAAAGATTGTTGAAATAAAATCATCCAAGTATTTATTTCCATGCAATCGGTGAAATGTTAGAAAACGTCGAGAAACTAAAGCGTGTAATCATAGATAACCGCATATCTGATTTGGAGGTCTCACGGGAAATAAGAACAATCTAATCCAATCAGGAAATCTAAGCAATCAATCAAGCCAATCACACAAGCACAACAAAATTCTGAAAAGCATGTACAACCTATTTACTACATACTCATCAAGAACTTACTTTATTGACTTGGGAATACTTCCTAGGGTTTCTAATCTGAATTAGGGTTTCCTTAGGTTTCTTTAGATCTATTATACAACTTTCCCTATTTATGTCTACAAAACCCTAAAACAACAACATATATACCAAAATCCTAATAACCTAACTTATTCATATTAAAGCCTCTTTATTATCAGTTTGGCTTAGGATCGACCTAGTATCATCTCATACAAAAGATATCAATATAAAACTAAATAAAAGTCATTAGCACCTATATTAGGGTTTCTAAGCCCATTACTACACATTAATCATATGAAACCCTAAATTAACCAATTAAGCACATTGATCATCCTTTTAGATTTAAAACATCCTTTTTATTAACAACATGTTAATATTCACATAAATCATCCATATTACTTTTCCCAATTTCATTAATCATCAAATTAGGGTTTCTTACTCATGAAAGCATTAAAGATAGCAAGTTTAGGTACTTTTTGAATTTCAAGTAGAATTAAGCTTCAATTATATTTTTAATGGATTCCTTGCATTATCCTGATTAATTTTCATATATAACTTTGTTCCATATGTGTTACCAATTTGTTTCTAGAATTTTTGCAATCAAAGCAGCTATGGACCAATTACAAGATGCCACATCTGCTCTTACCTTAAGCCTTGAGTCCACATAGATCTGGGTTGAACCAGTGGTTGTGCGCCTCCTCCGTGGCTTGCTTCCATGAGTCCAGGACGACATTCTCTTATTAAAACCCCTCTGTACCCTCTCCTCGCTCGTGTTGAGTCGAGGGAAGGAATGACTTTTCACGCTCGACCGTCTTCTTCCCCCGATCCCCTCTTCTCATGATACAAGCCCGCTCGGCAGTCAACTCCTCTGTTGACTCTAGGCGTCTGGGCACCTGAGTAGTAAAAAAAGATACCCTCACCTTTGACTCTTTCCACCAAAGCCAAAGGCGTGGTTAATTTGGTCGGAGGAAAAATGACCAGGGAGAAAGGAGAGGTCGTGCACTGGCGATAGAGAAGGGGGAAATGAGGAGGAAGATGGGCTAGTTGCCAAATTGCTCGTAGGGGCGACAATGCTGGGTGTTGTGGAGCATTATGAAGAGGTTTGTAATCTTGCATAAGGGAAACATACCCTCATATAGCCTATGTCCATGATAGGTGATCAACGAGAATCTTGAGATTAAGGGATTCCTGAGTACATTTTCAAAGGTACTCAAACATAGGATTAAACAATGTTATTTCCAATCGCGAATTCATTGGGACCACTTCCAAATTTGCACATCGACCGTGCAGTGAGAAAAGCAATCAGGAAATATCCCCTTATTGTTCTCCTTTCCTAATCTTAAACAAAAAGTAGGTTCCAATGGCTATCATGCCATGCGCCAAGAACAATTGATTTTGATCAAGTTGGAAAATCATGACATTAAAAGATATCCTTCTCACTTTAGCAAATATTAAAAAATCATATCTCCTAAACCATTTATCCATTTGATCCCAAATTTTTGAAGAAAGTCCATAATGACTTAAATTTTATGTGTAAAACGTTTGATTCTCAAATTAGAAAGTGAAAGTGACTTTTATTCATAAGCAAGTTATCACTTATTAAGGCATATTTTATAAATATTTTCTCTCTCATATTTTTTTATTTCTCTTTATTCGGATTCCTTTTACCATTATAAATCATGTGGATTTCAAATCTCATCCATGATGGTTAATCATACCTCTTTCCACATATTTCTCATATTTCATCATTATCTCAATTTATTTTTCCTATTTATGCATTATTTGATTTTCTTCAACTTTCTTTCTTTTTTTATCATCTTGGACTCACTAACTCAATAGGGTTCATGAATCATATATTTAAAGAAAATATTAGCAAAGAAATCAATTCATTGCACATAAATCATTCAATTTCAAAATCATACATTTTATTAGAGAAATTGCATTTCAAACCATATAATCCCAAAAATTAGGATTGTAACATCCTTCCCTTCTTATAGGAATTTTTCCCTCAAAATTCCACCAAACAAATCAGGATAAGGCTTTTCCGTATCCATCATCATCTCCTATGTGGCTTCATCCTCTCCATGGTGCTTCCAAGGAACCTCTATCATCTCTATATTCTTACATCTGAGTTCTTTCACCTTGGTATCTAGAATCCTCACAGGTGACTCAGGATATGTAGTGCTCTAGGTCAGACACATGGAACACATCATACATCATATTATCCTGAGGGTTAAGGATAAACATAAGAAACTCCACCAATACATCTCAAATGGACCCATGTATCGGAGACTCAACTTTCTTAGCTATAGCTCAGAGGTGTCAAATTTTCAAACGCATGCTCGCCCACAATGAATTGCATGTCAGTCTGCTTCGCATCAGCACATGACTTCTGTCAATCCTGGGCTTTCTCAGCCATTGCTCAATCGCAGTGACTTCATCTGCGTACACTATGGTTTCTCTGGCCTTCACAATATCCTCTCACCGACATAATACTAGTGAAGCGGTGACCGCCTCCCTTATAGGGCTTCATTCATCCTGATACTAGGTATGGTGGCTATCATAACAAGAAAACTATTCTAGGGGCAAGGACTGCTCCCATGTATCATCCTGAACGAGCATGTATGCTCTCTTCAGACCCCCTAACGTCTAGATCACACTCTCTTGACTGTCGATCAGTCAGGGGGTGATAAGTTGTATAAAACTTCAGTCTAGTATCGAGTTCTTATTGTACTTACATCCACAACATGGAAGCGATCTTGAGGACATACTCAAGAATATTGAACTTGGATCACTATGTAGTTGAACTATCTCTTTCTTATATATATATATATATATATATATATATATATATATATATGTATGTATGTATATATGTGTATATATATATGTATATGTTTATATATGTATATATATGTATGTATCGGAACTATTTGTAACTATATTCCGAAAACCCAAAAGGGCACCAAGATTACAGAGGATCATACATTCCTGACCCTACCCAAGACTCCCATTCTCACATGCGAGACATAGGTTACAAGAGATTCCAATTCCTTTTTATGATTAAGGTAATTTCAACAAGGTTTTTAACACGATACAAGGACTGAATGTCCCTCTCAATATGACTAAAGACCAAGATTTCATCCTTCTTCTTTTCTCCTAGCCATCTCCTGTTTCTTTCAGACCATATAGCATGAACACAGGATGATAGACACCAAAGGTGGAAAGTTGCAACATGTTTACCCATGTTTGCAATGTCAGTGAGAGATTCAGATAGGTTTTTGCATCCAGTAGCATTAAGCTTAAGTCTAAAGCGACCCCAAAGGTACCTCCACCATTTGCATGATGCAAATAGGTGTTCACAATCATCATCTCCATCATTACAAAGGAAGCAGGAAGTGGATATATTTGGTCTCCACTTTTTGACTTTCATCAAAGTTGGTAAATAATTCTTGTGAGCTCGAAATGTAACAAGGCTCCATCTGGGGTGGTGTTGATGGCTCCATAGTACTTCAGTACCAATGTCTTTAGGTAGACATCTTCTACATGCTCGCCAAAGTTCTTCCTCAACTTTGTTAGGTTTCCACTTTGGCCATAATTCATTCATACGTCGCCAAGAAGTAGAGAATCCCCACCTATGTTTCAGCTCTTGATTCACTTGTTGTTTGTACCTGGTTTGCATCCAGGATGCCCAAACGGACTCGCCTGTCATGAGTTTTTGAATTCTTTTGACAGTAAAGAAATCCTCCAGGTCATGTAATGACTGAATGCCTAATCCACCTTCATCGAATGGGTAGGAAAGACGTCCCCATGAAACAGGATGAATTGAGCTCCCCCATAGGAAGTCTGATAGCATGATTTCCCTTCTAGACAAGACGGCTGGAGGCATTTCTCCCATGGTCAACCAGAATCTGATTAAACCCATAGCCGAACTTTTGAGTAAGACAAGTCTGCCCGCCATTGCCATTTTTGAACCTGGCCACTTGCTAATCATATCTTTGAGATTATCCAAGCATCCATGGAAATGCTTCCTTCGTAGATTTCCTCCAGCCAAGGGAAAACCCAAGTATTTGGTAGGCCAGGTGCCATGTTGAAGTCCCACATCCTCGAGAAGAGCAGGTAGGTTTTTACAAGTGGAAGAGAAATAGGCATGAGATTTGGCTTCATTCAACCTCATGCCTGTCATGTTTCCAAAGTTAGTGAGCAACTTCTTCACATTTTTGAGGGTGTTGCTGCGACCCTCAACAAACATCAAGATATCATCTGCAAACAACAAATGGGACATGACTCTACAACTAGTTATTGTGAATAATTTGATTCTTTTCTCATCCACAGCCTCCCCTATGAGTTTTGAAAGTCCTTCCATAGAAATGGTAAACAACAAGGCAGAAAGGGGATCTCCCTGTCGTAAACCATTGGAATTTCCAAACTGACCCACAGGACTCCCATTCAGTAATAGGGAGAAAGATGTTGTCATAACACATTGTTTAATGAGCCTAATCTAGTTTTCACTGAAACCAAGACCTTGAAGACAGTTCCATAGGTAAGACCACTTCACTGTATCAAAAGCGTTCATTATATCCAGCATAAGACAAGCTGATGGAGTGCTTCTTTTCACATTGAAGTTCAGTGTGAATTCTGCATCCAGCATCCCACAGTCCTCTATTTTCCTACCTTTCACGAATGCACCTTGGTTAGGTGATATGATTTTGGGCAGTACATTGGCCAGTCTAGAAGTAAGGATCTTCGTGATTGTTTTGTACAAGACCGAGCAGCATGATATAGGTCTAAAGTCCGCAGGTGTAGACACTATGTCCTTCTTTGGTATGAGAGCAAGGAAGACATGGTTAATTTGCCTAACCATGTTACCACCATTGAAGAACCATTTCACAGCTTCACAAAGGTTGTTCTTAATCAAATCCCAATTGTTTCTATAGAAGTAGCCATTGAATCCATATGGGCCTGGGCTCTTATCTGCACCAATGCTCCAAACCGATTCCTTAATTTCCTGATCTGTCGGGCATTTACATAGGTTTTCATTGTCCTCGTCTGTGATTAGTTTATCCCATCTGATATCCATAGGATTCATATTCATATTATCCTCATTATAGAGTTTGTGGAAGAACTCTAGTGAGCTAATAGCAATCTCCTCCTCACTATCAATATAGTTACCATCCTCATCAAAGATTTCAGTAATCATATTGACAACATTTCTTCTTTTGACAATCGAATGATAGTGTTTCGTATTCTGATCATCGTTATCAATCCACTTGGCTCTACTTCTTTGCCAGTAGTATAGTTCTTCAGCTTTGTCTAGAGCTTTGATTCTCTTCATGGTCACAGCCTCAGCTTCTATCAGATCTTCATCTAGAGGGTTCCTTCGAAGAACCCTAACAATGTCATCAAGCTCCCTTTTCTCCGTAGATAACAGGTTGTTGATGTTCACATATTTTTTTGACCAAGTCGTTAAAGCTTTTTTCATGTTCTTGAGCTTTTTGTTGAATCTAAACAACGGGTTGCCATAAGGTTCCTCCTTCCAAGCTTTTTCAATAACCTCCTTAAACCCCGGCCAGTCCTGCCATAGGTTAAGAAAGCAGAAAGGTTTGCTTTTCTTCTTAACTTCTCTTAGGTTGACCTGCAGAGCAGCATGATCAGAGAAGCATGAGGTCAGTGATTTAGTCTTCGCACCTTGGAACTTAACCATCCACTCGTCATTAGCCAGTGCACGGTCAAGTTTGCAGGAAATTCTCTTTTCTTTCTTTAGGTTATTATGCCAAGTATAGGATTCATTGTCGATCACAAGGATTTCAGTGAGCCCAACTTTGTTATTAGCAACATTGAAGGTGTTAAGAACTTCAGTGAGTACTTCCCGTCCTCCAGCTTTCTCTTCCCTTTTTCTAATATTGTTGAAATTCTCGAATACCAACCAGGGGTTATTGATGGAACCAACTGGTTTCTCTAACTTTCTCCATAGCTCAGTCCGTTGACTCATGAGGTTATGTGCATAAACCACTGTCACAGTGACTAGGAGTCTTCCTTTGTTGATACATTTTGCTGTAATTTGCTGGTCATCCATGTCCAGAAGACCGAGTTCCCAAGACAAAGGGTTCCAGCCTAAACACACTCTTCCATTATTATTGTGATCATGGTTAGTAAACCATTTCCATCCCATAGGATACATCTTGCTAACAAGGTGTTTACAGTCTTTTTTGATCTTAGTCTCAACTAGACCAGCCAAAGATGCCTGTATATATATGTATGTATACATATGTATATGTATGTATATATATATATATATATATATATATATATATATATATATATATATATATATATATATATATAAGCTATGAACTCTTCCATCTAACACCTTTCTTCATCAAATGAGCAAACCCTAAGCATAAGGAGCAAGAAAGGTAGGGTTTTAGAGCTTTAGAGAAATTTCTACCATGGAACAACAAGGTTCTGACCTGGAGAAAGGTAAGAGGAAGGATACAAAAGAAATAAACGGAGGAAAGAAGGGGAGTTTTACTCTTTTAGGTCAGGATCACTAGAAGAAAGCTTTTCAAACCCTAAAAGGAAGTCAATTGCAACCCTAGATTCTTTTTCCAAGAAGATCCCCTCTTTCTTCTTCCTTGGATGGGAAATTCACAGAAGCACAGAGGGAGGATGAGGTTTGCAGAAGGATGGAAGTGGTGGAGAGCAAATGTCTCGTTTTGGTGCTTAGGGATAAGTATATGAAACTTTAAGATAAAGAAAAAGAAAAAGTTGAAGTTCTAGTATCTTTCCAAGTGTCAATGGCCTTAAACCATTAAGAATATACAAGCACACACACAAGAAGGTCCCCCACCGTCCATAGAGATATGCTTATCCCTCATTTCCTGAATTTTCTAGAAAAATAAATAACTCATTAATTGATAGCTACTAAAGGTAGCTCATCCATGAAGGGGTAAACCCTAAAATACCCTTGGAGAAAACACCTTCAAACCAAGGTTTCAATAAGTGCCCCATGGCTCAAAAACATCAAGAATGATGATAGAATATTCAAGGAACATAATGCAAGTGATAAATTGCAAACAAAACCTCTCAATTGGGTAAATTGCAAAAAAGTCCAAAATGTGCATAAAATTGCATAACTTGCTCAAATAGTGTCCAAATTAGACCATATTTGAAAGCTTGTCTTATGATTTCAAAGCATATAACAAGGTTAGATTAGTGTTATAAGAATTCAATTATGATAATTAGGCTTATTCAACTCATTAAGAAAGTTTAGGGGTCTTATAAGTTATACATCTTGTTGGGACATGGGTCTCACCTCGTGGTTCACCACATCTTTTTAGGTGATAATCAGCATTGCCATCAAACCATGATAGTGAGGAGGAGAAATTTGGAAAACTATAGAGGAACAAGGTTGGTGGGTTGTTTAGTGAGTCCTAGAGCCGTCCATGTACTCTCAGGTTTGAGCATGGAAGATTTGTAGATGATGTACAACGACTTGAGACTTTTGTAGTGTACTTTTTTGTGCATATTGCAAATATGTGGATCACATAATTTGTATGGTTGATACCATGTAATGTATGTAAAGATACTTGGTATGGTGAATATATATGTAAGAAGTTGGACCTCTGTGTCAATGTTCTCTAACATGTTTAGAAAGTTTATTTTGATTTTAATTCTGAACCTATATGGTAATTTGGTTGATTAGTGTTTGATCGACATTTTGGTTTTTGGTAATTTCATCTAGCATGGTCAGTTGCCACAAAAAGTAGCTTCCACACCTCAATATCAATATAATTGTATTAACCAATGGAATTCTTCTTCCTCTTGTCGCTATTTATGTATTTTCTTGTCTTCCACATCTTCCCAAAACGTTTTAAGACATTTCTCTGATGCACTTATGCATCAACATATAAAACACCCTACAAAAGTAGTTATACTTCTTTCAGAAATTAAAAATGAAATCTTAATTAGAAATTAAGAAACTAAGAATAAATGCATATACTCATAAATATGTCTTTCTAGATGAGGTCCTTCTTGAAAGAACCAACTTTATGCCAAGATTATGTGACTATTGACACATTGTTGTGAGCAATAACCCCACAATAGTGCTTGAAAGCACTTTTATTCTCCTCTATAGGATTTTTTATTGCATTAAAATCAAAGAACAATTGTTCACCTTTTTCACTAAGAATTCTTATCATGTCCATGATTGTGAAGCCTCTTCTTTGAGGTAGCAATCTCAACATCAACCTCCTTGTGGTGCTTAATATCCTCATCGTGCTCAACATCCTAACCATGCTCAACATCCTCACAGTGCTCAACATCATCGTGGTTAGAAGCCATGCTATAACAATCTACAAAATAGCCAATAAATATTACGTGTTAGAAACATTCACATCTAGCACATAAAAATATATGAATGATAGAGAAACATGCATAATATTAATAATGTATGCTATTGTTATAACCTCAATTTTATTTGTATAAATTGGAATTCAAATTTTCAAATAAAAAGGATTTGAATGAAAAAAATGTGTGATTTGTTTTCAAAGAATGAAATCTTGTGCAATATTTCCCTTTGGATGCATGATTTTTTGATTCATACTGATTGGATAAGTCCAATAATGATAAAAGGGAAAAGAGATAAAAGAAATCCCATAATAAATAAATGGAAAAAGAAATTAAGGGATAATTGCATGCCTATGATGAGAATTATGTATAATTCTCTAGAAAGTGGTATGGATGACCACTATTGGCTAGGTTTCATTTCCGTTTGGTTGTAATGAGGAAAGAAATCAAATTAAAGAAAAAAAGAAGGGAATGAAAGAGAAAGTAATGCATTTTGAGTGGATGACTTGCATATGAAGAAAAGACTCTTTTATTTTTGAGTTTTGGTTCCAAACTTTGCATACAAGTAAATTAAGTCATATAGGAGTTTCCCTTAAATTTCTAATTAAAAGGATGTGTATTTTAGGAGATATGGATGTTTTAAAAAATCCCTAAAGTGAAAGGAATATCCTTAAATGATATGTTTATTTTCCAAAAACAATTATGCTATTTTTTGGCTTTTGTTTTAGCACGTGGCACGACAACTGTTGGATCTGAGATCCAACAGTGGTTGTGTTGTCACCTACCCTGAGTTGGAAAGGGAAACTGGGAACAAGACCCTCACTTTTCCCGATCAGATCTCTCCTCACCCAGTTGATGTGCAAATTTGGAAACTTGCCCAACGAACTCATGGAAAGAAACCACACCGAACCATCCTAGACTCTAACATCTTTGGAGGTCAATCAAGGGTTTGACCAAAATATGATCCCAGACACAACTCCACCTCCACGGGAATCTATATAATGGGGGAGTAGAGCCTCTTTGTGAACCCACAAATTTGCTCGCAAGTGTCTATGAGACCTTGCGAACTCAAAGCCGTGTCTGATTGTGACTGACATCTTGATCTTCATCACCGTTCTTGCTACCATCCTCGTCGGAGCCCATACTCATGGTCCTAGCAACTCCGACCACCTCTGGTGGAATTGAGGGTGTGGTCGAGTCTGCCAAAGAGAGACAGAGACAGTCGTGTCTTCACTTTTCCATCTACTCTTGAGAGAGGAGAGGGAGGTTGAAGAAGGGAGGCAAGGAATTTACCTCGCTGCCCTCGAGCGGACATTGAAGATGTAAGGGTAGTTTGGTCCTTTTACATATTTTTTTTGTTGCTTGGGTGAGTTTTCTCGTGGGGCCCAGGTTCCTCCATGGTGTGGGCCGGTTGTCTCAGGCCTGACCCCACTGGCATGGCCTAAAATAGCCCGAATAAGTAGGTGACAACTCCTGATTGGCTTAGAAATGGATTTTCTTACAAAAATCGTAACTAATGATAGGATGATCATATTAAAGCAAATAATACATGATTTTTGTTCATAAAAATTCATAGAATCCAATAAAAATAAGTTTGAGGCCAGAATCTTCTTACTAATCAAAAAGTATGTAGAAGTGCTACCTTTAATGGTTTTAATGAATTTAAAACCCTAAGTTTGAAGATTAAAGGATCTAGCGGTGTTCCTTGATTGTTGTTAAGCAAAGTTTAGTCTTTTGACTTAAAAAGGCAGAATTAGATCAAATTGGATGATAATTGTGCATAATTTGTCTAATTAGGGTTTCATGATGATAAAAGTTCTTTAGTGGATTTAAAAACCCTAATTTTGGTTATTGTGTGGTTTAATGGTTTTAATTATGGAAAACAATCAAGAATGCCAGAAAAAGATGTTTTTAATCTAATCTACATATAAAGATCCTTCATTTGGATAATTTGAATAATAAGGGTTTTTCTAAGTGGACAAGTGTTTTTAGGGTTTGTGGACCTAAAATGGGTAAAATTGAAAAATGAAAGTTTGGAAACCAAGAAACCCTAAGGAAACTCTAAAAAGGGCTTAGAAACCCTAAAATAGAATCCCAAGTCAATAAAAGATGTTTGGATGCAATTGTAACCATTAGGTGTTATATATGTGTTCAGAATCAAGTTGATTGATCTATTGCTTGGCTTGTTTGATTGGGCTTCTTGATTGGATTAGCTACCTTGATTGATTTTGAGACTACAAAATTAGTTAGGTGGTTACACTTATGGCTAATCAATCTAGTTTCATGGTGATTTCTTAGGTTTTATCGATTGCTTGGAATTAAATTCTTGGATGAACTTTAATTCTTGCAATCTATAAAGTGACTATGACTATCACCTTACAATATCAATGACTTGCTTGAACCCGCATACCACCTCTGAGATATATGAATGAAAAGATAAGTAAAGGATCAAGACCCAAGTTGGGAAGGTCTGACCAAGCCCCAAGTAGGGAAGGTCATAAGTGGTCAAGCCCCTAGTTGGGAAGACTTGATGGCACCTAGTTCCAGATTGAGAGGTGACCAAAGATGTACCTAGCTCCAGATTGAGAGGTAGCCTAATGTCCATTGCAGGGACAACAAACCTAAGAGAGGGTATACCAGAGGTTAGGTAAAAATGGTTGAGAAGTTATGAAGAAAAAAGTAAGTTTTTTTTTTGTAACAAATAATTGATGTGGTTATGTTGTTACAAATATCTACAAACTTTTGGTTTCCCCCACATACTAGTTAATTCATTATACCGACTGACATTTTGTTTGTTAGCGTTTTAGGGAATTATGTAGTTACATGAAAAGTGGATGTTCAATAAAAGATGACATTGAAAAAGAATAAAGCAAAGTAATGTACGGAGGATTATAGTTAGTTCGTCGGGTATAGTTCCAATCTCCTATTTTTGAAAGGTATGTGAAAATCAATTTTTATATCCTGCTTTAAGCTTAGTTGTGGTAGAATTTATTCATTATTTTTTATTATTTGCAAAACCATATTATCCTATTTTGGGATAACAACTCTAGATTATTGGCCTTCCTTAATTGGGGGTTGTCAAGGGGTGGGGTCGTTACAACTATCTTCGCCGCTTAATGTACTATATAGAGTCATCTGGCCAGTAAAAAGTCCAAGTCAAAAATTCTAAATTTCTCCACCAGATTTAGAGTAAAATAAATAAGTTTTCTTCCACTATAGGAATCAAACACATGTCACAAGAACTTATCATTGTTTGTCTTTTCCTTTGCATGCCTATATAAATCATGTGCATCTACTGAATCAACAAATAAGCATTGAAATCATGGTATTATAGGTAGATACCCCATCACCTTGAAAGGAGATACAATCTTGGTCTTACTTGAAGTCATCATTTGTACCTTGACGTCCCACATTAGACAATCTTTCAAATTGATATAATCCCTTTGTAACAACACATAGTAATTTTGGCATGCATGTGTCATCTTAGACTCCATTCCCATTTAGTAAAACAATTTCTTTGTTTTTTCTGTCGAGAGTGGAAGTTTGTTTTCTTCAGTAAGAATTTCTTTTGATACAGACAATAGAGACGTGGATTTTTTTTTTACTCCACCTATTGCTATGCTTTAGGGTATACAATCTCAACACATCCCTCAACCTAGTAACTTATTACAACCTAAGTATAATTGTTTCTTATTATCATGTATGATGGTTCTACATAATGAAGGTGAGTCAATAAGACTTACCCACAACTATCTAGTCGACCATGTCATTCAGAATTGTCTCAAGCACATAAAAATTAATGGTTTCATATTTGATACTACTTTCACTATCGACACCTAATGATCTCATAGTACGAATCTCTCCATACCAATATCATCCTATATATCCCTATATAATCCCATTGCATGTGAAAAGAGTTTTGATTCCATTAGTGATATCGACCTTCAAGTTTCCACTATAATTCTTATAGGGGCAATAGAACCAATATCCACATTATCTCCTATGTTCCTCCTCAAATCTTATAAACTCATCAAGACCACTTCTAAACTTTTATGTGTATTGGTTTTCAATGGAAACTCAACATCAATCCATTCTGACCCTAAATCAAAGACACACTAAATAATTGAAATAAAATATGTCTGAATTAGTTTTTACATCAATTTTAGCATTCATACTGGTGAACATGTATCACCTATCCCATTCTAAAACACTTAATCTCACTAGTATGTATATAATGTTTGTTTGGCTTTTAAGTATATTTTGGTAGCATGTCCCCAAAGTTCCCCAAGTACACTGATGTTGATGGGAAAATACCCACCTATATATGTAACTACAAAAAAAATGGGAAAATGACAGTCAAAATAGTCTCCAAATCCAAACATGAATTATACCTTTCTAAGTGAGATTATGTATTCAAGATCAGTCTCAAACCCGAGGCTATCTAAGATTTACTCCCAATGAGTAAATTTTGGATGGATTTCTAGGCCAATAGGATATATTTCTATAGCATTCATGTTGATTAATATGTACCACCTATTTCTTCTTGAACACTTAATATTTCTACTAAGCATATAATGGGTGCTTGGCTATCAATCATATATTTTCAGCATTTCCCCACAATTCTCTAAGAATATTGATGTACATGGGTAAATACCCAACTATATATGTACCAAGAAAACAAAGAGGGAAATGATTGTTGAAATATTCTTCAAAACTAAATATGCATAATACACTTACACCTTAAGTGAGATCAAGTGTTCAATAACAGTTCCAAACCAAGGACTACCCAATATTTACTCCTAATGAGTATGTCTTGGACAAGTTTCTAGGAAACAAGATACATGACTAAATTAGGGTTTACATCTTAAAATTACGTAAATGCGTAAAAACATCATTCATATCAAGTTCAAATTGTTAAACTCATATTAAATCCTTGTATGATTCTTTAAATGAGATTATTTATAAGTACAACATTAAAATTAACCAACGCGTCCAATTATGCAAACAATTCTACATGCAATAGAATTATATAAGAAAGTATACATAATTTCAAATCTTATAGAAAAGTATACATAATTACAATTATAAATGAAATTATATAAACAATTATGCAAAAATGAAAACCCTAGACTTTAAATAAATCAAAAAAACAACCTCACAATAGAAAATGGTGCTTGTAGTAGACAATGGTAGTCGTGTTGATGGAAGAAGTGGCTAGTAGGTGTATTAGCACAATGACGTGTGCGATGATGGTAGTAGCAAGTTTGGGATCTTTGGAAATAGAGCATGGTGGTGATGGTAGTAGCATGGGAAGAAGGGAAGCATGATGACACCAGTAGTGGGTGGAGTAGCTCTGGAGACCATGACAACCACGACGACAAGCTAGGCTTGTAGCATGGGTTAAGATAACCAAGGAAACTTGTAGAATCAATAGAGGTAGCACATGGAGATGTAAATGAGGCTTTTGCATGGGTTGTGGGAGTAAGGACAAAGAATAGAGAAATGGGAGAAGTAAGGTTTTTAGGGTGCTATGGATAAAACTTCAATGTTGGCTAGTAATAGAAACTGAGTCATAGCAAAAGCACCACCCAAGTTTTTGGTCTAATGGCAGTTTTCTTTAGAGATAGATGTAAGAGTTTAGGACTACAATGTTGATTCTATCCATATATTTGATGAAAGAGGGTGTCTTTATTTTCTAGAAGACCATAGACCTTCAATGGAAGTTTACCTCAAAAAATTGACATCATATGTTATTCTAAAAATCTAATTTAATAATCGAGGCTAGAAAAGGATTAACTTTATCTCTCTACCGCCTGCTCCCTTCCATCTCTAGTTTCCTGGGCGACCATGGAGGAGTTAGGGCCGACGACGCCCATCGTTTCCGGTCAAGGTCCTTCCCAAAGCCTGCCTTCGGGGGGAGCCGCAGGGAAGGAAAAGGAGGATGTCACGGTGCCCAAAGCTTGGGCTAAGGTGGTCGAAGGACCACGCATGAGGATCAAAGGTTCAGTGGCGGAGGACCCGAAGAAGCCGTTCTTCAAGGAGGGCGATCGATGGAAATGGACAAAGTTTACAGAGCCTATTATGGAGGAGATGGACGACTACCACAGGTTCTTGGCAATCGTTTAGGTTCTGGGAACTTCGGTGAACATCGTTCAAATCTGTGGATGGATGCTGAGGACATGGAGGCCTAAAGGGGAGCTCGAGGTGTTCTCGATGGTGGACGGGCTGATTCTCGCTAGATTTGCCAATGAGGCTGATCTAAAGGCAGCTATACATCAAGGACCTTGGTTCTTTGATGACCAACTGGTCTTGGTCAGAAGATGGACACCGGAGGCGGATATCCGCAGAACAGCCCTGAAGACTGCTCCAGTTTGGGTGTCTCTCCCGAATGTGGGTAAGCACTAGTCTTTCAGAGCAATAAACGTGATCGCTCATGCTATAGGAGAGCCAAGAGCCATCGATCGCAGAGCTGATGGCTCGATGTTGGGCAGCGCTCGAGTGTGCATCGACATCACTACTGATGAAGAACCCCCACCAGAGATTATGGTGGAACTACCGAACGGTGGGGAGTGGGAGGTAAAGATGAGGTACGAGGCCATACCTAATCGGTGCTCAACGTGCAAGGTGTTTGGCCATAGAACTGGAGCTCGTCCTGGCGAGAGAGCTATTGTTCCCATGTCCTCACCCCGTATCGTTGTCCCTGAGTTTAGAAGACAGAGCAAGTGTAGGGCGGCGTCCAAACCACCTCCTCGCCGTGGAGTATCTAGAGTAGGGAGACAGAACAAGAACAACCCACCCAGCTCCGAGGGGAACATAGACAAGGAGTCGACCGAAGCCATTATCGCAGAAGCAGAGGAAATCCAACAAGATACTACGGTGGTGACCAACACATGCGAGGTTGTGACCACCAAAACACTGGAGGGGGTTGAGGTACCTGTCACTGCCGACAGTACCAATCCATTCTCAGTATTGGATCAGCTAGAAGATGGTGAAATGCCCGCAAGTTTTGAAGGAGGAAGAAGTAGAAGCCCGAGAGCTACTCGAAGCTCCACAACAAAGCCTAAGAACTGGCCCAAATCTGGAGGTGGAGGAGGGTCAAAAGAGAAAGGTAAATGACCTTCCTCGCATGGAATGTGCGAGGGGCTTCCTTACCTAGATCTCAGTCTAGATTAAGGAAGATACTAAGGGAGATACACGCAGATGTGGTCTGTTGCTTTGAGACAAGAATAAAGAGAGAGGTCTCTGAGAGAGTTAATACCTTATTTCCTCCAGAATGGGAGACTCTATCAAACCTGCAGGTTGTGGATGGGGGCAGGATTGTACTGGGGTGGAACTCGGAGAAGTGGACCATTGATCCCATCGCTATATATGATCAAATTATCACTGTCAGTTGCCTCAACCCGGGAGGTTTTTCTTGTATTCTTTCTGCTGTCTATGGAAAAAGCTTAGAAAGTGACAGGGAAAGATTGTGGCCTGTGCTAAAGGAAACTGCTCAGAATCAAATTCCTTGGATCGTAATGGGGGATTTCAACAACATCCAGAGTGCTAATGAGAAGAAAGGAGGAAGGAGAGTCCCTGAGAGAATTCTGAACAAGTTCAATAACTGCTTAGATGTTGCGAATCTCCATGAAGTTAATACGGTAGGTGGACACACTACGTGGTCTAACAAACAAAATAGACAGATAGCTACCCACCTTGACAGATGCCTGGTCAATAATGCCTGGCTGGAGGTGTTCCCCAGGGTGGTTGCCAATACCGGATCACATCACTTTAGTGATCATGCTTGGTTGGAGGTGAGCCTAATCAACAAACAGCAAAAAGCCAAACCTTTCAGGTACCTGAATTTCTGGAGCAAATGGGAGGGATTCACACAAGTTGTGGAAGATGCTTGGTTGCCTAGGGTGGATGGGAACCCCATGTTCTGCTTTCTCAAAAAACTCCAACGAACCAAAGCCAAGTTGAAGGTGTGGGCGAAAGAAAAGATCAATATACCAAATCTTCTTAGTGAAGCAAGAGAGAAATACAACACAATCTCCACTTTGCTTAGAGAGGACCCCCTCAACGAGTTTCTTATAAAAGAGCACAACCGGAGTGAAGACAGAGTCCAGAATCTTGAGAAGGCTGAGGAACAATATGAATGGCAGATCAGTAGGATGCAGTGGATAAACGACGGTGACCAAAACACCAAGATCTACCACGCTGCCACAAAGAAAAAGATCATGAGGGATAGCATAAATAATCTGATTGACGAGCATGGGAGGATTGCTGACAGCCATGAGGAAATAGCTTCCCAAGCTATTGAATTCTTCAACAAATTATACAGCAACAATGACAACTATGAAGGGGAACTATATTTACCGAGTAAAAGAGTCAATGATAACATGAATGCAGATCTTTGCCGGGACATAAATGAGGAAGAAGTTAAAGCTGCCCTTTTTTCCATTAATTCCACCAAAGCTCCAGGACCGGACAGTTTCAACAGCCACTTTTTAAAAACTAACTGGCACATCATTAAAGATGACCTTTGTGAAGCTATCAAATGGTTCATCGATGGGGGTAACATGGTCCTCGTGGTAAACCATTCTTTCATCAAGTTGATTCCCAAGTCCAAAGAGGCGAGAACTATGAATGACTACCATCCAATCACATGTTGTAGCATTTTTTACAAAATGATTGCCAAGTTACTTGCAAAAATACTGAAAGAGGTCCTGCCACACATTATATCCGATGACCAAAATGCATTTATCAAAGATAGAAAGATGGAAGATTGTTCTCTCCTGGCTTCTGAGTTCCTTATTGATTTCAATAGAAGTAAAGCCAATGCCAAAGCTGTTATGAAGATCGATATCAGCAAAGCCTATGACCACGTCAGCTAGTCCTTTCTCTACAACATGATGAAATCCTTGGGGTTCAATCAAAAGTGGATTCGCCTAATGCAACAATGCTATGATACTTGTTCCTTCTCTATTCTTATTAATGGCACCCCTGAAGGGTTATTTAGATCCTCTAATGGGCTACGGCAGGGGGGCCCTTTATCCCCCTTTTCACCTTGGTCATGGAGGGACTCAGTCATCTCATCAAAGAGGAGGAAAACAACAATTTGGTGAAGACTTTTTAGGTGAAAGGTGTAAAAGTCAAACCAGCGCTCATTTTTGTAGACGACGTCCTCCTCTTCTCGGTGGGACATGCTAGGAGACTCAAAGAAATGACAAAAGTCCTTCACATATTTGGGAAGATGACTTCTTTGTACATTAGTGCCATTAAATCAAGGGTCTACTTCTCTAAATCTTGTGATAACAAAAGAGGTAGATTAAAGACTGTTGTGGGTATGGAGATTGGCTCGCTACCTACAAGATATCTTGGCATCCCTTTGGCTTCAGGGAGAGTAAAAACCAGTGACTATAACATGCTCATGAACAACCTGCGACAAAGGATTGAAGCATGGAGCGGACTGAATCTATCTATGTCCGGCCGTTTGGTGCTGATCAGAACGATTATCCAAGCAGTGGTTAGATTTTGGGATCGCATGGGGGACATCCCAAATCCTGTCTTGAACAACATACGATCTCTCACGACCAATTTTCTTTGGGCGGGAAAGGCCCATGGTATTGCATGGGAAAAGATTGCCAAACCTTTCTCACAGGGAGGGTTACAGATCAGTGATCCGATAGCTATTAAGGAGGCTTATACAAAAAAGCGTGTAGACAGGTTACTTTCTACTGCTGATAGCTTCTGGGGGACATGGATAAAGCGTAGATACAACAACTGGAGATCCCATGCTGCCGATAGCAACCCGTCGAAGAACTGGATAGCAATGTGTACCTTTGTTACTGAAAACCCCAACCTATATAGTGTGGTTGCAAATGGTGGATGGGTTGCCTTAACCCCTCCACCATTAATCAACACCAATATGTCATTGGCTGCTGGGGAGGTACACGCCGACCTGATCTGGAGCCGATTCCATTGTCCCAAATGGAGCACCCTTGCCTACCGTATTATGCTTAAAAAACTACCTACTGCCGACAGGTTACTAAGGTGGGGATTACAAGTGGAACCCACCTGTTGCTTATGCAAGGAGGTGGAGGAGACGATTGATCACATCTTCTTTGATTGTAAGTTTTCCAAACAGATGCTTACTATCATATGCCTAAGGAATGGTTGGTCTTATAGTGGTCTTCCAAAGCCGCATGACATTTTGAGCTGGATCAAAGACACATACAGAAACAACAGATCCTTATGTAGTTTTGCTAACCTCTACATAACGGGGCTGATGTACGAGATATGGAGCGAAAGAAACAGGAGGATACACAACAAGCGGGAATTGGATGAGCTAAAACTCATCAAAAACTTTTCCACTAACTTAACCTGGCATGTAAAGAATAGGCAGAAACTCGTAGATAATCTGAGTCTGACGACAAGTACATATTGGGGTTTTTTGTATACAACCCCTGTATAGCTGGCCTTGCCTCCTGCTGTTTTAGGGTCTCTTTTCGAGATGCCTTGCATTGTTAATATAGCTTAGCTATACCTCTTTTTGGAATATATTTACCTTACTCCAAAAAAAACTAATTTAATAAACTAACTGAAACCTTCAGTTTTGGTTTTCTTCATAAATTGACATTGAAGGTTATTGGAGGGAGAAAATATATTTTAAAAAGAGGTATCACATTGGTTTATCCTCAAAAACTAAAAAAAGAGGCTAATTTGGATGGAAACAATATTTTGCGGGGAGCATTACTAGAATTCGATAACATCTCTTTGTCTTTAACAGACGTCATATGTTATTGTCCCAAAAATTTTCAAAACAATAATTTTATGGGACATCTATTACAATGGTTTCCACTTTGAAAACTGACACAATACAATAACTAGTATTCAAAATTTTCCTCCAATGGCCCCTGCCTATTTATTGTGATGCTTACTTTTGTAAAAGTGACATTGTAGGGCTACTATATTGCTTTCCAAACATACTGACTCACACCTATTAACACCACAAGAAGACAATATACTAGTGTATCCAAATATTTAATGAAGGTGACGAAGATATTGAACAATCCACATGTGAGGTTCGATATCAAAGGATGTAGCTCCACCTGCTAGAGAGGTCAACTTGTAGTATTTTCAATCTTGAGTCACACCTTATATTCCTATAAAGATTTACACCGAGAAACCACTTTTTTCAAGATCAAATCCTAAACTAGCTTTACAAGGGAGACAATAACTTCATAATGGACTTACCTATCCTTATCCAAGGATCTTCCACCCTTACCAAAGGACATACACACTCTTACCCAAGAGAATTCCACCTTTCACTTCACCTTCCAAGGAGAACCATTGTCCTCCAAATGATGCCTTCCTTTTCTATGATCTATTTCCCTTCAACTCCTCTTTCTTGAGAGACTATTTCATTGACAAAGGCTTCCTATCCTTCTTCTCTCTTAGCTAAGATGGAGAATCACATTTCTAGTGAGATAGAGAGAGGTTAGAAAGAACTGAGAGTTTCATAAGATATACATGGTAGGGATAGCTCACCTATATACATCCTAATCACTCTAATGTATGTGCTAAGTGATTAATCTCGTGAGAGTAGATAGGGACTTTTTGAGACAAATTCTCCCAACAATAGCATATGTGCGTTATGGGGCATGTATTTAACCATGGGACTAAGCTCAATGGGTCCTATTTTTAGTACATTATGCCTCCTTGTTATTTAAATAAAAAAGGATGATTTCCATTTTTTATATGGGTGTCCAATAAATATATCTCTTACATACCCCTCTAAAAACTATATTGCACATATCAACTATATTTTGATCGGCCAAATTGTGTTGCCAGAATTTGTCTGATGAACAAAAAGAAAAGGCCAAGTCAGACCGTCAACCAACATTTTCCCTTTATAATATAGGCCAATGAACTTCCTAGAACCTACCATTTTAATCATGAATTGATATTCTTATCAATTAAGTATTTGATCAATGACATTAGTTTTGAAAAGAAACAAGGACTTTGACCAAGTTTAGTCCAAAAAAATCTTGGGCCATGAAAGTGCTTGTTTGGAAAATATTCTACTAACTGTTAGGTGAAATATGAGCTAAGTCTAATTAACTTGAATACGATTTTGATCTTAACTACAATTAATACAACAATTAAAGTGAATCACTACAATATCTAAGGATAAACCTATTAATTCTTGAATTTTCATCTTTGAGCATGCATATTCACTTTATTTATTTTAACTTTGATCTTCTAGTTTATGATTTGGAGCGTGTCTATCTAATGCCACTCAATTAGAAATATTATGCACAAACAAGTGGAATGGTTACTCATCATAAAAACATGGCATTAAGGAAATGTAGCCACTTGAGTCAATAGCCCTCTACACTACTATTTCTAATGGAGGATCTTACTTCCTTGAGCACAACTTTAAAGAATTTCTCCCCAAGTATAGTATTTCTCACTTTATAGCTACTCCAAACTACCCACATACAAGTGGTCAAGTGGAAGTCCTCAACTACAAATCAAAGACATTCTAGAGAAGACAGCTAGTCAGTTGAGGTAGGGTGGGTCTCATCTAAACAATACAATTCATCCCTATAGATCTATGTACAACAATCTCCTAGGTACTCTACTTGTCTTGTCATGGGAAATCTTATAGCTGACATGTGGAGTTCAAGAGTCATATGTAGTTTCAAGTGTTGTAAGAACAATGGAGAATACATAGGAGAATATGCTCATCTACAAGGAAATCCCCAATATGTGGCATGATGGACATTAAAAAGGAAAAAAATATGTTTGATATCTATTTTAGCTACACAAATTTGATCTCTAACTTTTTCCATGAAAGTTGAAGACCGGATGGTCATGACCATTAACCATCAAGCACAACTTTTGATAGAGATCTATCACTATTTGGAGTGAAACAACATGAGAATTAAAAGACAATGAACAATGTCTCAAATGCTATTTTATGATAGTTAACATGCAATATGGTCATACACTCATGCTGGTTTCATCTTCTTTAAATAATTGATCTACAAGAATTGATCCAATAACACATAACAAAAGCACTTCTTGGGAAGCAACCCTGGGGTTATTTCCCTAATCATCTTTAAATTTTAAATTAGCCTATTTGAAATTTTGGCATAATCTTTGTGTTACTTATATAGAGAGTCTTATGATAAGTTCATAAGTTCCAAAAAATTTAAATGTAGTTCATACCAGTTGTGAAATGGATAGAAACCACATCTCATGGTCTGATTAGGACAGTTCTTCCCCTCCATTTTAGGTTTATTGTTTTCTTAAGGACAAAAATTATCTAAGTTCATGGTAGAGGGAGGGGGCACATGTTCTATTTCCCACCCATACCTATGTATATTTAACTTAAAATCTCATCATTGTAGATATGCATCATATTTAGCTAATTTCTTATTTGAATTTTCTTTTATATAGTAGCCAAAGTTATTATCTACTAGGCTTAGACTCAAATTCTCTATTTTCTACTATTAAGTGGATATATGTTTCATTGAACTAACACCCCTTAATTGAAGCAAAACCTCACAGTGGGCACATTTAGAAACTAACAAATGGCTATAAATCATCCATTTGCCTTTGAACCCTAAAATCATGCCACCTTGAAAAAGATGGTACGTGTTCAAGGAACTAAGTAGGATCAAGGACATCAACCCTCCTTCCAATTAGTGAAATAAAATTATGGAATCCTATTTCTTCCCCTATCATGTCACTATTTAAGCATTGTGGGACGAAGAGAACCAACCATACACAAAATTGTAAATCAAGTTCCTTGATGACATGAACCCTCTTCTGTACTTCTCTTCCATCTTCTAGTAGGATTCTCAGGAGAAAAAAACACAATGAAATAAAAAATCTCAAGTATCCTTCAATCAAGAGCAGTCTAATGCAACAAAACCAAAATAGGTTTTATAAGTTTATACCTTATCTTGGAAGAGATTATAGTGATTCCACTTGTAATTATCAGTGTATTTTTGGACCCTCCAAACTATGCCTAATTTGAATCTCACTGGATCAACAATCAAAACTCCTTTTTGGGATTTTGCAACTATGGGAGTCACCTTGGGATGCATGTAGAAAATAGTTTCTCTAATATCTAATTGTGATATTTTGTTAGTGATTGTTAGTGGTAGATCATGAGAATCTATCAGTGGTTTGTGCAGATCTAAAGGTCACACAGATGACTCTATTGACCCCAACATAAAGTCACCTCTGGAAGATCATCTTGTTCCACTGTGCATGTATGTCGTAGATCACTCGATTCCTCCACCCATGTTCTTGTTGGGAAATATGGAGAAAGAGATGGTAGAGGTAACAAGATATTTTTTCGATATTCCCTAACCAGTAGATCACATCACCAATGATGTATCTAGGAAGGAGGATGAAATATGTACCTTATCCTATAGCAAGTCCATCGAGCATCCTTGCATGATGGTGTGCTCCCTTAACAAGTAGCACATGTATGGTAGCCGACATCATCCTACTGGTGTATCAACTACAGTTGATGGTTGACGACATCCTCCTAGCATGGAAACAATGTGTTACAAACCTCTATGTAATCCACGCGGACTATTGGAATTCCACGTTACACTTCTAGAGACAACAATAAGGTTTTTTCCTTCCATTGTCAATGTGCCAGCATCAACTTTCTTTTTCCTGGTTGTCTCTCCCTTTCTTAGGCAAGAATACTCATGATCTCTCACATGTTATGTAACACCCAAATTTCCATATCACGTGAGAAGGAGCATTCTTTATCAAGGGGGTGTCACAATATTCTTATCATGCAATTAAGGTAAAAAAAACAAATTTCATTTAATTAAAACTGACTCAAACATAGTTGTTCGCAAAAGGAACTACATCATGTTCATCTACGAAATCTAATTTAATTGGTAACATGACTAAGAAAAATATGAATGACATCTAAACTCTGGATCAAATTTGTAAATGGCACCCCACCAGGCTAAGCTTGAGTATCTCCTAATCCTTGAATGTCCTTCTCATCCTTCACTTGCTTCAAATCATGCTAACATCACATCCTCAACCATGCAAAACAAACATCACATCAGTAAGAGGTATTTGGCACTTTATTTGACACAAAAATAAATATAACTTGACATGAAATAACTTGACATACACTTGAACATGGATTTTCTTAAGCTTTCATTTTTTTTAGAGCAAAAGGATCGATTCATTAATTGTTGGCCATACAACATCTACAATTGGGAAGAAAGATACAAATAGAACAAGCAAACATCAAGTTCAGTAACCCAAGAGCACTACAACTCATATTGGAATGAGAGTGAGACATTTCTGCATTGATTCTTCTTCCCCGAGGCTGTCTTAAGCAACTTTTCATGAAGAATTCCTTCAACCCGAGCTTTGAGTAGTGGTAGAGGTGCTGTAACAAGACGATATTCTGCTCGTATATCAACTCAAATAGAGCCATACAACTGAGTAACAAGATCAATCCCAAGAAACAAGGAGATCTAGCCGTAGCTAGAGATCTCATCGCTCTCCCGAAGGGAGGTCATAGCAAAGCGCGACAGATACAACACCGACTAGCGGCGACAAATAAACACCGACTAGCGGTGACAAACCAAGCAGATAAACTGCCACTGACCCTAATGAACAGAAAACCCAAACAGTAAAGGAAATCAGAGCGAAGAAGAAAAAAAGGGGGGTGGGGAGATCCCGCCCGCAGCAGCCAGATCAGAGGAAGGAAAAGCTAACAACCATCCGTGGAGAAATAAGGGTGGAAAAGAAGAGCATGAGCTAGACCGAGGAGAGCCACAGACAGCAACAATCCCCCTACACGTTGCCGTAGAAGCCAGGTCATGACCAAGCCAATGACGCCGCCACACCCGGCAGACCAACGAGAACCAGCCACACACCTCGCCAGACTACTGACCAACAACGGTAGACGAGGAAAGAGCCCAGGGGGAAGGAGCGGCACACCCAGCCGCCCAGCCCCCCTCCCACCAAGCTGATCGTTGTGGGAGGGAAAACCCTAGGCACTCCGCGGGAGGGATGCCACTCCAAAAACAGAATTTGGGATTGAACAGTAACCTTAAACATGATAAATTGAATAGTAAATATATGCATCTCTCTATTATGCCCACTTAAGAGAACATGATTGCTAGGAAATGTTTTCATTCTAGGAAAGCCCTTAACGACCTCTTGAAGTCTATGATTAGAGAATCATATAAAAACTAATTCAATTCCATTTATCTTTACATTGACTTTAACATTAACATTAACATTAGCATTAACACTAACATTAAGATTAACATTAACATTAACATTAACATTAACATTAACATTAACATTAACATTAACATTAACATTAACATTAAAATTAACATTAACATTAACATTAACATTAACATTGACATTAACATTAACATTAACATTAACATTAACATTAACATTAACATTAACATTAACATTAACATTAACATTAACATTAACATTAACATTAACATTAACATTAACATTAACATGATCCTTGAACTTTAACAAGATGTAATTTCTTTCCTTGAATCATAATTAGGATTTATCCCTCATAAACCATAAAAGAGTTCCCCTTCTTGAGCATGAGTCATTAATAATAATTCATAATCATAGTTAGGGTTTTACAATAGACTATAAATAACCAACCAATAAAACAATAATAAATATACATGATGTCTTTTGATAAAGCATTTATAATTCATGAAGTCATCTAAGGTGCATAATCATAAATAACAATCAATAAACCTAAATTACTTGTGTCAAAAATGCATGGCGCTCTTACCTAGAGTAAGTCACCTTAAGGTCAAGTCCCCTCCCATGATTGAGCTTCTAGTCACCTGTAATATTAAAATCATAATATATGTATGGGTTCATAATCATCAAAACTCTAATCTTGGTCTTTGAATTATTGAAGACATCGAATGTAGAAACCAACATTTAAAACAAGTCCAATCAACAGAAAATCAAAAGACCTTTCTAAGGAATATTTTTCTTGTATATTTCAGACTAACCCATGATTTACTATAAATAAATCCAGCCAATCAAAAATCACCAAAATTCCATGTAAGGAATAAATATCCCTTAGAGGCGTCGAGCCCCTCTAATGTGGCCGAATCAAAGCTGGACATGCTACCCACATTTTCTCAAAAAAATATACGTGGTTTGGATTAGTCACGCATGTGAAAAGGGCCAAAATACCCATATGATATTGCTCAATCAATCAAAATAGTGTAGACACCAGGGTCCTTTCACCCTTGCCATTGTTCCTTCTCACATCATGAATTGATTGATCTTCACTGAAGTAGGGAACTCTTCGATCAACTCTGAGTAAGCCAAAATATCTCTAGATGTTGAGGCCACTGGCATGTTCACCACTTCCTGGTGGAACCATTGAGGCAAAACATGGGCCTTGGCGTGCACTTGATCATTAGGCTTCTGGTCAAACAATGACCATGATTGACAGGAGGCGGGAATCAGGGAAAATGCCATAAAGAGAGCACAAAGGCAAGAGAGACCTCTTTGTGAGACTAAGGTGACATTGAGGAAATGACTCATGGGGGAAAGTGTGGTCAGGTGACCCTCATCTTTCCAGAGAAAACTAGAAAATAAAGGAAAATATAAAATATTCAAAACAAAGAAAACATGAAAGATAAGTGGCTACAAAGGTCAGGAAGAAATAATTGAGTCAAAGAAATATGAATGGAAGCATTTTCAACTCCAGAGGGACATAGAGCTGCCATGGTTATGAACACCGAAAAAGACCTTAACCATGGCTATAGGACCGGATGACCAAGGCCACCGTAGAAGAAATGACAAAAAGGAAAAGAATAAACAGGGTTCATGGATGCTTATTGGCATTCAATTGTACCCAAGGGGGAAGAGAGAATAGGGACAAGGACAAGGTTGCCGAGGAAGGTGGAGGACTAGGGTAGAGAACTTGGAGCACCATGGACATGATTGGCAACAGAGGAGGACTTCTTGGGGTCTAGTTATGCTACATGATGTCTTAGGTAGACTAGGTAAGTACTCCAGTGGCGGCTACAACTCAGTCCAGTGAGGTAGTAGAAGACCTATTTGGGCATTTGGTGTATATATATATTGAGAGAGAGAGATTGAAAACTTATTGGATGCGGCGTGAAGAGATGAATTTGTAGGAGAAGGATTTGTGAGAAACATTGCATAGATGAGTGAGAAACATTCAGGGAATGAAACATTGTCATTGCATTCAGACTTTCCCAAAATGATAGAGGTCGGGGGTGATATCCCCACCGTAAGATCAAAGACCATACAGTTAGAAAAGTGTGTGTTAAAAAGGAAAACAAAGGGAAACACATGATATCCAATTAATATTCGAACTTTAGGGAATTAAACATATTAATTGAAAATCCTATTGAAACTATATTTAATCTTTCATAATTTTATTGGAGGTTTAAACATGGTTAAAATGAACCCAAATTTGGACTATATCTCCAATAATTGGTCTATATTCTTTCTATTCCCTTAGATTTTTATTTTTCATATGTCTTGACCATAATTCCTGTATAGGCCATTTAACTTGCTTCTTATGCATTTATGGGTGAGATAATGTGAAAAAGAATTTCCTTGGTGAAACTTTGAGTTGAATCTGAAATAACAACTTATTATCCACTTGAAAACTATTTCATCTACTTATTATGACTTTTTGAGCAACTTCTTTGTAGGAGAGAGAAAAAGACAATAAATGGTACTTCCTTCTTATGCTCAAATCCTTAACACGAAAAAGGAAAGCTCCTTGCCCAAGGCATCTACTATATATATTTGTTTTCAAATTCCACTTCTTTCATCTCTCTTTTCTGTTTAAACATTTTCAAGAATAGGAGAGTGAAAAAGGAAAGAGAAACTAATGGTACATTTGTTTGAATTAATTGAAATTCATGTTGCACATGTGAAAGGAGAAAAGTATTTTGAGTCACATTTTATTCTTTTCACTTCATTAAACTCAATGAATTTTAATTTCATGATCTTTTGCATTAAGGCCCTCAACTATTTTTACTTAGGAAAACCCCATACTAAGGTCTAAATTATCTTTGAAAATTGGGATATGACACATTACCACAACTATGAGAAGAAGACTTTTTTTTGTCTCGAGAGCCTTGGCCACCCCATCCTGATATAGGAGTGGATGGGATAGGGTTTTCAAAAATAAAGGATAGGAAAGGTTAGATCTCATGGAGATGTGTATCTACTGAGTTTCACAGATCCAGATGCTAGAATTTCATTCGGTCGAGTATCTAAGGTTGACCCCATGAAAAGGGTGGGAGGTGCAATTTTAGGCTCATCATTTGTTTCTATTTTTGTAGAGGTTGCTTTTTTGGACAACGATCCTCTAGTGAGACCTTATGATCAATATCAATCTATTCATGATGTTGTTGGCAACATCATAGCATGGTCGAAAACACATATATTGCCAAGGTGAGCATAATGTATTGCTTATAATATTACATAATTGAAAACAAAAGTAGTATCTAAAGTCATTTCCATTTGTTGTAGGACATGAAGTTTAAACATAACTGCATTCTTGGATACTGTCTAGAGAGATGACATATATAGTTATTTTTCTTTAATCCAATTTTTTATTAGTACATGATGATCCAAATAATGTTGTTTCATGTCCATTGTCGTAGACAATGTTGAAAAATGACAATCCTATTTTGTTTTGACCTGCTTTTGATTTTGTTATGGAGAATCTTAGTATTATGGATAATACATTCACTATGAATGGTTTGTGGTTTTTAGATATGAGCAATGTTTGAGCATCTTGTTTGTGAGATTTACATATTAGAAATATTTGCATTTGTGATGGATCATCTATGCATTTGTGGTTTTTTTTAAATAGAGTTACAAGAGGCATGCCTTGAGGGATAGGTACATGGAGTCTGCTTCAATATATTCAGACTGCTGAATGTGAATGTATTTTTTGCTTCCTATTCTACACAACATATCCATGCATACTTGTGATCCTTAATCAGGCAGCATTGGTAAATGACTCATTCATGACCATGGTAGATGATTATGCACATACCTTAATCTTTTGATTTTACTCATTTAGTATTTTGAGACCTCAATTATTTTGATATTGTTACATGATATCTATGTCAAGAAAATCAATTCTCTAATTCTATCTTTATGTTGTTGTTGATTCTGTCTTTTTTCCTGGTTGTTCTCATATTGACTTATCTATTGTTGTCTAGCTGCATGTACTAACTACTGTGCATAGTTACTATCATTTTTGACAGTCCCTCCACCTATGCTATGTCCTTATCTGTCATTAAATACCATATATCAAGTTTGACATGCAGACACCTACAATTTTGATAAAGTTTTTCATCATTGACTGTATATTGAAATATTATATGTCTAACATCTCCTGACAATAAAGTTTCTAGGATGTCTGGAGTATGCATTTGTATATTGTATAGTTGAATTGATGCATGAGACCAACATTTTTTATTTCTACTATTTTCTTTGAAAAAAGAAACATATTATAGTCATCTAGTTCTAATTTGGTAATTCCAGGGTCTCTCTAAATCTTGGGACCATATGCTAGGTTTCTGATAATGAAGAGCCTTTGTCATTGATATTAATATAATCATACTATCACAGACAAAATATTGAAGAATAGTGAATTCAAGACATCAACCTCCTTAACCATGGCAAGGATTCTTCCTCTACACTGGCTGTTGATTTTGGTTATCACACTTGGTGAATAAGACTTGCAATAGAGCTTGTGTATATATTTCCCATGATCAGTTTGGCCCATCCTGTTGACGTAGATACTATATCCATAGTAGCTACATCTCATAAATTGCTTGATGAGGTTAGTAGGCTTCCATATAGCTATCTTTATATTTAAGTCATGTTCAAACATGATAAGTAGGTTCTTCTCTATGGATGAGGTCTTGTATGTGTTACAAGTGAGGTTTGTATTTCCATCTAGACTCCTGCACTTGTTTCAGAGGCTAATATGTTGTGTGAAAGGTTTTCTCATTGTTATCACCATGATACCCTATTTGATGTATTCAAGGAGAAAACATGGTGAATCATCCAAGAGGGGTGATGTACGGGTTCTCAGTTGGATATAACAAGAATAGCTACCAGAAGATCTCTGGAAAATAAATTAGTAGAAGCATTGTTGATGTGGATGCATTAAGAGCCATGGTTCGACTTCTTCATGTTCAAGTATATCCTAGCTATTTGTTGTTATAATATACATAATGGGTTATCATATTATCCATGAGGTTTAATGGTGTGTTGCAGCTTCTGTACAAGGGTCAATTGCATAAACTTCTCTTGTATCTATGTACCTATCGGTCTTCTCTGTTCTAGATATATATTGCATATTCCTTAGTGCCACCTCCATTTTCTATCTCGATTTTGTCTCTCACATGTGCATATTGAATATTTCCTTGCACCAACTTCATAAAAAATCTCCATTTTCTCTCTCACATGTGACAACATATGTATGTCTCACTGTATGAATAGGAATCCTTCTAAACAAAGACAACTGGAATGTCATCCTTCATAGCATGGAGAGCAGTCAAACTTTGTATCATAAATTTTATTTCATGAGAAAGTATATTCCTGATAATTAGAAATCATGATTTTAGTTCCTTAAAACCATATTGATATCATAAAAACTAATATACATGTGTGCAGGCATTGATTTGAAAATGGTAGGTTACATCATTCTATGAATATGTTGATAGTATGTGATTAGCCTCAGATTTGAGTTTAATATGTCTTAGATATCCAAATCACTTGTTATTCTGGTGAAAAACTCTTGCTTCTTGAGAGTTTTTTATTGCAGATCCAACTGATATTAATCTCCAAATAACCAACTAGAATATACATATTGGATTTTGACATAAATGTTCAATTTGATTGTAAATTCGTATTTTATGTGATTCAAGCTAAATATGTGCTTGTTGATGATCTTACAGATCCTACTACTGCCACAACATTTGGTCACTTGGATGCTGCCACAACTCTGTTGTCACGTCAGGTTTGTGTGTAACTTTAAATGTACATTAATTATATTTTTATTTGACCCTTGTGCTCTCTCCTTGTTAGATATCCGAGCTTGGTATCTGAGCTTGGAATTTACCCTGTTGTTGATCCTCTTGATTCAACAATGAAGGGATCATTACATCAATAGAGGTTGAAGTATTTGAAGAGTTAACATGGGTAAATTTTCAAGTTTTCATATAACTATTCCCTATTGGTTCAAAAAGGTCAAATAACTCTCATGATTCTTTATTGTCTGATTCTTTGTGTTTGATATTTTAGATTGCTATGAAATTTAGAGGGGACATTACTGTTGCACCTCCAACTCATTTAGTTGGAGCTGCTAATGCTCTATTACCTCCCATGCCCCCTATTCCGAAGGTGTGTACATATTGAAATTCTATTGATTGAAATGGCTTTAGAATCCTATTGCTCCTGATCTTCTTGGTCCAACTCGACTACATGATGTATGCAGGTTAGTTTGAAGCTAGAATTGGTTAATTGCTTAAGATGTATCTCAATTTATAGATCTTTGGTAGACTCCCTAAAGTTGCATATCATAGTCTTAGTAGGATATTATAGTCTCTTCGCTATATCCTGATAACATTCAGTGCTTCTCTTGTCATATTATATCTAGAGTTCATTTAAGAAATTCTAGATATGCTTACTGATATTGTAGCTCTTGATTTTAGAAATCAATAGATAATTCAAAAATTTGACACATGTGTCTATATGGTCATCCAATGAAAACTTCAAACTCAAGCTTCCCCCACCACCATCTTATACTGCACTCTGTAGTGACTATTATAATCAATTGAGCACTATTGAGTGACTATCATAATAATCTATAAGACTATTACCTTACATGTTATGCAGTGCTATTAGGTGGATAAATGTACATGCACATCGTTATCCTACCTAAATCATATTTATAGATAAATACCTAGTCCCTTTAAGGTGCTTGGTACATGATGAATGGTGCATGAGGGAAATATGCACAACTAGTAGAAATTATACAAATCTAATCAATGGTATGTGCAATGTTGATTGTCAAGTGCATAAGCTTGAAGTAATGTTATTGAAAGAAACAAAGAAATGAATTTGTGAAGAGTTCATAAAGAGAACTCAACAATCAATAAATCCATATTGTTGTAGTATAGTTTGGGTGTCATCTTATTCGTGAACTACATTTGACTAGAAGTTGAATAGCGCACTAGATCATATAGTATTCAATTTAGTTGTAAAAAGCACTTTCTATAAACTGAAATTGCAATTTGTGTTTAGTTCAATTTCATCCTGAATTCATTGAACCCAAACATTGAATGTAGAACCAAGTTGTATCCTTAAAAGAACCTACATGAATAGAAATCTTTTCCTCTTCTAGTCTTATCTGTGTGATCTATAGGCTAAGCTAATACAAAATCAGATCATCCTACTTGGTTGAAGTATGATTCTTTGGTTTAAGTTGGATCACCAACGTTGTTGAACTTCAACTAGTATTCCTATCCTGCTTCAAAATCATGTTTTGGGGGGATCACTAGAGGCATTAATATACTATTCTAGTGAACAATTGAAGTATTGGAATATTCTTACATATTGCAACTTTGTTTTAAATAACCATATTTCATCATTTTCATTCAATAGTAGCACCATTTATATCTTTTTCACTTTTTTCTCTGACAAGATATTACTTTTTGATCATATTCAATCCATTTTTGTCACATTTTCCACTTTGTCCCCAAAATAAGACCTTTTCAAACCGGTCGAATGAATCTGTATATGTGACTATGCTTACTATCATTTGTGTTGTGTATGAAAGTATTATAAACTCTTCTTAATTCTACTTTTTGTTGCATTGTAAACGATTATGTTACATACACAAAAGACTTTCTTGCATGTCTTCTTTTTTTTTCTTTTGGAAAATAACAATATGCTAATTTTATACAATTATCTTGTAGGTGTGTGATGACATTTTTTTCCTGCATGGATCCATCATATCACATCTATGGACACATCAGAAGGCCTAGTTATTCCATTCCATATACTGATCATATAATACACAGCAACAATGGGGAACTATATTTTGATAACAGTGAAAGGAGTGTATATTCCCATTTGTCCAGAGCTCCCAATGTAGTATGTCTTCTCCATTTCAAGCAGAAAGCCATGGCATCTAGGCTATATTTCAATATATCCATGCAACACTCATGGTGGAATCTTGTTACAATCTTTACAAGATGAAAATAGAGGTACTTGGTTGTCCAAGTTTCTAAACACATTCTTAACCATGCTAAATGCAAGAACCACTAAATTCAACAAGGGGCTTGGTGACCAACTTGTTGTTTGCACTGATCAACTACTACTGTGCCAGTGTGTTTGCCACCACGATAATGAAAAATTCTAAATGAGACATCTTTATTTCAAGCTAGCTATGGAGTGGTCGAAGATCATGAGGTGATTCGCTTCCTGACATTTCTCTCTCTCTCTTCAATATAGACACAATAAAAAGTTGGATAATAACCCAACTTAGTAGAAGTAATTAATCTATCGACAATACCCTGAATACAAATAAAATATCTATTTCAGGTTGCATCTAAATTTTTTCTAATGATAGGCTACTGAGAAGAAGGCACCTCTGAGTTTTTTTCTGTTGCACTGCTGATGTAAACCTGGTGTAGGTATTTAGTAGGCTGATGATGTGGATGACAAGCACACAAATGAGGTGATGGATGGCTACCCACATTTTGTTTGCAGGCAATGCTATTAGAATTAAGAAGTTTTGCCTCTATCACTAGTTGTTATGGATATGTTAGAGCTGAATGCCTTGTCAACTTTGGAAATTTGTAGTGGAATTAGGTCTAGCTTGAGAGGGTTAAAAGAAACCCACTATGCACTTTTACCTCTCATTATGTTTTACTAGAATCTTGGATCCATCAATGACATTTACTATGTTAAGAAATATTCTTATTCCATATAGTTTGAATTTTTTTTTTGTATGAGTTTCCTGGATATTTTCATCTTCCTATTTGAGGCCTCGAGTACTAATTGTTTATATTCTTATTGGAATTGGAGGCTGATCTTTACCCCTTTGTGTTACAGTTCTATCTTGATGCTGGAAAGGGACATGTATACATGTACATCTTTGTGAAGATCGAGTTGCATTGAATTTCAAAGATTGTGTGTTGTTGAGGCCAGATGAGCTGCATAAAATGATTCAGTTGTCTTCATCTTTGAATGCCAGAAATCCAAGATTCTCAACAGTTGTGGCAGACAATCAAGTCAAGAAATCAAGTCAAGAAGCGCCATCTGAGAAGGTGCTTGCTGAATGGGCTGTTGAAGCTATTTCCTGAAGAAGCTCTGAAGTTGGAATGCTTATCATAACAGGGAAGAGACATATCTAATGATGTAGAAGTTATTGTATTGAATAGAAAAATGTTATATATATGAAATTATATCACTGGTGTTGTATTCAATCTAAGGGGCAAGGTAGAATGTCCTCCCCATGTAATTGTCATTTCATTATAAATAAAAAATATTCATACTTTTGGAAATCTGAGTTCGGTTGCAAATGGCATTCAATTAGAAAACCTGATAATGAACTGAAAATTTAATGACTAAAAACCATGAAAATGTAGATTACAAAACTAGTATGTCATTAGTGGCTTTTTTTATATGCCATTACACTCAATCAGAACCATTTCATACAATGACATTATACAAAATAATGGCCTTTATATAAAAGCCAATTGATGGATAGTGGCTTTTTTATAAATGCCAAATGATGTTTTAGTGGCCTTTATTTGGCATTTATTGGAAGCCACCAAAGCCAAATGTTTAATGGTGTTTACAACTTATGCCACTATCTTTCTAGTGGCATTGGTACTAGAGGCATTTTTTAAGTGTCAATAAATGCCACTAAACTTGTTTAGTGGAATTTTAAAAAGGACACTAATGGGCATTTTTGCTGTAGTGGTGCGTTGTCTCCTAGAACAGCTACCGTCGTGGTCTGCTCAGGGCATTGCGGCATAGCTTCACTCTCTTAGATCTCCTCATTGCCATCCTGTAATGCACCTAGAAATAGTGTTGATTCTATGAGGCCTCGTCGGCAACAACCACCACTGTGGCAGTGGAAACAAGGGAGGCCCCCTTCACTCATCTTCATCCACCACCTATACACCATGGTGGAGAACTTGGGTTGAAGAGTTCCTTGTATACTCTGTTACTCTGGTATCTAGAACAACTGCTGCCAAAAGACTAATGTATAATACGAAACAAAGACAACTACCCACAATGTTTCTTTCACATTCCACGACCACAACATGGGGATTGACCAAAGCTTCAATATGTGTTCACCATAACTGCTACAAGGATGATGACAATCTCATCCATATGATTACATCCTATGACCAGAATCAACTCTTGTAAAGAACAATCTATGGTTTCTCAAAGCTATGTGATGCCTCCCTTGGATCTGAGATCTAGGGCTAGAATCTAACCACACAGACCCAACCCAAAAACAAGGGGACGCATGATAGAAAATAAGGATCGAGACTTAGGTCCAATAATCATTAATAATGCACATTATTTCTCAAAATTCAAACCTTAATAACTCCCTCTAGGATACTTTGATTGCCACCAAATTTTAACCATAGCTTCCTCACAACTCAAGCTACTTTGTACACGAATTTGGTTTCAAAACTCAACTGTTTGATCATCAACTTAAATACCTCAAAGGACATGAACTTAGGGACATTAATCATTATATCAACCTCAATTAACACTCAAACTTTACCAAAACACTTGGAACTCTCATATAACTCAACCATATGATTTCACTTTTGCCATTAGGTATCCAAATATTTCAAATGTTCACTCCATCACATCCTACACACCTTAAAAGAAATTTCGTCCTCAAAATTAAACCATCCTCTTACTTCTAAGAACTTCATCCATATGTAGGATACTACTCTATGTGCTACATATCCCAAAAACAAAGCTCCTTAATCATATCTGAACCATTATTAGGAGGTTTTAAAACATCTAGGGTGAAACACCCCTTCATAAAAGATTGAAGCAAGGGTTTAGAAAATCTGGTTATGTCATGGCATATCTAATACGTTAGGGTTTCATCCTTATCTTTACCCATGCATTAGGGTTCCCAAATCATACTCCCATATTCTAAGGGAGTTAACTAAAGTTAACCCATTATGTCAAGGTGTCATCAATATTTTATTGAGCTAATTGTTAGAACATGTTCAACATTAACATATGCCTTTTAGGAGGGAGTTAACTAAAGTTAACCCACTTTGTCCATCTAGATCATATCAAGGTGTCATAATCATTATGTTGTGATGATTGTCAAACTATATTTTTCATCTTTATTAAGCACTAAAATTAACACCTCATGTAACATGTTTCATTCATATGATCTTATTTCATTGCTCATAATAAATTACAACATTTACTAGTGATTTCATCTCAAGATTAACCAACAATATCACATTATCATCATTATTTATGTATATGGTTAACCATTTATGCATTGAGATCAATAAAACCATCTCTAGGTTTCCAACATGTCATGTCTATATATCATGTCTCGAGATTAGATCACATTCTTATCTATGTATCAGGTTTGTGCTCCAAAAACTTATATGAGTTGCTTATCAAACATATATCAAAACTTTATATAGTCCAAATGAGGTTCTCCTGACCCATATCATGAGGGTAGTGCCATGCTCAGACTCTCTGAGCTAACTCAACTCTATGAGTATCTCGTATGCATATACTTTATCTTCCCTCTCTTAGTCTAGGGTTCTCAGATTGCCTCATTGGCACTAGTGATAGCCTTATAAGATCTAGCCACATAATGTTGGTATGTATGCCCACAGAGAAAGTCATGTGATGATTGTAATGGGATACTTTGTAAATTATTTGAAAAATAATAAAGGCAATTTCCAATCTATATGTTTTAACTATTTTTGAGAAGATAGTGTAACATGATAGATGTCTAAAGAATTGTTTACTCGATGACGTATGCTTTTAGGTTCAAGACCTAAATGATGAGATCATACAGATGTTAAGAGTATACATTCTTGTTTTGTCCCTAGTCAGTTGTTATTGTGGAAATAACCATAGACGTCAATAACACTAAAGACGAGATTGTGTATTGGTTGATGACAGAATCTCATTAGTCATGATATAGTGATATCAAACCAAGCACATAGGTACTTCTTAGAGAACAAGTGTACTGGGCAGACCCACCGTGAGAGTGACACATGGAACCATGATTTGGTAGTCACACTCATCTCTCACAATGATGGTGGTGAGTGTGATTTTTTGACCTGAAATCACTACACTCAACACATGTCGTTGGGTACACTTTGACATCATCAAACGCAGTCCTAAAACATGGGTTGTTATAAAGGTGATGATTGGGTGACTTTGACACATGGGGTTTTTGAGGGGTGAGTGATAGATATGGGATTTGTCCCTCCTAAGGGAGTTTGATGTCCATGGCCACTTGATGAGTAGGGTTGAGAAAGGCATGCACATGCATGTGTGAATCAATATGTGATATTGATGTCACACACATCTCACCCAGTCTGCTCTGAGATCAAGGAAATGGATGAACGTTGAAAGGATGACTGTACCATGCCTTGAGTTCATTCAGGACATTAGTGACAAAGGAATTATACATTTACTATAACACCATTCACGGATTGTAGGATTGAAAGTTGTTCTCTGTGACAGAGTGAGTTTTTTTTTACATATACATTATTTAGTTCCTCTCTCTTACAATTTTAATTATTCCATTTATGCCCTCAATCATCTCTCTCACTAATTTGATTAAATGGTTTATCAATTACACTTAAGATCATCCATAATAGTACATAGAGTCAATAATACAAGTATTATGACATTAATCAATAGGCATAGTCAATAATCGAACTTTGACTCCAATTTTGGCACCATAGCTACATCCTAGCATTATAAATCTATGCCTAAAATCTTATTAAAATTGGACGTACCAATCATGAGTTATTCACAATTGAATTTTATGTCTTTTAAGTCATCTATTAATACTTATGACCTAAGTTTCCATTTCTATTTTATATTAATGTGTCACACAGCCTTGCTGTTGGCTTTGGGCGCGGTTCTTTTAAAAGGGGGGGGGGTAATCCCCACCATCGGATCGGTCAATCATAGAACACGCGAGATCCGACGACTATCAAGTCGTCTCTAACCTCCGAAAGACTCGGTCCCCGCCGGTAGCTGAATTGCGACTCCTCCAACAACCCTCGCGCCCGAACCTCGCCTCATCACCGCGAGATCTTTGGAGGAATAACTCCTCTCCTCAAAACGAGCTCAATGATCCTTACCACATCACCCATCTCCCCCGGATCAGGGAGAACAACCTCCCCAGCCCTCACACCTCTCACTAGCGGCGACGCAGGAATTAGGGCTTAGCCCTTTACTTCACCTCTTGTCTATAAAAAGCCCCTACAAGCTTCTCTGGTCCTCCTTTAATCTCTCTGCACTACCAATTTCCACCGAGACTTGCCCCTTTTCCCCGACCTCAAGCAAGCTACGCCTCTCCTTTCTCGAGTTCCCCTCGCTCTAGAAGCTCCCTCTGTCTAATTAAATGGGACTCCACCATCAGGGGACCTCGGCGAGGCAACCAACACTTTCGGTTGGAGCAGCGAAGGCCAAGAGGCCTGGGTCGACAAGCCTCATAGCTGAGCTCCAAAAGCTCCACCGCCGGTGAGGTTGGAGCCATCTCAGAGCTGCGAGAAGATCACAAGCACATCAGCAGACCTCCGTGAAGCTTTGGACCCCCGCAATTCAACCCGAGGACAGGTAAACCTCAACTTTGCTCCTTGGACTGTTCTCGACCTGTTTTGATCCAAAAACGAGCCCTGAACACCATTCGTGGTGAGTTCGACCTCCTCACCACCGCCGTTAGCCCGCAAACTCAACCCCAATCACCAGCATAACTCATCCCTTCCTAGGAACCACCTCCGATCGATCCAGCTCTCCCCTGATCCCTCACTGCAGCCATGGCGCGAGCAGGGACATTCGGATGAATGTTATTCCCTTCTCACCCTCACCCAGACACGAGCTCAATAGATGGAGGCAGGGGCATTCCTGACATTTGCCTAGAGCCTGACCCTCTTTGGACGAGCGCTTGCTTGCGGGTCAGTGAGAGGATCTGGTTGGTCGGATCCCTCACATGATCCGCGAGGCAGAGCTCGCAAATCTTTTTTTTATTTTTGTTTAATTCTTTAAAATTTCCTGATTCGTCAAAACTTATGAAAACCCTAGAAAATGATAGGAATATCGAAATATATTGAATCTATATATCACTTTCATAAAAAAATGCAATCTATTTAAATAAAATATTGTTAGGCCCTAGATCCGATTCCTTCTCTGAAAATATGGCCTACATGCCTAATGACCCCTTAATATTTATATATTGTGTAATAATGGTCATGACTGATTTTCAAATCTACCTTGGGAATAGATTAAACCCTAATTAGGGTCCTGATCATCATGTCACTGGAAATCCTATCTAAGAAGGATAATTGATTCAATAAGGGAGAAAAACCCTAATTTTCAGACTTCACTCTTCATAATGTATACCTTATACAATTTTATGTCAAACAATTAATTGCCCTTGAATGACCTTGATTAACCCTAATCTCAGACCCAAACTCTGAATCATATGTATCCTAAAGTGGTATCCCAAATAACCTAAACCCTAATAATAATTAATGTTGATTGATGAGAAACTATGGTGACTATAGGGTTTTGCTATCTTTCAGGGTGATCTACTATCTTTCCCATAACCTAGGACTTGTGGAATCCAGATCTGAGATTTAAAGGTACGTGGATATAATTATATGATTAGATTTTGTTGGATGCTAAGTATATGTAATTGTTTGCATGAAATTGACATACATTGATGGATGTGTATATTTATGATTAATTGATGATTTACCGCCTTGAACATAAAAGAACATAATTGAATATAAGTGAAATGTAGTTACTAGTGGTGCTCATTAAACTCCCTATTAGAGAGGGAAAGCTTTAATGTTGACTAGCACCTCCCTAGAGTACATGGTATACAGGGAGATCCCTAGAGAACAAGGTACACGGGGAAGGGCCCACTATTTATGTGATTATGTGCTAAGTCCACCATAGTAATACATATTCATTCTAAATGAGGCTAATAACTTGGGATTACTTGATTTTCCGCCTTTAAATAACATTTTCATTCTCTTTCTCCAATCTTGAGTATTTTTAATATACCAGCATAGTAGAGCTTTTAATTCCACGTACCAACTTTTTTGATGTATTTGTTTCTCGTATTTTCTAGGTACAAGGAACAATTGACAATATATGAAGCACGTCAAAGTACCAGAAGCCACTAAATAATGATCATGGAGGATAACATTAGATAGATTTCCAATTCTCATCATATTCATTTCAGTTAGATAGTTTTCATTCTTCTAGATGATGTAATAGGATACTATAGATCCTATGTAATAATCGCATTTCCTTTTTCGTAGACTTATTCTTCTCCTTTCTCAAGTATTATTATGTATGACTTTATCTTTTATCAATGAATGAAGTGTTGTGTGGCTATCACTGATGATGTGGACAGAATCTTGGCTTATCTCTATTTTTAGTTGACTATCTTGATTTCTATTATTTTCCCTTTTGACATTTATAGATATCAGTGCACGCATATCTGTATATGTCACTAAGGAAAGTATGTAGAAATTGGGGTTGTCACATTCTCCAACTTTCTATTTCACTTGGGTAGCACTGATGTGTGACTAGGCACCACTCTTTGCTTGTGAAATCATAAGTGTTATGCACTTTTACTGCCAATGTGAAATGGACCTTCAGGGTCACACACACTAGGACATGTTCCTGGAAGAGGAGTTTCTCCATAAATATTGTTTGGATTGATTACTAAAGTAGTTTAGTAGTTCAATTAAATGCCCAATAGATTGATAGCTCAAAATCATAGTGTTCAAGGTGTTGGACCAGATGATTAAGAGGATCAAAGTGACTGGAACTACAATTGACTAATTTGCACAGTCTGCTTCCCCAACCGATCGGCTCATAGTGATGAAACGATCGGCTCAGGTTGATGAACCGATCAACTCAAAGTGGTGAGATGATCGGCTCATGTATCATGAAATGATCGACTCAATTGTTGAACCGGTCGATTCACATGACCAATCGAGATCGTTTGGAAAGTCAGAAGACTATTTTGCAAATACAAATTTGTTTCACTTGTAAAAATTTGATTTGGACAAGGACTAATATTTTATTAGTTGGAAATGAACATGAAAGTCAATTTGAGTTGGACCAGGACCACGAACCGATCGGCTCATGCTTGAACTGATCGGCTCAAGGCCCCAAATGATTGGTTCAGGTGGTGAACCGATCGGTTCAACTGCCGCAGTGTGTTAGATTTTGTGAAAATATCGAACCCTTCTACTCCTTCTTTAATCCTGCATTGACCGGGGTAGAGAACCATGTCCCATGACCCTCCTATATATATAGGGGTATTGGGGGTTTCTCTCAGTACAACTCAGAACACTAGTTGCTCTGTAAAGTTGTCGTTCTCTCTGGTTGTGGTAACCGAGAGAGACCGAGCAAGTGCTACCCGATAAGGGAGGCACAGCGAGGGAAAGACAACTATAGAAAAGCGACTGGTTGTAGGAGAGTGTGTCGGTGACTAGTACGCTGACAGGAGGGTATGAATCCTTCTGGTGCCTTATGAGACAAGGCGATCGGAGTTCCAGGCAGTCTGTGTGGATGACTGTAGAGGCGGGAGACTTCTACCACTCGGAGGACAGTTGTCAATCCTGACATTCCCGGTGAGACCAGGAGTTCCACAGACACTATCCAAGACCGGAGGTGAAGTCCGCGCATGCCGCGAGGTAACGTCGCCCAACAAGCCTCGGGACAAGGTATGTGTCTACAAACCATCCTTCCTATTGTATAGACGTTGACCCGATTCCTTTATACTGGGTTTGGGGAGAAAATTTTTGTTTTCGCTTCCTTCTCTGCCTCCTCTAAAACCCAATAGTGGTATCAGAGCCACGTCAAATGCTCTATACTTTAGGATTATCGATGTGATTGATTTTGGTTTGTTGCCTTTATTTATTGCATATGATGCAAATAAAATTGGCTTTATGCATGTCCAATCCTAAATCCACAAATCCCAAAATACATATATGATATGTAATATGAATGCACTCGATACGTTTTGCCCTTAAACGAGTTTTGTGGTGGATGTATAGCATGGTTATGGCCAATAAACCCTATGTATGTGTGCCTAGTTGAATGTGGTTGCTTGCATCTCGGTCTGTGCACCGATTCCCTACCTCCTTTTCTTGATGTAACTTGAGATAACTTGAGATTTCTTTCCTACCTTTGCTCCCCCTGAATGTAACTCGAGGTTTCTAAATTCAAATGTAAATAACATAGAACTTTTATTTCTTGTTATGTCGAAGAATGGCAGACAACCTGAAGACGACTGAGACGATCAGTTCAAGGCGCGAACCGATCGGTTGGCATTCTTGACGACCGGTTCGAGGAGCGAGATGAGTGGGTGGTGACCTGAGGAGATGCAAGATGACCGGTGAACCGATCGGTTGGAGGCGCTAGTCGATCGGCTAGTGGCACCCAACCGACCGGCCAGATGGCGAGGCGATCAATCATGGAGATGAGTTGATTAAATCCAGAAAGGCAAAGCACAGAGCTCATCATATACATGTTGCATGTGATGTACACCTAGATGACCGCGATTCCTCTTGGCTCGAGGAATCACATTCGGATGGCCATAATCATCACTTTTATCATTTGCATGTTTTCTGTGGGATATAGTATGTATATGATACATACTATATATTGTGGTGATTGGATATGTATATGTACCTATAAAAACCAAATCCTTCATTAAATATTAAGTCTTATACGCCTTCCATTAGAGACACACGTGAAAAACTCAATCGACCAAGAATAGGTTATGCCAAAGAGTGGTGCGTCATCCATCTTGCAGAAGTGTGAAGGGTAGACATGTAGGATCTGTCAAAGCATGATGCATGTTTACCGTGTCGGCTTTTGGGTTAGTCTTAACTGGTGATTCTTAGAGCATCTAATCCCAGAGGCACGAGATGAATGGCAAGGAGTTGCGCATTTCATCCATCCAAGAGTTTCATAGGCAAGTGTTGCCTACCTAAATAATCTATATTATGGGCGATCAGCCAAAGCTGACTCATTATTGGATGAAATATGGATCTTGGACCCACTAGAAGATTGTATGCTATAATCTTCTGAATTGATAGTGAGGGCTGTCAATTTGAATCAAAATAGTGGGAACATTAATTAATTAAAGGCCTAATTACCTATCGTCAAATTTTGTTCAAATTAAAAGAAGTTTTGACAAATGCAATTTTCTCTTGTAGAATGACAAAACAATAATATTTTAAAATGGGCAAATTAATTGAGAATAGATTCCATAACTGGTTAGGGATTGTGAGAAGTGTTTTGCACATTCCAGATATATCGGTAGCCTTTGAGTCCACTCTATGTACGCTTAAGGCATTTTTTGAGACAAATGAGAAGAAGGATAGTTCATTGATAGAGATCAATAGAACGAAGTCTAAAGGTGAGGGAGAGAAGAGTTCTCTCACCAAACCAAATTGTTCTGCACTCAAAACATGGAGAGGATGGAAGGAACGATGGAAGAAGAAGTGAGAGATAGAGATCTCTACTTCTGGTGTATACATCATAGAGATTAACTTTACTACTTCTTTGTCATGGGTACTTGATACCGGATGTGGATCTCACATTTGTTCAAATTTGAAGGATCTTAAAGTACGCCTTTGGGGAAAGGTGAGGTTGAACTATGTGTTGCCAAAGGGGCAAGGGTTGCCGCTAGTGTCGTAGGAACCTATGAGTTAACTCTGCCTAGTGGGTTAATAATAGAGTTGAAGACCTGCTATTATATACCTGCCATAAATAGGAATATCATTTCCGTTTCTTGTTTAGACAAGGATGGTTTTGAATTTCTCATTAAGAATGGAAAATGTTCCATTTCAAAAGATGGGATCTTTTATGGCAGTGCCCCAATGTCTTATGGTCTATACTTGATAGATCTAGAGACAAGTGTATACAACGTAAACACCAAAAGGTAAAAACTCAACAACTCAAACAAAACATATCTTTGGCATTTTCGTCTAGGGAACATAAATGAGAAGCACATTTCTAGACTCCATAAAGATGTTTATCTAGACTCTTTTGATTATGAATCAAAAGAGACATGTAAATCTTGTTTGTTGGGCAAGATGACCAAGACTCCCTTTTCAGGTAAAGGTGAGAGAGCTAGTGATCTATTAGGACTCATACATATTGATGTATGTGGGACTTTTAGAACTAATGTCAGAATGGGTGTCAGTACTTCATTACCTTCATTGATGACTTCAGTAAGTATGTCTATGTATACCTGATGAAACATAAGTCAGAAACCCTTGAAAGGTTCAAGGATTTCATGAATGAAGTATAGAACCAACTTGGTAAAAGTATTAAAGCAATTCGATCCGATCGAGGTGGATAATACTTAAGCCACGAGTTTGAGGACCTTCTGCGAGCCCGTGGTATCGTATCACAATGGATTCCGCCTAGAATACCACAACATAGCAGTGTGTCTGAAAGAAGGAATCACACTTTACTGGATATGGTGCAATCAAGGATGAGTTTTGCTGATCTTCTGATTTCCTTTTGGGGTCATGCTCTTGAAACCACTGTGTTTACACTTAATCGAATACCATCTAAATCGGTTCAAAAGACACCATATGAGATAGGGACTGGGAAGCATCCCAATATGTCTTTTATGAGGATTTGGGGATGTGAGGCATATCTCAAGAAAATGTTTCCTGACAAGCTAGGCCCTAGATTTGATAAATGTTATTTTGTAGGATATCCTAAGGAGACAAAGGGATATTACTTATTCCACCCAACTGACAACAAAGTGTTTGTTGCCAGGCATGCTATGTTCCTAGAAAAGGAATTTATTTCCAAAGGAAACAATGGGAGGAAAATAGCTTGAATATGTTCAAGCCCAATAAGAAAACATTGAACCAGTAGATGTACAAGAGGAACATAGAGGTTCACAAAGTGTTGTGGAATCTTAGTCTCCTCAAGTAATACAAGGACCTCATAGATCTAGTAGGACACGCCTTGAACCTGAGAGGTTTGGATACCTTGTGACTCAGGAAGGCGGTGAGTTGATCATAGATGATGATCCGACTTCTTATATAGAGGCTATGGAGGGACCATATTCTGAGAAATGGCTTGATGCCATGAAATCCGAGATGGAATCCATGTATTCCAACAAAGTATGGACTTTGGTGAAACCACCCGAGGGGATAAAACCCATAGGGTGCAAGTGGGTCTTCAAGAAGAAGACCGACATGGATGGCAATGTGCAAACTTATAAAGGCAGATTGGTTGCAAAGGGTTTCCGACAAGTTCAAGGTGTTGACTATGACAAAACTTTTTCTCCAGTTGACATGATTAAGTCCATCAGGATCATGCTTGGTATTGCGGCTTACTATGACTATGAGATTTGGAAAATGGATGTTAAAACCACATTCCTTAATGGGAATATAAATGAGGATGTGTACATGACACAACCTGAAGGTTTTGTAGATCCAAAGAATTCCAATAAAGTCTGTAAGCTACAAAGGTCAATCTATGGATTGAAGCAAGCGTCTCGGAGCTGGAATCTTTGATTTGATGAAGAAGTCAAAGTGTTTGGCTTTGTTCAAAATGAAGATGATCCTTGTGTGTATAAGAAGGTTAGTGGGAGCATGACCCCATTCCTCATATTGTATGTGGATGACATACTATTGATGGGGAATGATGTCACAGCCTTAGAGAAGGTAAAGACTTGGCTTGGGAATACTTTCTTAATTAAGGACTTAGGAGAAGCATCCTACATTCTAGGTATTAAGATCTATAGAGATAGATCTAAAAGGCTTCTCGGACTAAGTCAAAGCACGTACATTGACAAAGTGCTGAAGTGGCTCAGCATGGAGAACTCAAAGAGAGGCAACATCCCCATGCTACATGGAGTCACCATCTCTAGAGCTCAATGTCCCAAATCTTGTGAAGAGAGGGAGCATATGAATGGGATCCCATATGCATCATCCATCAGATCCATCATGTACGCTATGTTGTGTACATGCCCAGATGTCTCGTATGCTCTCAGCATGATGAGCATGTACCAGTCAGATCCTGGGGATGCTCACTGGACAGCCGTAAAGAACATGCTCAAGTACTTGCGAAGGACTAAGGATCAGTTCCTTATATACGGCGGCGAGGAAGAATTGGTAGTAAGGGGTTACACCGATGCAAGCTTCCAAACTGACAAAGATGATTACAGATCACAATCAGGATTTGTATTTTTCCTAAACAATGGAGCTGTGAGATGGAAGAGTTCCAAGCAAGAAATAGTTGTCAATTCTACTATAGTGCCTGAGTATATTGTTGCTTTACATGCAACAAAGGAGGCTGTGTGGATCAGGAAGTTCATCACTGAACTTGGTGTAGTTCCCAGTAGCTGTGATGCAATTGAGCTTTATTGTGACAATAATGGAGCTATTGCTCAAGCTAAGGAGCCCAGATCATATCAGCGGTCCAAGCACATACTATGGCGCTTCCATCTCATACAAGAGATCGTACAGCGAGGAGATCTGAAGATTTGCAAAGTACCAACTAAAGACAACATAGATGATCCACTGACTAAGGTCCTTTCTCAGCAAAAGCATGATGGTCATGCTAGGTCAGAAGGACTGAGGTTCCTAGGTGACTAGCTCTAAGTGCAAGTGGGAGTCTGTTGGTATGTATTCCCATAGAGCAATTCATGTGATGATTGTAATGGGATACTTTGTAAATGATTTGAATAATCATAAAGGCAATTTCCGATCTATATGTTTTAACTATTTTTGAGATGATAGTGTAACATGATAGATGTCTAAATAATTGTTTACTCGATGACGTATGCTTTTAGGTTCAGGACCTAAATGATGAGATCATACGAATGTTAAGAGTATACATTCTTGTTTTGTCCCTAGTCGGTTGTTATTGTGGAAATAACCATAGACATCAATAACACTAAAGACTAGATTGTGTATTGGTTGATGGCAGAATCTCATTAGTCATGATATAGTGATATCAAACCAAGCACATAGGTACTTGTTAGAGAACAAGTGTACCAGATAGACCCACCGTGAGAGTGACACATGGAACCATGATTTGGTAGTCACAGTCAACTCTCACAATGATGGTGGTGAGTGTGATTCTTCGACCTGAAATCACTACACTCAACACATGTCGTTGGGTACACTTTGACATCATCAAACACAGTCCTGAAACATGGGCTGTTATAATGGTGATGATTGGGTGACTTTGACACATGGGGTTTTTGAGGGGTGAGTGATAGATATGGGATTTGTCCCTCCTAAGGGAGTTTGATGTCCATGTCCACTTGATGAGTAGGATTGAGAAAGGCATGTGCATGCATTTGTGAATCATTATGTGATATTGATGTCACACACATCTCACCGAGTATGCTCTGAGATCAAGGAAATGGATGAACGTTGAAAGGATGACTGTACCATGCCTTGAGTTCATTCAGGACATTAGTGACAAAGTAATTATACATTCATTGTAACACCATTCATGGATTGTAGGATTGAAAGTTTTTCTCCAAATTTCTATTTCACATGGGTAGCACTGATGTGTGACTAGGCACCACTCTTTGCTTGTGAAATCATAAGTGTTATGGACTTTCACTGCCAACGTGAAATGGACCTACATGTTCACACACACTAGGACATGTTCCTGGAAGAGGAGTTTCTCCATAAATCTTGTTTGGATTGATTACTAAAGGAGTTTAGTAGTTCAATTAAACACCCAATCGATTGATAGCTCAAAATCATAGTGTTCAAGGTGTTGGACCAGATGATTAAGAGTATCGAAGTGATTGGAACTACAATTGACTGATTTGCACAGTCTGCTGCCCCAACCGATCGGCTCATAGTGATGAACCGATCGACTCAGGTTGATGAACCGATCGGTTCAAAGTGGTGAGACTATCAGCTCATGTGTCATGAAATGATCGGCTCAATTTTTGAACCGGTCGATTCACATGACCAACCGAGATCGTTTGGAAAGTCAGAAGACTATTTTGCAATTACAAATTTGTTTCACTTGTACAAATTTGATTTGGACAAGGACTAATATTTGATTAGTTGGAAACGAACATGAAATTCAATTTGAGATGGACCAGGACCACGAACCAATCGACTCATGCTTGAATCGATCGGCTTAAGGCCCCAAACGATCGGTTCAGGTGGTGAACCGATCGGTTCAACTGCCGCAGTGTGTCAGATTTTGTGAAAATCTCAAACCCTTCTACTCCTGCTTTAATCTCGCATTGTCCGGGGTAGAGAACCTTATCCCATGACCCTCCTATATATATAGGGGTATTAGGGGTTTCTCTCTGTACAACTCAGAACATCAGTTGCTCTGCAAAGTTGTCATTCTCTCTGGTTGTGGTAACTGAGAGAGCCCGAGCAAGTGCTACCCGATAAGGGAGGCACAACGAGGGAAAGACAACTTTAGAAACATGACTGGTTGTAGGAGAGTGTTTCAGTGACTAGTACATCGACAGGAGGGTACGACTCCTTCTGGTGCCTTGTGGGACAAGGTGATCGGAGTTCTAGGAAGTCTGTGTGGACCACTGTAGAGGTGGGAGACTTCTGCCGCTCGGAGGACAGTTGTCAATCCTGACAGTCTCGGTGAGACCAGGAGCTGCACAGACACCATCCAAGACCGAAGGTAAAGTCCGTGCAAGCTGTGAGGTAACGTCGCCGAGCAGGCCTCGGGACAAGGTATGTCTCTACAAACCATCCTTCCTATTGTATAGACATTGACGCGATTCCTTTATACTGGGTTTGGGGAGAAAATTTTTGTTTCCGCTGCCTTCTCTGCATCCTCTAAAACCCAACACATAAGCACAAACCAAAACAGGCTATGACATTCTCTTCATAGGTTCTATACCCATGAAACACTATATCCCAACTCTCTATCTCATATACACCACTAAATTCCTACAAGGAACCACCAACCCAAGCATGAGGCTTCACAGAAACTAACATAGTTATACCTCCTCCAGGGTCTTGGGACTCTTTCTCCCTCACCCAGATGATAGGTTCTCATATTTTCTTATTCACATATGCACATATAACCAGCCTCTCTCCAACTCTAAGGTTTGGTCCTCCCAAGGACATCTAGGGTTCAAGAAAGCTATATAAGTCATGCATAAAGCAACTCAACTCAATCACTTAGGAGTAGTCTAGTTTGGGACATTTCATATCACATATTCTCAAAACTTTTATCTTGGAGTTTAGGCTCTCTGACCTTCTCCCTTTGGGTCTCATTCTCTCTAGATTTAACCCTATAACTGGTCCCAACACTAGAGGTCCTCCTTTGTAAAAGAGATTGAGGCTCAAACTGACCTACAACCTTGTCTTAACTTAACATATCTTATCTCATAAAAGCCTACTTACTTCCATCATCAAAACTTATCTCAAATCCTCAAAACTGAACTTAAGTCCTAAAAAAAACATATATCATCATAAACCATCTTATATCATCTATATAACACTTTGATCATCATCTAAACATATTTCATCTATTCCACCTATCATATATTCCAAATAAGGCTCTAGACATCTAATCTAGAACTACACTCTCTTCTAGACTGATGTCATTCACTTTCACTTAGGTTGCATGACTACCTCCTACTCATACATGTGTGGGGACACATTTTTGTAATACATATATATAATAAAATATTATATAGTTTTCTCCGATAAAACAAGCGTCAGAGTAAACTATTGAGGTTCCATCCAATTAGAATAAAAAACCAAATCTAGAAAATGAGTGTCCCGCACATAGTAGAGAGTACAGTGCCATGAAAACTAGTGAAAAGGGTGAGAACATGGTGTAGACTAGTGTAGCTACACTAGACAACGAGCACCAAATGTCTAGGGTTTGTCTTCCCTCAATGTACGTCATTTTCAAATAGTGCAACGTCCCATACCGCTACACAACAAGGAAAGAACGACATCTAAGGACTTGCTATACAACAAGTACCAGTCTAGACCTAGTTCTCAGACATCTAGGTGCTGACCTAGAGTCTAGGTTAAATCTAGTCTCTAAAAGACAACTAATCTATCCCTAAAGATTTTTATAGTTCAAGGTTCTTTAGTTTTGAGTTGCATAATGAGCAAATTTGCTATTGTTCATGCTATGATGCCACCTATGATGTCCCCGAATTTTCTAAAACTTAATCGGATGTGTGATGTCCAAATTGAAACCTCACCTCAGCAAGAATCCCAATTTAAGCACCACACACTAGGCTAAGAAGAAGAAAATCAAGGGAGTCAGAAGGAAACAATCAGTAGCACATGCACATGAACAATAAACAAACCACAACACATATTCACCATTCAACATATAATTACAACATGAATTGTTACAACATTTGATATTACATATTGAACAACAAACTTTTACATATACATGTACTACTACTAAACAACAAGATCTTAAGACAACATGTCCACATGTACATCATCTCGCCACACAACTCACAACTATCCATGTCATGATATGATCACATGTCCACATACCTAAAACAAAAGATTACATGTGGTACACGTCAGCACAATATTCAAGAATATTGTACTGAGTACGCCTATCTGTCTTTTATATACCTCTCAACATATCTTCTCAAGAAGATAAAACTAATACTTGGCAGCAATAAACAAATATAACAAGAGTCCAATCGCTGAGCAAAAGTTGGTTAAAAAAAGTGAACAAATATCTTTTAGGCATATTTTCCATCATACTATCCATGCATTTACCACCAAGGGAATCATGAATCATCTCGGCCCTTATGAGCCCAAGATGGGAGGCCTCATGATCTACTACCAAAGAGTTTGAGATCATTATAGCTGGGATCTACTACCAAAGAGTTTGAGATCAAGGGATCTACTATGAAAGAGTTTGAGTTCACTTTCCAGCACTATACTATCATATGATGGATCAGATATCTTATGTTTGCATGTGTTCATAGCCATAAATATGGAAAATCAAGCAAGATACCATACAAGAGCAAACATTTCATCCAATACCATATGCCAAGTATTCTACTAGACATATAACACAAGCATATTGTATAATAAGCCAAGTAAGAGGTAATGGCGTACCTTGATCAAATGACATATCACAATCTATACCACATTCCTGATATCATCTATATCCTGGTCAACCCTTGATTAAGACAACACCACATATCACCATTAGGTTGTCATCATCTTACATCTCATCTTAACCCTAATCGTATTCATATTAGGGTTTGTTTATCTCGTTATGGTATTCTCATGATTACTTGAATTCTAGCCTTATATTTATCTTATTGATGTCATATTCTAGATTATAGTTCATCAACTGGATATACTCATGTGTCACATTATTATGTGAACATATTTAACATTAGGTCACTTTCATTAACCATATTAGGGTTACATCACATGTATTAACGGTCATCTTCATATAACATGAGTTTTGTGCATCATTTCAAACTCTTTGGTAGTATAACCCAGCTATAATGATCTCAGACTCTTTGGTAGTAGATCATGATGCCTCCAATCTTGGGCTCATGAGGGCCAAGATGATGCATGATTCCCTTGGTGGTAAATGCATGGATAGTATGATGGAAAATATGCCTAAAATATATTTGTTCACTTTTGTTAACCAACTTTTGATCAATTATTGGACTCTTGTTATATTTGTTTATTGCTGCCAAGTATTAGTTTTATCTTATTTCCAAGATATGATGAGAGGTATATAACAGACACGTAGGCGTACTCAGTACAATATTCCTGAATATTGTGCTAACGTGTACCACATGTAATCTTTTGTTTTAGGTATGTGGACATGTGATCATATCAGGACCTGGATAGTTGTGAGTTGTGTGGAGAGCTGATGTACAGGTGGACCTGTTGTCTTAAGATCATGTTGTTTAGTAGTAGTACATGTATATGTAGAAGTTTGTTGTTCAATATGTAATATCAAATGTTGTAACAATTCATGTTGTAATTATATGTTGAATGGTGAACATGTGTTGTGGTTTGTTTATTGTTCATGTGCATATGCTACTGATTGTTTCCTTCTGACTCCCTTGATTTTCTTCTTCTTAGCCTAGTGTGTGGTGCTTAAACTTTTGGGATTCTCACTGAGGTGAGGTTTCAATTTGGACGTCACACATCAGATTAAGTTTTAGAAAATCTAGGGACGTCACAGTCCTAGATGAAGCTTATAGACCAATACCACAATGGATTAGAAATTGATGGATGGTGGTGGGTTAGATCTATGAGTAGGACACAAAGTTGGCAGCTATAGAAGATTGCAAATGGATTTCTATAGCTCAAGATTGCTAATTGTTGCTCAAGTATTGAATCTTAAGTGTGAAAGTTGTGTTTTGTATGTCCTAGAACCACTTCTATTTATAGGATTGGATTGCAAGTTGCTAGGGTACCTTAGGGAAGTGTATAGAGTGTTTTAGGACAAGAAATAGCTGTTATAGTTGGGTCAATGTAGGCCTAATGACTAATTTGTTTGTTAATAAAAGTAGCATTTCAAAAACCAACTCGCTCGACAAAATTTTCCACCAGATGTGTCTCGCTCAAGAAACTCTTTGACCAAATTTGGTCTAATAGCTAATTCTCATTCTAACTTCTTGGTCAACTTATTTAACAGTCCATCCTCGGTCCACAAAATCGTCGACCGAGATCGATTCAGTCAACAATATTTTTGATTGTGTGTAACTCAACACTAACAGTTTATAAAGTACTTCTGACTCTCTAAGTCCTCGACTGGGGGGTATCATATTTGACAATTTTTTCAACTGAGTGAGTCTCAGTTGACAAGTTACTCGACCAAAAACTCCCTTGAAAATGGTTTGCAAATTTTTGGAAAACCTATCTAATGATTTTTCTAATGTGACCTACCTACCCTAGACACTTGGTTTAAACATGTGAATATGTTTGAGATAGGTAGAGTTGGTCCATAGCTTGATATTACATGAGTTATAAATACTATTACATTTATATTACAAATAAGCACATATACTCAATAATTCAAGTATTTGATACTTGAATATTGATCAATTTTTTTCAACATGTACTTTGTACCTAAACCACTTGGATAGCATGTTAAATCCACAAATAAAAAATGTCTATCATAATAAAAAAAATAAGATGTGCTAATGTTGAATTTAGCCAACAATCTCCCCCTATTTGAAGATGGTAAACAATTCTATAAGAGAAAACTACAATTGAAATGTTCATACCTTGATGACCTATTCCTTGAGTGTCACAAAATGTGTGCACATTTCTACTAGAGAGTTATAAAATATATCATCCAGATCTCAAAGTAAAGCGCAACAATTACTCTATGGCAATGTGTCTCTAAACTCAAAAACTTAAACAAAAACCATACAAACTCAATGAATTAAGTTTTGCTTTTAGATTATTTCTCCTTGTCATCTAAAAAAGTAAAACCATACTCCCCCTTAATATGATGCTTAAAAATGTCAAAATTAGCCACAATAGTCATGAACAAGTACCTAAGAAAGCCCAATTCATTGATGAAAGAAACCATTACATAGCTTTCTTGTTAAAAAGAAAATAAAAAAGGATAGCAATATGATTACAACAAAATGTCACTTGAATGAACCAAGGATCACATCCACCTTAGGATCTTTCTCATAGAAAGGTGCAATGCCATAATATTTCATAAGAGTTCCCCATTCCAATGCACCAGTCTTGGCAAGAGCATACACCTCAAGAAAGGTGGGTGTTCTGTCCAAAACGGAAATGGATGGCTATGTCTTGGAGTTTCATGGTGGAGTATTGAGTATGGGTAAGCTCAGTGGATGTTGGAGGTAGGACTAGAGTGTAGTTTATGTATGGGTTGAATGGATAGATACTCCCCAAGTATGAAGCATATGGATAGTTATCATGAGTATCTGGGGTCAAGGATTGCATTTTCTAGTTAAGATAGGATATCGCATTATAGTTGTAGTCAAATTCTCTCCCAATTTGATAGGGTAATCCCTTAAGGTAAGAGACATCATTTGCAATACTTTCAACAGAATAATTAAAGAGGGGCGAAGAAGGTGGAGGAATGGCTTCATGGGATGTGCCTTCTTTATCTCTAGCCCGTTTGTGCCCAAAGTCTATTCCCATTTTTTTAATAGTGTTCTGAGTTCTTCTTTGGAGATGCTTATCAAGGTGACAGCCTAATCCTTTTGAGTCTTTGACAATTGAGTTATGAATTATTTGGAAAACAAAAATTGGCATATGGTGGGTTGCAAAAAAAATCAAGCATATTGGAGAGAATAACATGAATAAAATTGATAGGGATGTGTTCAAGGATTGCATATATGAGAATCATCCTAAATTTAGGAATTTTAGTTTTTCTAGCCCTAGGATAGATGTTATGACTAATGATTAGGTTCACTATACTAGCTTTAAGAGTTAGAAATGTGGTATAGTAAGTACCCTTCTGTTCTTGAGGACTGGTATTTGGGACAATGTGAATCTTTTGATGCCACTATAGCAAATTGTATCTGTGGATATGTGAAGAGCTTGTTGAGAGGATTGCCACTGGTGATATCTATAAATTCGGCATATTTGGAAACATCTATGTCTACCATTTCTCGAACATCAGCTTTAGAAAAGCCAAAAGATAACCCATTAACCATGGAGGTGAAGGAATAATGGTCATTGGTATCCCTAATGAGGTTGGAATAAAACTCATGGATAGTTTGTGAAGACTAGAGACAAAAGGAAGGGGAAATAAGTTCTTGTAGTTTTTGGACTTTGAAGAGACTGGAAAGGTTGAGGAGCTCAGAGAAGTCATTTGTTTCCATCAGAAGGCAATGAAGAGGCATCTTGGAGGTGATTCATAGGTTCTTCTCTTCAACAACATCGTCATTGAAGGTTATCCTATTGATGACTATCATAGTTGGAGCCATGAAGGTTGAACGTCTCTTCTTGGATGCCACTTCTTCTTTCCACCACGAGCTAAAGAGGATGCCATCATGAAGTAGTTGAGAAAGAACTTGATGGAAGAAGATGTAGTGAAGATAGTTGAATGGAAGTAGCAAAAGGAATTCTATAAGAAATGCTCAAGGGATCCTAGAGAAGTGTATTTGATGAGTTGTGAAGAGAATGGCCCAATTGGTGGCTATTTATAGCAAAATAGACCCCTTATTGATCGACAAACTCATCGACTGAGCCTCCAACATGTCTATTCTGATGGAAACAATAACAACTAGTTCGATCGACATTTTAGTTTAATATATATGTAGCGGTCATGATCTCGATCGAGAACTTTGTTGATAGGTACCCCTAGGGTGGGGATTTTATTCATTCAAGAAGGTTCTATACTATGGAATGGATTTACATACTGAGGGTGAAGGTTGTCGATTGGGATAGTTCTTGGTCCAGAATTTCATCGACTGAATAAAGTGATATTATGAGTAATATTATGTAGTGATTATGAATGGGCTTGCCTCAACTAATTTTGTTCATGACAAAGGAACTTGGGGATACTAAATGTGTATAAAATTATTGAGCAAATAGATCAAAATAGACATCTTTATGAGGAATAATGCTTAATTTTTTTCTAATTACATTAAATTGTTCTAAATCAAGGGGTTTTGCAAAAATGTCAGCTAATTAATTTTCAATATCAATGTGAGGAAGACATATGTTATATTTAACAATGTGGACCAGGACCACGAACCGATCAACTCATGCTTGAACCAATCGGCTAAAGGCCTCAAACAATCAGTTCAGGTGGTGAACCGATCGGTTCAACTGCCGCAGTGTGTCGGATTTTGTGAAAATCTCGAACCCTTCTACTCCTGCTTTAATCCCGCATTGTCCAGGGGTAGAGAACCCTATCCCATGACCCTCCTATATATAGGGGTATTGGGGATTTCTCTCAGTACAACTCATAACAGCAGTTGCTCTGCAAAGTTGTCGTTCTCTCTAGTTGGGGTAACCGAGAGAGCCCGAGCAAGTGCTACCCAATAAGGGAGACACAGCGAGGGAAAGACAACTTTAGAAAAGTGACAGGTTGTAGGAGAGTGTTTCAGTGACTAGTACGGAGAAAGGAGGGTACGACTCCTTCCGGTGCCTTGTGGGACAAGGTGATCGGAGTTCTAGGCAGTCCATGTGGACGACTGTAGAGGTGGGAGACTTCTGCCGCTCAGAGGACAGCTGTCAATCCCGACAGTCCCAGTGAGGGCCAGGAGCTGCACACACATTGTCCAAGACCGGAGGTGAAGTCCATGCAAGCCGTGAGGTAAAGTCGCCGAGAAAGCCTCGGGACAAGGTATGTCTCTACAAACCATCCTTCCTATTGTATAGACGTTGATGCGATTCCTTTATACTGGGTTTGGGGAGAAAATTTTTGTTTCCTCTGCCTTCTCTTCCTCCTCTAAAACCCAACACATAAGCACAAACCAAAAAAAGATATGACATTCTCTTCATAGGTTCTATACCCATGAAACACTATTTCCCAACTCTCTATCTCATATACACCACTAAATTCCTACAAGGAACCCCAACCCAAGCATGAGGTTTCATAGAAACTAACATAGTTATACCTCCTCTGGGGTCTTGGGACTCTCTCTCCCTCACCCAAATGATAGGTTCGCATAGCTCTCTCCAACTCTAGGGTTTGGTCCTCCCAAGGACATCTAGGGTTCAAGAAAGCTATATAAGTCATGCATAAAGCAACTCAACTCAATCACTTAGGAGTAGTCTAGTTTTGGGACATATCATATCACATATTCTCAAATTTTTTATATATTGGAGTTTAGGTTCTCTGACCTTCTCCCTTTGGGTCTCATTTTTTCTAGAGTAAACCCTATAACTGGTCCCAACACTAGAGGTCCTCCTTTGTAAAAGAGATTGAGGCTCATACTGACCCACAACCTTTTTTTTTAGGGAGGGACGGGAAGCCCTATGATTGGGACTTCCCGATGCTATCACTAGTTAATCAAATCCAAGTTTACAGACGACTGCAAAATCAAAGGGAAATGACTCGCTAATGAAAAATCTACCTGCATTGCCCCTACGGGCCAAGTTGGCCACCTCATGAGCGACTCTATTACATCTACGATTGACATGACTCAACTACAAAAGGAAAAGCGAAGTTTTAAATCTCTGACATCATCCGCAATGGCTCCAACATAGTCCCGACGTGCCTTCTTGGTTGTGCATGCTTGGGCGGCCTCCATAGAATCAGTTTCCACTTCAATGACGTCATATCTTTTTATGATTGCCCATTGCAGCACTGCTCTCACCGCTAGTAACTATGACATGGTGACGCCCTTCCCTGTGCTGACCTTCTCCCCCACTACCTCCACCAATCTGTCCTCTTCATCCCTGATAGCCCACCCAATACCCGCCCCTCCATCCTCCCCTACTGACCCGTCGACGTTTATTTTCAACCTTCCTTGCAATGGCTTCCGCCATCGGCACCGCCCCCCATCAGCATTCTCCATAACGCCCCCCTCCCGCGCTTCCCCGCTGGCCGGCGCCCCCTACCGTTGCCTTCCGCAGTGTCGTCTTCATTCCCCAACGCCCCTCCGTCCCCTTCCACCCCCAACGCAGCGTCAGCTGCATTGCTCGCAACGCCCCCTCCTCCCGTGATGCTGCCTCCCATCCGCGACGCCTCACCGCTGCTGGTGATTTGCAACGCTATGTCGATGCCTCTGTCTGTCCAGCTCCCCATCGTGCCTCCGTCTTCTCTTCTGCCACTCCTAACGCACGTCAGCCCCTCCCTTTGGGTTGCCCCTCGGTCAGTCCCGCACCCCGACCCAGCTTGCCAGCTGGCCCCTCGATGCACCGTCGACTTTGCTTCACGTAACACATAGCTGCTACACACGTCGCTGCTTTGGAAAATCCAGTTGCACCGAACTCTCCACACTGCCCACATGCCCGCCACTATCTACTCAGTCTCGTTCAAAGGCCTTCCCTCCAACACTGTCTTCATGGATGATATGATGTCCTCGTCTCTAACATCGTTCACCCACACTTGCACATCTCTCGTCAATTGCTCCCACACCTCTATCGCGCTAGGACAGCGGAAGAGCATATGTGGAATCATTTCCTTCTCAGCCCCACACAGCGTGCATTTGCCGTCATCCACACAATGTCTGTCAAATAGACGCCCCCTCGTCGCTAGACTGCCCGTGCTTGCCCTCCACAGAAAGTGAGTTGTCTTGGGTCTCCACCTGCCATGCCAGATATGTTTCCACAAAGAATCCCCTCTCTGTTGTGCAAAGGTCTGTGCTTCCTCCTTCCCAAGCAACCCCATCCAATAGGCTGATCTAACAGTAAATTCCCCGTCCCTTGAAGGCCACCACATCAGTGTATCCGCAGTATTTCTCATGCTCCTATGTATAGCATAGATCCTTCTCGCATAGTCCTCGGGAAAGAAATCCTTGACTCTGTCTTCATCCCATCGGGTACCATCGTCTGTCATGAGTTCTTGAACTATGGTATATTCAGGCCCATTTTCCTTTCTGAAGCGTGCAAGAGATTCCCCCTCCCCCAGCAGCCATCTATCTTCCCATATGTTCACCCTCATTCCGTCCCCCACTCTCCACTGCATTCCTTCTTGTAGCAGCGCCTTTGCACCCCATAGGCTTCTCCATGTAAAACTGGGATTGTGTCCCCTTCTCGCTTCCCATATAGATGTTCTTGGAAAGTAACGAGCTTTGAGAACTCTAGCCACTAGGGATTCTGGATTATTTGCTATCTGCCATAGTTGTCTTGCCAGGAGAGCTTGGTTGAAGGTATGGAAGTCCCTAAAGACAAGCCCCCCATGTCGTTTCGGCCTGTACATGTTTTCCCAACTCATCCATGATATCTTCCTTTCTTTATCTTTTGCCCCCCACCAAAATCTAGTAACCATCCTTTGTATTTCCGTTATGGTACCTGCCGGCAGCTGGAACATGCTCATAACATATGTAGGAATCTCTTGGGCTACCGCTTTGATGAGAACTTCCTTTCCCTCTTTTGATAAAAGCTTCTCCGTCCAGCCCTGCAACTTCCTCCAAATCCTATCCTTGATGTAGCTGAACACCTGCTTCTTTGATCTTCCCACTGCTGTTGGGAGCTCGAGATAACTAGCATGTCTGTCCACCACTCTCACGTCAAGAAGTTGCCTCAACTCCTCTTGTTTGTCTGTCGTTGTCCCTTTGCTGAAAAGGACCTCCGTCTTTGAAAAATTTATCTTTTGTCCTGATGCATGTTCATATTGGCTGATAATTTCAGCTATCTTCAGACATTATGTGGTGGTAGCTCGAGCAAAGAGTATATTATCATCTGCGAAAAAAAGGTGTGAGATAGGTGGCGCCCCCCTACATGGCTTGATGCCATGTAGAAGGTTTTCACGTGTTGCAGTAGAAATCAATGATGAAAAATCTTTCGCACATATAATGAAAAGGTAGGGTGAAAGAGGGTCTCCCTGGCAAAGTCCGCATGAAGGCTTTGTGCTTTGGGTCTTGTCTCCATTAAAGGCGAACACGTGATTGACAGACGTTATGCATTCTTGGACCTTAGTCCTCCACTTCAGCCCAAACCCCATTCTCTCCATAGTAGCATCAAGAAAATCCCACTCAACTCTGTCGTACGCTTTCGACATGTCCAACTTTAAAGCAAGGCTGCCCTTTTTCTTTCCCTTGTCTTTTTTCATGGCATGGAACACTTCATATACTATGAGGGCATTGTCCATGATCAATCTTCCTTGTACAAAGGCACTTTGATTCTCCGATACAATGCTGTCCATGAGAGGTTTCAATCTGTTCGTCATGACTTTAGAAGCGATCTTATATACCACGTTGCACAAGCTGATCGGGCGAATTCCCCAATTGTCTTTGGCGTTTCTATCTTTGGGATGAGCACTACTAGGGTGTCATTCACCTCACCTATATCCTTCTCACCCTTCCACCATCCTTTAATGTAGCTCGCCACATCCTTCCCAACAATACCCCAATAATTTTGATAAAACATGGCCTTCATGCCGTCTGGCCCCGATGCCTTATTTGGGTGCATTTGTTTTATGGCTGTCCATATCTCCTCATCCTCTATATCTCTCTCCAGCTCCTCCTTTTGTGCCCCATCTATCATTTCCCGCAGCCCCCTTATAGCCTCCTCAATGCCCGTGGGAAAGCAAGTCTGAAACAGCTGTGTAAAGTGCTTTACAATTATGGCTTTGATGTCCGCTTCCTGTGACTTCATCACCCCTTGATCGTCTTCCAAACACTCTATTTTATTTCTTCTCCTCCTATTTGAAGCTTTTTGATGGAAATAGGAAGTGTTACGGTCCCCTTCTTTTAGTTCCTTCACTCGAGCCCTTACTACCCAATATTCCTCATTCTCTTGCAGCCAGTATTGCAACTCTTTTGATTTTTCCTCCGCCCTTTCAAGATTAATTTGGTCTGGGGGGAGAGCCTGCAGCTCTTTTAGCTCATTCTCAATCTCCTTCACCTTCCTTCTCCTTTCCCCAAACTTCTCAACATCCCACTCTTTAAGACTCTCCTTACATCTCAGCATTTTTGTTTTAAGTTCACTCCCTTCTTCAGCTTCCCATGCCTCTTTGATGACCTCCTCACAGCTGTCCTCCCCCGCCCACATAGGTTCAAACATGAAATGTCCTCTTTTCTTTTTATTATTGCTTCTCCTATCCGCCTTCAGAATTATGGGTGCGTGATCCGACTCATATATGGGAAAATGAAACACTTTGCAGAAAGTGAAAAGGTTCCTCCACTCAAGCTCGGGCAGAAATCTATCGAGTCTCTCCTGGACAAGAGTTCTCTCTGTGAGTCCTCTCTTCCATGTGAAAGTATTTCCTTCAAATCCCATGTCCACCAGTTCACAGTGATCAATCACTTCATGAAAATTTTACATGTTACTCTCCTCTTTAGGCGGGCCCCCTTTCTTTTCAATGTTGGATACGATCTCATTAAAGTCACCGAAGAATATGATCGGTTCAGCTGCCTCTCCCTTTATCATCCTCATCAGCTCCCAAGTCTTATATTTGTTTTCCTGATCTGCCCATCCGTAGATGCCTTCCGCTCTCCACGCCGTGCTATTGTGTCTTTCTTTAACCACAGCTGTCACATGTCTTCGAGAATAGTTTGTCAGCTCCACATCAATGTCCCTCCACCAGAACCCTATACCCCCCGCCCGCCCTTCACTGGAAATGCACAAACCATCAACGAACCCGCAACTCCTCTTCACATCTTCTAGCTTCCTATCAGCGATCATAGTCTCCATGAGGAAAACTATGTTGGGACGTTCTCTCCAAACCCACACTCGGAGAGCTTTACACGTGTCAGGGTCGCCCAGCCCCTGACAGTTCCAGCTAAGTATTTTCATTGTCCTTCGTGGGATTGGACACCGTCAATCTCCGCTACTTGAGTCCTAGGGACCCCACAACTATTCACTTCCATTGCATCGAGCTTCCTGCTTCTTTTTCCCCCCATCTCTCTCATATGTATCTCATCAAGTTCCATGTCGCACACCTCTCCATTCCTCCCCCTCTTCCCTGTTGTTTGCTCCCAAACCACCTCCTCTTCCGATATTCCCAACCTTGCCCCCCTACTCATCTTGTAGAGACATGGTTTCCGTTTCTTCTTCTCCTTTAACTATTTGTTCCCCTTTCTCATTCGCAGCCCTGCTTCTTTCTTTCTCTGTGCCCTCATTACCATGCTCTTGGGACCGGGTGTTTTGGATGCTTTGCCTTGTTCGTTGATGGGTAGCCTCTATTCAGGTGTATCCACTGCTTTCATTTCCATCGTGCTCTTGTCGTTGTCATCTTCCCCAACGTTTCCAGAAGACGTTGCCTTCCCCACCCCAGACGGGCGCCCTCTTGAGCATACCTCCTCAATCACCAACTCTTCACGTTGTTGCATGGATGCACCCCCCACATCTTTGGCTGCCGTTGCTGCTGTTTGACTTTCCTGATCAGATGACGGCACATCCTCATCAAGGCATTGCATGTCCTTGATTCCCAGAAGTTCGTCCTTCGTGTAGCGTCGTTTTGGACCTTCCTTCCTTAGACTCGACAATGTGTTACCGTTGTTGTGTTGCTGCAGTGCCCCCGCCCCCATCGCCACAGGCTCCGTTGCGCCCCTTCCCCCCTCTGCCCATGGATGAACGTCCCTTCCCCGTGTTGCACCCATCGATCCCTCCGACTCCCCGCCCCCAGGCCCCCCCTGACGCTGACGCGTCGTCCCATCCGCCCGCGTCTGCCTCTACTCCCCACTCTCTGTCCCAGCATCCCCTTGCGGTTGGAAACGCCGCACCCCTCTTTCCCTCCCACTCCCATTAGTCCCGTCCTACTCTTCCCACGCTTCGTCACCCCTCCCCTTGAGGGCAGCGTCACTTCCCCTCGCAAACCCCACACTACTCACTTCGTCTTCCTCTTCTCCGCCCCCCTTCGACACCCCTCGCTTGATGCGTCGTCCCCCTTAAACGTCAGCTTCCTTCTAATGCTGCTCTCCCCTTCCTCTCAATTCTCTCCCCCCGACGACTCTTCCAAGGGGATGCCCGCAGCCAACGACCCCAACACTGCTGGTTATCGCTCGCTTCCTCATTGGCGTTGCAGTCTTTGTCGACGTGGTCGATCAGTCCACAGTAGAAATAGAAAGTTGCTAGCCGTTCGTACTTCGCATCAACGTCAACTATGCGGCCACTCTTCACCCTGAGTTTTAGGGTTTTCCTCAAAGGACGGGTCACGTCCAGTATGACTCGAAGTCTTACTGAAGAGTCCCATCCTGACGCATCCATGTCCGTAGCCACCACCTCGCCGATGCGCCCCGCGATTTCTCGTATCATCGCTTCACCTCTGTAGCCCATTGGCACGCCGTAGAAACGTACCCAAAAGGGCGTGTGGTTGGTCTGTAGATGCCCTGGTTGTTCCTCCTTATCAATCTCTTTGAAGAGTAACAGTCGCCCGTCGAAATTCCACGGTGTGCCGTCCTTGACGCGTTTCTTGTTGCGCCAGTGTGAGAATTGCATCACAAAGGCGTCACCTTCCAGTTTCTTGAATACCGCCGTCTCCCGGAGACTCCACACCTGTGTAAGAGTCCTCTCCATCACCTTCAGGTTGTACGTGCGATCCGTTAGAAGCCTCCCCAGCAGTGCCAGTTCGGCCTGGTCTTCTTCTTCCGCTCCGTCGCCCACCCAGCTACCATCGATCAGATCCTCCTCACCATCAGAGATGTTCAATCCTGCATAATGGTCTGCCAAATCCGCCGCCATGGAGACGAGACCCAACGCACGCCCCCCGCTTGAACCTGCAAGAGAGAAGCCCTAATCTAGGGGGGAAGACGTCCACTACCCGCAAGCCCTAATCGTCGGAGCGCTAGGGTGTGAGGAGACGGGAATCACAAATGGACGCTTACTGACCCACAACCTTGTCTTAACTTAACATATCTTATCTCATAAAAGCCTAGTTACTTGCATCATCAAAACTTATCTCAAATCCTCAAAACTGAACTTAAGTCCTAAAAAAACATATATCATCATAAACCATCTTATATCATCTATATAAGACTTAGATCATCATCTAAACATATTTCATCTATTCCACCTATTATATATTCCAAATAAGGCTCTAGACATCTAATATAGAACTACGCTCTCTTCTAGACTGATGTCATTCACTTTTACTTAGGTTGCATGACTACCTCCTACTCGTACATGTGTGGGGACACATTTTTGTAATACATATATATAATAAAATATTATATAGTTTTTCTTTGATAAAACAAGCGTCAGAGTAAACTATTGAGGTTCGATCCAATGAGAATCAAAAATCAAATCTAGAAAATGAGTTTCCCACACATAGTAGAGAGTACAGTGCCATGAAAACTAGTGAAAAGGGTGAGAACATGGTGTAGAATAGTGTAGCTACTCTAGACAATGAGCACCATATGTCTAGGGTTTCTCTTCCCTCAATGTACGTCATTTCCAAATATTGCAACGTCCCATACCGCTACACTACAAGGAAAGAATGACATCTAAGGACTTTCTATACAACAAGTACCAGTTTAGAACTAGTTCTCATACATCTAGGTGCTAACCTAGAGTCTAGGTTAAATCTAGTCTCTAAAAGACAACTAATCTAACCCTAAAGATTTTTATAGTTCAAGGTTCTTTAGTTTTGAGTTGCATAATGAGAAATTGCCAAGCTTTGCTATTGTTCATGCTCTGATACCACCTATGATGTCCCCGGATTTTCTAAAACTTAATCGGATGTGTGATGTCCAAATTGAAACCTCACCTCAGCAACAATCCCAATTTAAGCACCAAACACTAGGCTAATAAGAAGAAAATCAAGGGAGTCAGAAATAAACAATCAGTAGCACATGCACATGAACAATAAACAAACCACAACACATGTTCACCATTCAACATATAATTACACCATGAATTGTTACAACATTTGATATTACATATTAAACAACAAACTTTTACATATACATGTACTACTACTAAACAACAAGATCTTAAGACAACATGTCCACATGTACATCATCTCGCCACACAACTCACAACTATCTAGGTCATGATATGATCACATGTCCACATACCTAAAACAGAAGATTACATGTGGTACACGTCAGCACAATATTCAAAAATGTTGTACTGAGTACGCCTACCTGTCTTTTATATACCTCTCATCATATCTTGGCAAGAAGATAAAACTAATACTTGGAAGAAATAAACAAATATAACAAGAGTCCAGTCGCTGAGCAAAAGTTGGTGAACAAAAGTGAACAAATATCTTTTAGATATATTTTCCATCATACTATCCATGCATTTACCACCAAGGGAATCATGCATCATCTCGTCCCTTATGAGCCCAAGATGGGAGGCCTCATGATCTACTGATAAAGAGTTTGAGATCATTATAGCTGGGATCTACTACCAAAGAGTTTGAGATCAAGTGATCTACTACCAAAGAGTTTGAGCTCACTTTCCAACACTATACTATCATATGATGGATCAGATGTCTTATGTTTGCATGTGTTCATAACCATAAATATGGAAAATCACGAAAGATACCATACAAGAGAAAACATTTCATCCAATACCATATGCCAACTATTCTACTAAACATATAACACAAGCATATTGTATAATAAGCCAAGTAAGAGGTAATGGCGTACCTTGATCAAATGACATATCACAATCTATACCACATTCCTGATATCATCTATATCCTAGTCAACCCCTGATTAAGACAACACCACATATCACCATTAGGTTCTCATCATATTACATCTCATCTTAACCCTAATCATATTCATATTAGGGTTTGTTTATCTCGTTATGGTATTCTCATGATTACTTGAATTCTAGCCTTATATTTATCTTACTGATGTCATATTCTAGATTATAGTTCATCAACTGGATATATTTATGTGTCACATTATTATGTGAACATATTTAACATTATGTCACTTTCATTAACCTTATTAGGGTTACATCACATGTATTAAGGGTCATCTTCATATAACATGAGTTTTGTGCATCATTTCAAACTCTTTGGTAGTATATCCCAGCAATAATGATCTAAAAATCTTTGGTAGTAGATCATGATGCCTCCCATCTTGGGCTCATGAGGGCCAAGATGATGCATGATTCCCTTGGTGGTAAATGCATGGATAGTATGATGGAAAATATGCCTAAAATATATTTGTTCACTTTTGTTAACCAACTTTTGATCAATTACTGGACTCTTGTTATATTTGTTTATTGCTACCAAGTATTAGTTTTATCTTATTGCCAAGATATGATGAGAGGTATATAAAAGACATGTAGGCGTACTCAATACAATATTCCTAAATATTGTGCTAACGTGTACCACATGTAATCTTTTGTTTTAGGTATGTGGACATGTGATCATATCAGGACCTGGATAGTTGTGAGTTGTGTGGCGATCTGATGTACAGGTGGACCTGTTGTCTTAAGATCCTGTTGTTTAGTAGTAGTTCATGTATATGTAAAAGTTTGTTGTTCAATATGTAATATAAAATGTTGTAACAATTCATGTTGTAATTATATGTTGAATGGTGAACATGTGTTGTGGTTTGTTTATTGTTCTTGTGCATGTGCTACTAATTGTTTCCTTCTGACTCCCTTGATTTTCTTATTCTTAGCCTAGTGTGTGGTGCTTAAACTTTTGGGATTCTCACTGAGGTGAGGTTTCAATTTGGATGTCACACATCATATTAAGTTTTAGAAAATTTGGGGACGTCACAGTCCTAGATCAAGCTTATGGACCAATACCACAATGGATTAGAAATTGATGGATGGTGGTGGGTTAGATCTATGAGTATGACACAAAGTTGGCAGTTGTAGAAGATTGCAAATGGATTTCTATAGCTCAAGATTGCTAATTGTTGCTCTAGTATTGAATCTTAAGTGTGAAAGTTGTGTTTTGTATGCCCTAGAACCACTTCTATTTATAGGATTGGATTGCAAGTGGCTAGGGTACCTTAGGGAAGTGTATAGAGTGTTGTAGGACAAGAAATAGCCATTATAGTTGGGTCAATGTAGGCCTAATGACTAATTTGTTTGTTAATAAAAGTAGCATTTCAAAAACCAACTCGTTCGACAAAATTCTCAACCAGATGTGTCTCGCTCAAGAAACACTTTGACCAAATTTGGTCTAAGTGTCAAACTCGGTTCTAATAGCTAATTGTCATTCTAACTTCTTGGTCAACTTATTTAACAATCCATCCTCGGTCCACAAAATCGTCGACCGAGATCGATTCAGTCAACAATATTTTTGATTGTGTGTAACTCAACACTAATAGTTTATAAATTACTTCTGACTCTCTAAGTCCTCGACTGGGGGGTATGATATTTGACAATTTTTTCAACTGAGTGAGTCTCAGTTGACAAGTTACTCGACCAAAAACTCCCCTGAAATTGGTTTGCAAATTTTTGAAAAACCTATCTAATGATTTTTATAATGTGACTTACCTATCCTAGACACTTGGTCTAAACATGTGAATAGGTTTGAGATAGGTAGAGTTGGTCCATAGCTTGATATTACATGAGTTATAAATACTATTACATTTATATTACAAATAAGCACATATACTCAATAATTCAAGTATTTGATACTTGAATATTGATCAATTTTTCTCAACATGTACTTTGTACCATAACCACTTGGATAGCATGTTAAATCCACAAATAAAAAATGTCTATCATCATAAAAAAATAAGATGTGCTAATGTTGAATTTAGCCAACAATTTCCCCCTATTTGAAGATGGTAAACAATTCTATAAGCAAAAACTATAATTGAAATGTTCATATCTTGATGAGATATTCCTTGAGTGTCACAAAATGTGTGCACATTTCTACTAGAGAGTTATTAAATATATCATCCAGATCTCAAAGTAAAGCGCAACAATTACTCTATGGCAATGTGTCTCTAAACTCAAAAACTTAAACAAAAACCATACAAACTCAAGGAATTAAGTTTTTCTTATAGATTATTTCTCCTTGTCATCTAAAAAAGTAAAACCATACTCCCCCTTAATATGATGCTTAAAAATGTCAAAATTAGCCACAATAGTCATGAACAAGTACCTAAGCAAGTCCAATTCATTGATGAAAGAAACCATTACATAGCTTTCTAGTTCAATAGAAAATAAAAAAGGATAGCAATATGATTACAACAAAATGTCACTTGAATGAACCAAGTATCACATCCACCTTAGGATCTTTCTCATAGAAAGGTACAATGCCATAATATTTCATAAGAGTTCCCCATTCCAATGCACCAGTCTTGGCAAGAGCATACACCTCAAGAAAGGTGGGTGTTCTGTCCAAAATGGAAATGGATGGCTATGTCTTGGAGTTTCATGGTGGAGTATTGAGTATGGGTAAGCTCAGTGGATGTTGGAGGTGGGACTAGAGTTTAGTTGATGTATGGGTTGAATGGATAGATACTCCCCAAGTATGAAGCATATGGATAATTATCATGAGTATTTGGGGTCAAGGATTGCATTTTCTGGTTAAGATAGGATATCACATTATAGTTGTTGTCAAATTCTCTCCCAATTTAATAGAGTAATCCCTTAAGATAAGAGGCATCATTTGCAATACTTTAAATAGAATAACTAAATAGGGGTGAAGAAGGTGGAGGAATGGCTTCATGGGATGTGCCCAAAGTCTATTCCCATTTTTTTAATAGTGTTCTGAGTTCTTCTTTGGAGATGCTTATCAAGGTGATAGCCTAATCCTTTTGAGTCTTTGACAATTGAGTTTTGAATTATTTGGAAAACAAAATCGGCATATGGTGGGTTGCTAAAAAATCAAGCATATTGGAGATAATAACATGAATAAAATTGATAGGGATGTGTTCAAGGATTGCATATATGAGAATCATCCTAAATTGAGGAATTTTAGTTTTTCTAGCCCTAGGATAGATGTTGTGACTAATGATTAGGCTCACTATACTAGCTTTAAGAGTTAGAAATGTGGTATAGTAAGTACCCTTGTGTTCTTGAGGAGTGGTATTTGGGACAATGTGGATCTTTTGATGTCACTAAGGCTAATTGTATCTTTTGGATATGTGGAGAGCTTGTTGAGAGGATTGCCACTGGTGATATTTGCAAATTCGGCATATTCGGCAACATCTATGTCTACCATTTCTCGAACATCTATTTTAGAAAAGCCAAAAGATAACCCATTAACTATGGAGGTGAAGGAATAATGGTCATTGGTATCCCGAATGAGGTTGGAATAAAATTCATGGATAGTTTGTGTAGACTAGAGACAAAAGGAAGGGGAAAGAAATTCTTGTAGTTTTTAGACTTTGAAGAGATGGGGAAGGTTGAGGAGCTCAGAGAAGTCATTTGTTTCCATCAGAAGGCAATGAAGAGGCATCTTGGAGGGGAGTCACAGGTTCTTCTCTTCAGTAGCATCGTCGTTGAAGGTTATCCTATTGATGACTGTCATAGTTGGAGCCGCAAAGGTTGAATGTCTCTTCTTGGATGCCACTTCTTCTTTCCACCACGAGCTGAAGAGGATGCCATCACGAAATAGTTGAGAAAGAACTTGATGGAAGAAGATGTAGTGCAGATAGTTGAATGGAAGTAGCGAAAGTAATTCTATAAGAAATGCTCAAGGGATCCTAGATAAGTGTATTTGATAAGTTGTGAAGAGAATGGCCCAATTGGTGGATATTTATAGCAAAACAGACCCCTTATTGATCGACAAACTCATCGACTGAGCCTCCAACAGGTCTATTCTGATGGCAACAATGACAATTAGTTCGATCAACATTTTAGTTGAATATATATATATGGCGTTCATGATCTCGATCGAGAAATTTGTTGATAGGGAACCCTAGGGTGGGGATTTTATTCATTCAAGAAGGTTCTATACTATGGAATGGATTTACATATTGAGGGTGAAGGTTGTCGACTGGGATAGTTCTTGGTCCAGAATTTCATCGACCGACGAAAGTGATATTTTGAGTAGTATTATGTAGTGAGTATGAATGGGCTTGCCTCAACTAATTTTGTTTCTGACAAAGGAACTTGGGGATACTAAATGTGTATAAAATTATTGAGAAAATAGATCAAAATAGACATCTTTATGAGGAATAATGCTTAATTTTTTTTTCTAATTACATTGAATTGTTCTAAATCAAGGGGTTTTGCAAAAATGTCAGCTAATTAATTTTCAATATCAATGTGAGGAAGACATATGTTATATTTAACAATGTGATCACGAAGAAAATGATGTCTTACTTCAATATATTTAGCACAATAATGTAAAATAGGATTATGAGATAAACTGATTGCACTTGTGTTATCATAGAAAATTGGAGTTAAAAATAATGAAAATTCTTAATCGTTAAAATATTGTTGCATCCATAAAACATGTGTGCAACATGGGCCAACTGCCATATTTTCTGCTTTAGTGGTACATTTTTTTTGAGCAATCTGAACATCTTCATTACTAAAAACCCATATGACATCTAAACAAAGGAAAAGTGATTCTGGAAGTACATACAACCACCAAGAGCAGGGCTATCTGATCCCCAAAACTCATATTGGAATGATAATTGAATGCTTCTGCATTGATCTCTTTTCCACTAGGATGACATAAGAAACTTTTCATAATTTATTCCTTCAAACTGAGCATAGATTGGAGATGATAAACCTACAAATGAAAAATATACAGACTAGTGTTTTCCACCACATGCAGAGCGATAGACCCAATAGTGAATCCAAACAGAACAAAATCGAGGCCAGCAAGAGCCAAGACTCGTAGCACCCAAACAAAGAGAACAACAACGCCGACAAGTAGCGACAACAACGTCGATGAGCGGAGAGAAGTGGGCATAAGAACCTGCCGCAAAGAAAATAAGAAAAAGCAGGGAGGCCCGAGAAGAAGCATGGGGGTGGGGGTCTCGAATGTCGTAGGGACTGACGATCAGGGAAAGTCGCCCACTCTCCGCTCCACCCCAGCGAGACAAGGCACCGTCAGGTCACGCCGCCCAAACCACCAGTGTCGTAGCCTCTAGATCCGAGGCCGAGTATCACCGCTGAGAAGGATAGGTCCTAGACAAAAAGTAGGCGGAGGCTCTGATCGTCGAGGCACCTTGAGACAACTGAGGAAGAAGAAGCCTAGGAGGAGAGGGAATGTTGCACATCGGTAGGCAACCTCCCCCCCAAGCAAGGTCGGCAGTGGGGCAAGCCCTAGAACACCCTAGCGATCACGGGAGCTAACTAGCAGATCTTAAAAACTTACTTTACAATTTTGGGTCCCTTTAGTGGTAGATAATGCAACAACATTTTGTTTCTTACTAATCCAAGATAGGAGCAAGTTTCCAATCAAGAAACAACTGTCTATACTACTTTTGTGATCAAGGCGACAACCAACATAGTTGACATCAATGTAAGCTTTAAGGTCAAATGGTTGATCTTGTGGGTACCAAATACCATAGTCAACTGTACCAGATATATATCTTAAGATCCTTTTGATAATGACTAGATGAGAATTCATAGGATTCAATTGAAATCTAGTGAATAAACCAACAACAATCATAATATCTAGTCGATATGCAGTTAAGTGTAATAAACTACCAATCATACCCTATATAAGGAGTTTTCAATGGGTTCCCCCCCATCTTTGTCAATTTTGGTGGAGATTCCCATTAGAGTAGAGGCATGCTTACAATTTTCCAAATTAAATCATTTCAATAGTTATTTTGCATATTTTTCTTGGTTAAGGAAAATATCATGAGAAGTTTGTTTAATTAAAACCCCAAGAAAAATGTTAACTCACCATAAGACTCATTTCAAATTCTTTCTACATAATATCACTAAATTGTGTGCAAAGTGATATATTTGAAATACTAAAAATAATATCATCAATGTATACTTGAACAATGAGAAAACCCAATTCATTTTTTAATAACCGTGTAGGATTTGATTTTCCCATAGGGAAGTAATTAAAAAAAAAGTTTTTGAGACGTTCATACATGTTTCTAGGGGCTTGTTTTAATCTGTATAGTGTCTTCTTTAATTTGTACACATGATCAGAATGTTTTGGATCTTCAAAATCGAGAGGTTGAACAAGATAAACTTCCTCCTCTTGTATTATCCCATTTAAAAATGCACTTTTAACATCCATTTGAAAGAGTTTGATGTTTTCATGTGTAGCTAGAGCTAATAACATGCAAATTGATTCTATTATAGCTACTGGCGCATATGTTTCATCAAATTCAGTTCCTTCTCGTTGATTATACCCTTGAGCAACCAATCTAGTTATGTTCCTAACAACTTCCCCGTCTTCATTTAACTTGTTACAAAATATGAATTTAGTTTTGATAATGGTTTTATCTTTAGGTCTAGGAACCAAATCCCATACACATTCTTGGTAAAATTATTTAGTTTTTCTTACATAGAAATGATCCAATAATAATCTTTAAGAGTTTCATCAACCTTGATAGGTTCGATTATGGATACAAAAATTGTGTTGTCACATCTCTAAAGGAAGTTCTAGTTTTTACTTAATCAAAAGGATCACCGATTACTAGATCTTGTGGACGTTCTTTTGTTATTTTTTAAATGGGTTGATGTGATTCTTCATTTTGAATTTTAATTTGTTCATTTTTAACATTATTATCTTCTTTAGATGATATGGTTAAATCTTCAATTAATTTTGGAAGATCATTTTCTATTTCATTGTTTGTTTAGTTTTCATGAAATGATGCATGAATTGATTCTTTTACTTTCTTAGAGATAGTATTAAAGATTTGATAGGCCTTACTTGAGGATGAGTAACCTAAGAAGAACCCTTTTTGTGATTTAGGATCAACTTTATCGTTATGATCTTTAGTATTTAAAATGTAGCATGGAGTTCCAAAGGGGTGAAAGTAATCCACACTTTGTTTCTTAGAAAAGATAATTTCATAAGGAGTCTTTTTAAGTGATGATTGAATTGAGATTCTATTTTGAACATAACATGCAGTATTAACAGCTTTAGCCCAAAAAGGTTTAGGTGTGTCAACTTCTAATAGTGTTGTTCTAGCCATTTCTTGTAAAGATTTTTTTTCCTTTCAACTAAATCATTTTGTTGGGGAGTGTATGGAGAAAAGAAATTTTGAGTGTGCCCTTTAGATGAGTAGACATCTTCAACACTATGATTTTCAAATTATTCTTCATGATCACAACTAATGGTGCAAAATTGTTTTTGAGGTTGACTTTCAATCATTGAGCAAAATTGAATAAATATTCCAATAATATCATCTTTTCCAAAAAGAAAATGTACCCAAATATATCTACTATAATCATCAACAATTACAAGACAATACCTCTTTCCACCTATAGATTGTGTTCTCATATGTCCAAATAAATCTATACACATGAGTTTAAAAGGTATAGATGCACTAATGATTTTTTTTTCTTTAAAATAAGTTTTAGTTGGTTTTCCTAATGTGCAAGGTTCAATATTTTCAAAATTATTGGAGGAAATTTTAGGCAAACTATGAACTAGATGAGGTTTAATTATCTTTTTGATAATATGAGTACTTGCATGTCCTAGTTTTCTATGCCATAGATTTTGAGTATTATCATTTGCAATAAGGCATTTACCAATAATTTGTTTCATAGAGTTAGGCCTAAGAACATAAAGATTTCCTACTCCATTTCCTTCATATACTATATTATTTGTGTCTTCTTCAAGTAATTTGTAGCAAGTTTTGTTGAAAAGAACAACATAACCACTATCACATAATTGACTAACACATAGAAAATTGTGGTGCAAACGATCTACTCATAACCGATTCTTAATTGTGAGATTAATTCTGATATTACCTATTCCCGTGATGATTCCTTGTGAGATTAGTTCCAATATTACCTATTCCCGCGATGGTGCCTTTGTCGTTGTCTCCAAATGTGATCGATCCTCCCTTTTTCTTTTCAAGTGAATGAAAAGCTTTCTTATTTACAATCATATATTTGGAGCATCCACTATCAACCACCCATTCCTGCAATTTTTAAATAGTTTTTGGTGCCCAATTAGAGTCCATGATGGTTAATACATGAAACTTATATTATAAATGCTAAAAATATCATTTACAATACTCAAATTTAAATTTTTGAAAGAGTTTTAGTTGAACTTTTCTTCAGCCGAGAAGTCGCTCGGTTAAAATTTTTGTCGACCGAAATGAGTTCCAGACTTTTTATTTTAACAATTTACACAAGATATACAAATGAATCTTTGTAAATCAATATTTTTTATATATAAGAAATGAAAGTGAATATTAAATTGGGTTGAGATAAGGCATAAATGTATTTATCAAGATGAGCATAAGTCAAATTTCAACAATTTCTCCTTTTTGTTTTCAGTTGGTGGTTTGGGAACCCAAACCATATCAATTACTCTTTTCTTTTGATATTCACATGAGAAAGAATAATGACCTAAATGTTGACAGTAATGACATGAGGTAGAAGATATTTCATTCCTCCTTTTAACGTTTTGAGAATTTAAAATTTTAGTTTTAGGTACATATATAGTTCTAGTCTTAGGAACATATGCCTTTCTAGTTTAGTTTTGAGGTACATATCCTAGCCCTCTTATTCCTACTTGTTTAGAAGAAATATCTAGGATATTATCAAAAAAAGTATTTCCTTGCATTAATCTAGAAACATATTTTTGTAATTCAACATTTTCAGGAAGCTATTTTGTTTTATCCAGAATTAGTTGAGCAAGATTTGAAAGTAAATTGTCTCCTTCTTTTACCAAAATATCATAATTTCAATATGTGCATATAATAAGTTGGGTTTGATAATATTTTTATTTTGCAAGAATATCAATCTTTTCTTGAGAAAGAAGATTATTGTTATTTTCAAGAATAAGTAGTTGTGCATTACAATTTTCAATAGATTCTTCTAATGCATTATTTGAATATTTTAGAGTATCATTTTCAGAATTAGGGTTATCTATATTAATGTAAAGTTCATCAATAACTTTAGTAAGATTCTTCTTTTGATTCTTGCAGTCAATGTATTTTGCATGAATTTCTTCAAGGCTAATAACTAATTCTTCTTTAGGTAATTTAAAAATATCTACCTGATCGACTTCTTCATCTTCTCTTGCCATGAGACATTCTATCTGCTCTTCTTCGCTACTTCCATTCTCATCACTTGATTAATCCCAAGTGTCTTTGTAGAATTTTCTCCCTTGTCTTTCTTCTCAAAAGAGGACTTCTTCTTTTTTATGTTTGGGCATTAATTCCTCAAGTGACCCTTCGTTTCACATTCAAAATACCTGGAAGAATGAAAATGAATATATTTCTTATTGTTTATAATTAGAGCATTTTATTCATCATCGTTGCTTATGTCATTGCTTTCTTTAATGACATTTCTTGATGATGTCTTGTAGGTTCCTTTAAGTGCAAGTTCCTTCTTTCTTCCACTTTGTTGTTTAGCCTCGATCCTTTCTTCTTCTAGAGTGACTTCATGTGTCTCTAGGTTCCCGATGAGCTGCTCTATCCTTAGTGTTGTGATATCATTAACTTCCTCGATAGCAGTCACCTTTGACCTGTATCTAGGAGGCAGTGATCTAAGTGTCTTGGATACCTAATCTTCCTCACTAATGATCTTCCCCAATGCGCTTAGGCTATTCATGATGTTAGAAAATCTAGCATACATTCCTACAATGCGTTCCCCATGTTTCATATGAAATAATTCAAATTGAAATTTTAACGTACTAATTTTAGTAGTTTTAACTTGAGTAGTTCCTTCATTTCTTACACCTAATTTGTGTCATATTTCATGGGTTGTTTCACATGAGGATATGTGATTGAATTCACTAATAGATAAAGAGCAACAAATAATGAATACTGCCTTTGTATTGAGTGTGGCTTGTTTTACCATATCATGATTCCATGTTTCTATCTCTATTGTTGGAAGTACATATGGACGAGATATCATCTTCCACAAATCAAGGTTGATTCCTTGAAAGTACAACTGCTTCCTTCTCTTACAATAATTGTAGTTAGACCCATCGAACATTGGAGGCCTTCTCACGTGCGATCCTTCCAAGTAGAGGTAGTTGAGTACGTTCTTCCCCGTACTTCAAGATCTGTTAAGGCTCCTTAAAGACATGCTCATATACTAAATGAAAAGATCTAGAGGGGGTGAATAGATCCTTATAAAAATTAAATAAAAAATAAAATGAAAAAGGCAAGTAACCAAATTAAGACAGGATTTAGAGTGGTTCCGTCTATGACGTCAGTGCACTACCTAGTTGTTTCCAAATAGGATTTTGCAACAATTCATTTTTTTAACTTATCTATTAGGAAAAATTACAAAAGTACTTATCACAACTGAACCCACTTCCTTACTAGACACAAAAGAACACCACACAAACCTCTTATAGATGAATGATGGATGAGCACCAATCTCCTCTTCTTTGACGAACGATCGAAGAGCACTACAATACCTACTCTTCTTTGACATGCACAAAAGAGCACCTGTATGAAGACTCCTTCTTCACCTGCAATATTCCAGACAACCTCCTCTCCTTAGAGTAGTCCCATCGATGTTCACAAACAAAGAAAGAATATTAGAGAAAAGAGAACACCAATGTAGCTCACAATGTCATAAATCAATCTTATCGACCAATACCACTATGGATTAGGCAATGATGAATGGTGGTGTTGGAGAGATATGAGTAGGACACAAATTTGGATGTTTTAGAAGATTGCAAATGGATTGCTATAGCTCAAGATTGCTCAACTATTGTATCTCAAGTGTGTAAGTTATGTTTTGGGTGTCCTAGGACCACCTTTATTTATAGGAATGGAATGCAAGTGGATAGAGTACCTTAGGGAAGTGTCTAGAGTGTTCTAGGATGAGAAATGGTTGTTGGTTTTCTTCCCTTAAGTGTGCCTCACCTGATGCTTCCTTAAAAGAACACGCTTTGCCTCCCACCCACTAATTCGAAAGTCTTTCTTTTTTTTATCGATGATGGCACCATTCGCCTACCTTGTGCTCCCATAGGAACGAAGTAGCTCGACAGTAAGGGAGATGAATTGAGATCAATCTGAAAATATTCTTCTAGGGGACATAAAAAGCAAGATCTCCAAGATCTCCTGTCTGATAACTTTAATAGGTTCAGAGGTAGCCCTTCTATAGTATAGATATACCACACGTTCCATGTATTACACATCTTTGTTCCTGCATATTCCACTCCCGTTCTCGTTCCCCAACTCATGGTACAGAGATACACAAGCCGAAAGGCAATCACGAGTAGGATATGCTAGACTTATAGACCCTCTCTCTCCTAAAGGTACGAATCAGACCAATCATTCCTGAACCAATATATCACTATGAGGAAGAGATTAGAAAGAAAACCTACTGCAAAAAGTTCCCTATCTTTGTCTTCATTTTATATCACTCCCCCAAACAGATAGTGGCATAGGTCCCACCACAGCCGTATGTTCCTCCAACATATAAGATCAGTTTCCGTATATTCAGAGTGCAGCAAAGAAGTGTCCATAAGTGTGTAACCTTGCCTTGTCCAACTTCCATTCGTTTAATGATAGATAAGGATTGTTATTTATTTGAAATTCTCTTTTTGGAGCTAAGAAAGATCCCATCGGGAGTTTTCTCCAACTCCAAAATGAAGTATTTTTCTCATAATTTTCTACTGGACTTCAAGATAGAGTAGTGTCGTACCTAGACTCCCAAAGTCAGCATAGTCTCCCTCTACCTCCCCCTGATAATCAAGCTAGTTTTCACTTCCTCCAACTGATTATGTTGAATGACTTAACTTGTTGGTCCTCATTTTTATTCAAGCCCATTACCCTAACCAAGCCTTCTCTCTGACTTCTACTTCTATTAGTGGTAGTGGGGAATGATGATCACACCCACATTCAACTATATAACCTTGCGATCCCACCTACATGCCTAACCGCTAACCGAGGCCCATCCTAATACAGTCCTTCTAGATGTATGTATCTTTCTCATTCCCCGCTATCCTTGCTTGGCTAGCTTGAAGTCATGTAAGATGAAAATGAGGACTGCTACCATAGACTAGGAACCTCATATAGAGTTTTGCATTGAATGTTCAACCTTGGAATGAGGCCCAAGGGGTCCTATTTATAGTTGGGGATGCCTCTTAGACTTTGGGAACACTTAAGAATGAAAACTAGCCATTTTTTGTTTTGCAACAAATATATTTTCGATTATTGCAACTCCACAATGGATGGAAACATTTTTCTACACTTTTTCATACAATGCAATTGGTCAAGTTTCTATAAAGGTAACTCGACCGATCCCACTAAGAGACAAGACCAATTTAGGCCATCGGTTGAGTTTGTCTGGGGGTAACTCGACCGATTCACTTAAATTAGTTTTTGTTTGCATAGGGATTGGTTGAGTTTTGTGAAATGAAAACTCGAGCGATCAAAAGTCATTTTCAATTTCCAATCAGGATCGATCGAGTTTGCAACTCGACCAATGAACAAGCTGATGTGAATTTTTGAAAATGGCTTTTGAGTGTTTAAATATTCGATCTAAGTGCTCCTAATTTTTTGTAAGCTTAATTACAATTCATATCATCATTACAAGTGATTTACAACATGATTCTAATGGATTTACATCATATTCTAAAAATGTGCACTTGTATTGACTTCGACTTATCTTCTATCCAAGTTGAGATGCACATGTTAGGGCATTTGGAGTATGTCTATACATAATCTGAAATCACTCAAATAGAGACATTAGACACAATTAATTGGAATGGTTTAATCATCATCAAAATAAGGGTTTAGTCAATTTAGACCTTGGGATAACAAAATGGAGTCAATTAGGATAAATTAATACACATTTAGGAGTGTCTTAAAACACCCAAAACATCAATTGTGGTTCGACGAGTGTCCCTAAGTTGTAACTTGATCGACAAAAAGCACTATTAGTTTATTTTCAGCACAAGGTAATTAGGCCAACCAATGCAGCTGCAAAGATAGAAAGTATTTTCAAATCAGTTGCCCTGGTCCAAACTAGGTCGACCACCACTTCTGTTGTGCAAAAGGTCGTCATTGAAGAGATCCCCAGAGTGAAATATATCCATTGGACTCTCCCTAAAATGGCTAGAATCATTCTAAATTGTTCTAATAGCTAAAAGGAATCATGAACTATGTAGGACCCCTTGGGATTCTTTGACAAAATAATATTAAACTATATGCAACATAATACAATACCGAAGTACACTAGCATCAATAATATGAAAATATCATGTTTGTCTTCTCAACAAAAATATAAGATAAAGGAAAATACTTTTATCCACTAAAGGGACTACACTAATATGATATGAAATAACATGAAGATAACATGTTTGTACAAAGGGCACCTCAATATTCTCCAAGATTTTCTTTATTAATCCATACTAGAAAATTCTAGGGTGAGCAGGTGGCACTTTTTAATTAACCGAATTCCAATGTACTTGAAATTCCACCCTATTCATAATGATATCCTACTTTTCTCATTTGTTTGTCCTTAAGTTAATTTTGTGGAAATTGAGGGACTTGGAGTAAATATGCATGCAAGCATAAGGGTTAGTGCACAATTAACTCAATTAATATGTTGTTAGGAGTTATGTTGCAAAATGTCCATTAAAATGAAATGATTATTAAAATAAAGTTAGAAATAAAACATAATGTAAATACAAGTAGTAAATAAGTATCATAATCACCTCTCTTTACCTCTCTCCTCATAAAAGGCAAATATAGCATGCAAATGAGGCTATTAACTTAATTGATGGCCTTTGAATTAATAAGGGAGTATTACCTCATAATTTCGTCCAAAAATGTTAATAGAAAATTGACTTCAAATTAACTTAAATTATTATAAATTAATTAATACATTAAAGACCAATATAGTGGTTAATAGACAAAAGGTGAATAAAAACGATATTTAAAGGCATATGATTATTCTAGGAGTTAATGTCGACATATGGTTCAAATTTGGAGTTAATTGACCATTGTTTGACCCCTAAAATGAATTATATTTTTTAGGATATAGTGTAACTATAGAGATTAAATACGATTTCATTAATTGATGCATTTAAACCAAAGTTTTGTAATTAAATCATGTCATGCATTACTCAGCTCTAGTGCGAGCCATCTGAAGGTTGTGGCTCGATCATCTAGATCGCCACTTGATCTGACGATGTGGAATCGTCAACTACCTCCTGACGAGTAATGTTTCAGTTGAGAATCGATCCTTGATTCCGTTCTTCCTCCACACTCATCTGTTTCACGTGATTCCTTCTCCCCTCACTTTGTTTCTCTCATCCTATTCCAATGAGCAATCACTCGTCTTCCCTCATGGCCTGAGCACAAAATGACTATCTAGGGCAGATGCTCCCTCTCCACCGGTGAGTCACAGAGGAGTCACTACCCTCCTTCTCGCCTATAAAAGGCCATTACTAGAATGTATAGACCACCAACAATTCTCCTCTCCATCCAATTCTTCTACTATCACTCCCAAACCCCTCACTCTACTTGGTTTCAATCTCCGGAGACCTCATCTCTATCCCAAACTCTGGTGCCTTCCCCAGTGAAATTAACAATTGAGTAAGCTTCCTTGAATCTCTATGAACCTTTTTACATTATTAGTTTATCCTGACGCGCCATGGTTTTCTTGGTCCTATAGCCCAGTTGGAGCTTCTCACCGACACTAGTCATCTCGACGACTCAGCAGCCCTCCGACCTCCGTGAGACCTCCCCTAAACTCCCCTGACCCCGTAAAGGCTATCAGTAGTTAGGTTTAGCATTTTAGCACCTTATCACCACCGAACTTCATCTTCAACCTCCCCCACCATCGATGGCATTCTCCACCTCAATTTGGTGGTATAGGGAGCCTCACCTTGTGGCATTTTCTCCCTCATCCTCTCTGAGATCCGAGTTGCATGCTCGATGTGTTAGTTAGAAAAGAACGAGCTTGTGGATGCATTGCACACCTGGAGTCGAGCTCCATGCTGACTGCTCGATGCAATGTCCAGGCTGGTTCTCGGGGATGAATTCCTCCGGTTAAAATCCCTAGTCCACACTCACTCGCTCTGTTTCCTTTTTTTTCACCCAAGGGAAAAATGGTCTTTTTGTCATTTTATTCAACCAAGTCTAACCAAATCCAAGTGAGCCATGTCACGTGAATCAACCACGCATAATTGGGCCAACTCACACAGGCCCCAGCCTCCGTGTAGCTCCTCTTCGCAAAACAAATTTCCCACGTGGCATTTCTTTAATTTTGGAGTTGTTGATCTTAGAAAATTCACAACTAATTACTCATTTATCAGACAAATAAAATTAAATAGGCTATGGATTCAAAAAATAAACTCTATCTAATAATAATGATTCTCGAGCCTGATTTCCAAGTTTTTAAGAAAGGTTTTTCAATAAATCAAAGTATCTAATTAAAAATCCTTAAAATGTATTAATAAACCATTTTTACCTCAAATTGAGTCAACAAATATGTTTTCCTAATTAGAATAATATACTCAATCCTTTGACCTAGTTTACAAATCCAAAGTTGAGGTTTTATCTAGAAGGTCTAAAAATTAGGGTTTCCACCCTTAATTCATTACAAACTCTAATTCTTGTGTTAAACACTTGTACTTAGGATAAAAGGTACTTGGGAATCTACAATTGAGGAAAAATCAATTCTAGTATAACTCAAGTGAGGTATGTGCATTCTAACCCTAAGTTGAGCATTTCTATCCAAACCTATCTTCCCAATGAGGCATGAGCCTATATTCAATTATTCTTGCTATTTCACTATAATTGTTCAAAGGTCTTGGGCCCCACTTGCAATGTTGTTAAAATTCTTATATCCTCCATTGAAATACTTTAGCATGATGATGAAAAATGACTAATTAACTAATGTAGTGTACATGAGTACAAACCACCCATAGTTTTGGGCACGATCCCAGGAGAATGTGACCACTCTCCCCAATCATAAAAATATTAGGGTGTTTGGGAATGTTTTATTCTCCCTCACCCATAGGTTGAGGTCAGGTAGATGCCTCAACCCTATATTAATTTAATGTAATCAAATTAAATCATGCATGCAACTTATTATTGTTTACCTTGGCATAAATTCTTATTTGTTGTACTTGCCTCATACTCTTGAAATCTCAGGTAATCCCAAGTTATTAGCCACATTTAGAATGAATATGCATTACTATGGTGGACTTAGCACAAACATAAATAGTGGGCCCTTCCCCGTATACCTTGTACTCTAGGGATCTCCCTGTATACCGTGTACTCTAGGGAGGTGCTAGTCAACATTAAAGCTTTCCCTCTCTAATAGGGAGTTTAATGAGAACCGCTAGTAACTACATTTCATTTATCCTCATTTATGTTCTTTTATGTTCAAGGTGGAAAATTGGCAATATACATAGATCTACATCCAACAATGTATTTCAAATACAAGCAAGCAAGTACATATATTTAACATCCAGCAAATCTAGTCATATAATTATATCCATGTACCTGAGTTCAGATATTCCTCACATATCCATGATCATCTAGAACTTTGTCCATGACCTGATTAAATACAATTGAACATCATTAATACAAGGTTCATCATGTCATTGATATTTTAGGTATAAGTTAGGGTTTAGGCCAAACCTAGGTTCAAAATGGCCTAAACTTGTTTCTTATATTTTTAGACCAGTCTAGATGTCAATATATAGGCCAGATTTTATTTTGATAATAATTAGCCTTCTAGAATAATTTTCTGAGAACTTATATTGACTGGATACAATTTTTGTATTTAATGAACCCTTAAAGGAGTATTGTGGTCTACATTAGATATGATCAGCAAATGTGTTCCAACAGGATGATCTAGGGGTCCAGTAATGAAGGGCTTGTTTTTCTGAGAATTTCAAAAGTTTATTTGTAATTTTCTGATCATCTAGATAATTATTAAGAATTATTGAAGATCTGGGAATTAATTGAGATATTTACCTTAGAGAGCCTATCAAGGTTCGCAACGTGTACCTAAATTGATGTTTCTCCTTCCTTGAGTTGGCTGGGTTCAAGATTGAACTAGACGGTCTGGTTTCTGGACCCGTCTCCACTCCCTCACTCGTCAATGCCCACGCGAGGGTTTTTAGGCCCGACGCTCTACTCACGGTGATATGCTCTTCCCCCGTTCCGTGATGTCCAATGACCACAACACTGGATGAGGCCGTCAAATCTAGGTAAGGAACTATAGGTGAAGCTATGCCCAACAGCGAGGATCTTTGGAGGAAAGACTCCACGATGGAGGGGGTGTGGTCCCTCTCCTTTTTCCCTCCCATTCTTACTGTCATTCCCAACCCTCCAATCTTGTGACAGGGCCGCCACCATGAAGGAAGGAGGCGGCAAGGAATATATGGAGGTTGGGTCTTCCACATCCAGAGATGAAGCCGCCATCTCTATAGAAGTAATCTGACCCGTCTGGGAGGTCAACACTGAGATTAGGTTAGCGCCTCCGCGGTTGCAGACTCCGGCGAGCCTTGCTCACATTCCCTAGCTCTGACGTGAGGACCTTGGTCACCCGCCCAAGTGGTAATGGCGCTAGATCCACAGGGTGGTCAGCTCTTTGACCCCTATTGTCACCATCGTGAAAGCCTGGACCAAGCCAGGCTGGGAACTCAATGATCATCATCTCCTACCGATGAGCTCGTGAGTGAGCAGACCACCTGATTGAGACCTGGCGGCTGGAGGTGATGGTGGAGGGTTCTTTGGAAACCTCCGCAGCCACGATGCCCTCTGGATGTAGCGTTGCCATAGAAAGCGTTGGGGAACCTTTGCCACCGTTAGTGCTTCCTCAAGGATCGAGCAAGGCCTTCTGCTTGCTCTCAGCCATCTCTGTAAGGTCCAGATCCAGAGAGCGCTCTTGGGTTGTGTGCCTCCATGTAGGGGGTAGACGGGGAGGGATCAGTGGAGATCGCAGCCTCCTCTCAGCCTGGTCATGGTGGAGTCTTCTCTGCCGGCTCTCCATGCATGTCTTCATCCATTTCACGGTTGTCAGGGAGGGAGGAAAGGGCAGTGGGGTTTGTGTGCCACCGATCTCCAGGTTCCCAGCTACAGGTGGGGTTACGGGGCAGTTTCGATGAGGCAACCTCACACTGCCACCGTGATCGCTCTTTGATCACCTGTATCTGGGTTATGCGCTCAAGAAGGCACAATATAGGCCTGGTCAGTCTCGTGATCCACAAAGTTCGGAGCTAGCCCTTACTTCTCAACTAAGCGTGAGATACTGGCCATGCATTCCATGCTAAAAGCCATACCCAAGAAAGGACAGTTCAGTGTAACATCAAATTGTCACAGGTACTAACTCAATAACCAAAAGAACAAAGTCCTACCACTTTTATTTCATGAATGTCCTCCACTTCAAGCAATTATATCTCTTTACAACAAGATCGAAACATCCTATAATTTTAGACATATGCTCACGATATCCTTAAGTGGCTTGTACCAAAGTTTGAGGCACAAAAATCCATTAATTGGTCATGAAAAATAATTCTCCAAACACCCTTATAAAATAGATGTATATGCCATGAATTCAATTTAAGCAATCATCAAATATTGGTCCAACAAGTCCCACAACACTTGTTATGATCCTAAAATACCTCAAGGCTCATCAATTGATCACTTGATTTCATTACAACGACTAAATCGACCTCTTGCACTCATAAGTATCCAAGTCGGTGAATAAAAATCTATTCATTGTAATGGATTTCAAATAGATCTAATAATCATTCATTGCATCTATGCTTACCCTTTTTAAGTGAAAGAGTCCAAAATTGTATGATTAACCCCTCAATTTGGCACTAAACATCTACATAACATTCATGGTCTTCAATTTTAATATGGGGTATCTAAACCCAAAAATCCGGGTTATCACATTCACCCCACCTTAAAAGGGATTTTGCCCTCAAAATTCAGCTAATGTCATCCTTAAGAGGTTATCTAGGAGTTCAGCTTCATATAAATCATCATTTCTTAGGTTCTAAGACCACTATAATTGCATGCACTCTAAGTTGTCATCTTAGGGTCTAAGGATTCTTGGGTGTGTCCACCCCACCTTATATATATGCGGAAGCATTACTTAATGTCTTAGCCATAACATGACATTATGATATCTTAGGATTACATCACCCCTAAGGATACGGGTTTTGTTCATACCTTTAAAGTTCAAGAGGAATTCATTTATATGCCATGGTATTCAGATCATTCAAATCTAACATCATTAACATCTTCAATGATTTCAGGATTAGAGTAGATTTATCTTCACCCTTGATATTAGAAAAAAAAAATGTCTACTTAAGAAGGGCTTACGTAACATGTTTGACCATTAGGGTTTCACCCTTTGGTGTGATATTCATACTCAACTTAGAAGCATACATTGAGAACGATCAAAGTTACAACTATATTTCTGATCATATATCCTATGATCCAAAAATATCTCTATATCAAGTTCATGAGTTCAAATTTTTATGTCTTGCATGTATTATGTGAAGGGAAAAAGAGAATATACTAAGTTTATCCCATGATCTCAGCATCATATCTTTCATGTTTCATATGAAGGGGAAGAGAATATTTTAAAGTCAAACTTATCATGATTTCAATCTTGGGTACTACAAGTATTGTATAGGGAGGAAAATATAGGATAGGTCAAGCTTATACGAGTGACTCCTCATATCTAAATCATCTATATAGCTCAAGTGAGGTTTCTATCATCGTATATTAAGAAGGAGAAGAAGAAGCGAGAACATGTATGTTGAGTATCTTTTGCACAGAGCATCATACTCTCATAACTAGAGTTCATTTATTACCTCACTTGCAACTAATGATGAGATTCACAAAATATGTCACTCCAGTGAGGACCTAACTCAGCCAAATGATTGAATTTATCATATGGGTCATCTACCCAATTCTCACATATAGATTTGAATCATGCATAAGGACTCAACTCAACACTCAAGAGTAATCTAGTGTAGGACATATTTTTTAACACATATATCATATATTGGAGGCTAGGTCCTATGACCTTCTCCCTGTGGGTCTTACTCTCTCTAGAGTTCACAACATATCTCATCCTACCACTAGACATCCTCCTTGTATAAGAGCTTGAGGCTCATGCACACTCGTCTCTATCTTAACCTAGCTTATCTTAAGTTGGAAAAGGGAATGTACTTTCATCATTAAGATTTTGCATAAATTCTACAAAATTGGATTCAACAAGTATACAACTTAAACCTTTATAAGGAAACTTATACCATCAGAGATCAAACTTAGATAAGATTGCACATGCTTATTTCAACTATCACTCTATCATCCACTCCATGTATCACATATCTTGATAAGGCTCTAGACATCTAATCTAGACTACTCTCTCTTCTAGACTGAAGTCACTCCCTTTCACTTAGGTTACATGAACATTAATTACTCTCGAGTGTGAAGGACACATTTTCATATTTACATATAGGTAATAAAATATTATATAGTTTTTCTCTGAGACGGCAGACGTTAGAGAAAACTATTGAGGCTCGCGTCGATTGGAAAACAAAACCAAATCAGCAAAATGAGTGTCCCCCACACAGTAGATAGTCTAGTGCCATGTCACCTAGTGAAATGGTGAGAACGAGATATAGACTAGTGTAGCTACCCAATACATATGAGCTCTATATGGAAAGGGTTTCAGACACTTGTCTAAACCTAGTTATCAAACATCTAGGTTCTAACCTAGAGGCTAAGTCAAACATAGTTCTTATAGAACAACTTGCTATGATTCTAGGGTTTGAAATGAAAGGTGAAATTTTGTTTTATGTTTCATGGTGAGCAATTGTTAGGTGTAGCTATTGTTCATGCTCTGATACCAACAGTAACGTCCCTAGATTTTCACCTTCTCAAAACCCGATGGAGATGAGAAGACGAAATCTGAACACATTAGGCAATTGTTTCAGAGAGCGATGCAGAAGCATAATACGCATACATGAACATACAACCATAACATTACTCAGCATTCAACATGTACATTATTACAACACGAATTACAATTGTATATTGAAAGGAAATATTTACACAAATCTAAACATGTATGCTAAATAGGATCTTAGACAATAGGTACAACCTGTACAACTTGCTCACATCCTATTCTTTTATCCCATTCTAGCTGTGAACCTAGAAAATACGAGAAATAAAAACATCAACAAAAGTTGGTACGTGGAATTAAAAGATATACTATGCTGGCATATAAAATACTCGAAATTGAAGGAAGAGAAAGAAAACATTATTTAAAGGCGGAAAATCAGGTAATCCCAAGTTATTAGCCACATTTAGAATGAATATGCATTACTATGGTGGACTTAGCACAAACATAAATGGTGGGCCCTTCCCTGTGTACCTTGTACTCTAGGGATCTCCCTGTATACCGTGTACTCTAGGGAGGTGCTAGTCAACATTAAAGCTTTCCCTCTCTAATAGGGAGTTTAATGAGAACCACTAGTAACTACAATTCATTTATCCTCATATATATTCTTTTATGTTCAAGGCGGAAAATTGGCAATATACATAGATCTACATCGAATAATGTATTTCAAATACAAGCAAGAAAGTACATATATTTAACATCCAGCAAATCTAGTCATATAATTATATCCACATACCTGAGTTCAGATATTCCTCACATATCCATGATCATCTAGAACTTTGTCCATGACCTGATTAAATATAATTGAGCATCATTAATACAAGGTTCATCATGTCATTGATATTTTAGGTCTAAGTTAGGGTTTAGGCCAAACCTAGGTTCAAAATGGTCTAAACTTATTTCTTATATTTTTAGACCAGTCTAGATGTCATTATTTAGGCCAGATTCTATTTTGATAATAATTAGCCTTCTAGAATAATTTTCTGAGAACTTATATTGAATGGATACAATTTTTGTATTTAATGAACCCTTAAAGGAGTATTGTCATCTAAATTAGATATGATCAGCAAATGTGTACCAACAGGATGATCTAGGGGTCCAGTAATGAAGGTCTTGTTTTTCTGAGAATTTCAAAAGTTTATTTGTAATTTTCTGATCATCTAGCTAATTATTAAGAATTATTGAAGATCTGGGAATTAACTGAGATATTTACCTTAGAGCACCTATCAAGGTTCGCCACGTGTACCTAAATTGATGTTTCTCCTTCCTTGAGTCGGCTGGGTTCAAGATTGAACTAGACGGTCTGGTTTCTGGACCCGTCTCTACTCCCTCACTCGTCAATGCCCACGCGAGGGTTTCCAGGCCCGACGCTCTGCTCGTGGTGATATGCTCTTCCCCCATTCTGCGATGTCCAATGACCACAACACTGGATGAGGTCGTCAAATCTTGGTAAGGAACTATAGGTGAAGTTATGCCCAATGGCGAGGATCTCTGCAGGCAAGACTCCACGGGGGAAGGGGTGTGGTCCCTCTCCTTTTTCCCTCCCATTCTTATTGTCATGCACAACCCTCCAATCTTGTGACAGGGCCGCCACCATGAAGGAAGGAGGCGGCGAGGAATATATGGAGGTTGGGTCTTCCACATCCAGATATGAAGCCGCCATCTCTATAGAAGTAATCTGACCCGTCTGGGAGGTTAGCACCGAGAGGAGGTTAGCGTCGCCGCGGCTGCAGACTTCGGAGAGCCTCGCTCACATTACCTAGCTCCGACGTGAGGACCTTGGTCACCCGCCCAAGTGGTAATGGCCCAAGATCCGCAAGGTGGTCAGCTCGCTGACCCCTATTGTCACCGTCGTGAAAGCCTGGACCAGGCCAGGCTGGGAACTCAACAATCGTCATCCCCTCTGATGAGCTTGTGAGTGAGCAGACCACCTGATTGAGACCTGGCGGCTAGAGGTGATGGTGGAGGGTTCTTTGGCAACCTCTGCATCCACGATGCCCTCTGGATGTAGAGTCACCAGAGGAAGGGTTGGGGAACCTTTTCTGCTGTTAGTGCTTCCTCAAGGCTCGAGCAAGGCCTTCTGCTTGCTCTCAGCCATCTTTGTAAGGCCCAGATCTAGAGAGCGCTCTTGGGTTGGGTGCCTCCATGTAGGGGGTAGACGGGGAGGGATCAGTGGAGATCGCAGCCTCCTCTCAGCCTGGTCATGGTGGAGTCTTCTCTGCCGACTCTCCATGCATGTCTTCATCCATTTCACGGTTGTCAGGGAGGGAGGAAAGGGCAGTGGGGTTTGTGTGCCACCGGTCTCCAGGTTCCAAGCTACAGGTGGGGTTACGGGGCAGTTTCGATGAGGCAACCTCACACTGCCACTGTGATCGCTCTTTGATCACCTGTATCCGGGTTATGCGCTCAAGAAGGCACAATATAGGCCTGGTCAGTCTCGTGATCCACAAAGTTCGGAGCTAGCCCTCACTTCTCAACTAAGCATGAGATATTGGTCATGCATTCCATGCTAAAAGCCATACCGAAGAAAGGACAGTTCAGTGTAACATCAAATTGTCACGGGTACTAACTCAATAACCAAAAGAACAAAGTCCTACCACTTTTATTTCATGAATGTCCTCAACTTCAAGCAATTATATCTCTTTGCAACAAGATCGAAACATCCTATAATTTTATACATATGCTCATGATATCCTAAAGTGGCTTATACCAAAGTTTGAGGCACAAAAATCTATTAATTGGTCATGAAAAATAATTCTCCAAACACCCTTATAAAATAGATGTATATGCCTTGAATTCAATTTAAGCAATCATCAAATATTGGTCCAACAAGCCCCACAACACTTGTTATGATCCTAAAATACCTCAAGGCTCATCAATTGATTACTTGATTTCATTACAACTACTAAATCAACCTCTGGCCCTCATAAGTATCCAAGTCGGTGAATAAAAATCTATTCATTGTAATGGATTTCAAATAGATCTAATAATCATTCATTGGATCTATGCTTACCCTTTTTAAGTGAAAGAGTCCAAAATTGAATGATTAACCCCTCAATTTGGCACTAAACATCTACATAACATTCATGGTCTTCAATTTCTATATGGGGTATCTAAACCCAAAAATCTGGGTTATCACACTTATCCTAATAGGGAAGCTAGTTATCCCTTGACATAGGATAGGGTGGTCTTATATTGTAACTATTATAATGGAATATAAGGAGTGAGACATGGTTGAAAATCCTAGATATTTACCCCTATAGGTAGTGAATCTACATCCCCTGATATCCAACCATTATACGTAGTGCCTTTAGGAGTGGATTGTTCAATTTATCTCCCTTGATTTTCAAACTTGCAATATTATCTTTGGAAATATCTTGACGGACTAATGATTTTTTCAAGTGTTTTTATCTCTATTCACACCCTCTAGATCCCATTATATATCCAATACCAACTACCTTGCATCATCTAAAGGTTCAACATTCAACACTTGAGAAGGATCCTTCATAGGGTACTTTAAGTTAGAAACATGGGATACATTATAGGTTGGTGTGAAAAGATGATAAACAATTTCACCAACCTATTACAAGACTCAAATTAAACTCATGCTTCAGGTTTAATTTCCTCAATTCATGGCAATGGCATGGATGTGTAATATCCTCAAAAGACACAATTTTCCATGTGGATGGGTAAGTCCAAGCATTTTGCATTAGCATAAGATTTTTGAAAGGATTGGTATCTCATATTTAAATGGAGTACATCTCAGATGGATGGAGGAAATTAGTAGTACTAAAATACTTATCTATTTCAATATACATCATTATTCTAGGTTAAAACAAAATTATTAAGTGTCTCTTTATATGTCAACCATAATATCTCAAATGATGGCTTAATATCATCATCATTGTCTATAATCCTTCTTTTCAAAAATATCATTTCAAGCTTGACCTCGCAAATAGAATAGGATGAGCTCTCAAGGCTTGAGTCACTCAAGATAGCGGTCTACCTAAGTGAAGACATGTAAGCATGATCATACTACCAAGATCTCTTAGATAAAATCACTAGATTCCTATATCAGGTACCACTAAACTAAGTATAAGGATCTATCCACATACCTCCTCTAGTTTCTTTGGTCTCTTCCCTCTCCCGAACGTAAGGTCTATCAAACAAAATACCATAAATTTTCTATCAAAACATGTACATATAGTGGTTAAGTCCCTTAAGGATATTTAGGGTTATCAAGCTCATCTTTCCTTAGCATGAGGTGGTATAACTCTTCTATTTCATGAGAAGTTTAGTTTAAGACTTCCACCACATAGCACATTATAATATGAAAATAGACCCTATGGCCTCCTATGATTTTCCTCCCAAGGTGTGCCCTTACAGGGGATGACTAACAAGAATTTCTAATAATAGTTGACCTCCTTTATTGAGAGTCATGTCGCATGCAATATATGATTAAGTACACGTGTATTGAATATGAAATCCATATTACCATTGAGGCCATATCCTCAAAATGATAACACACATGTTTCTTTTCATACAAGGGTATTCAACCTATAGAGGGTTTAATATGTACTTTTGGGGTGAGAAACCTTTCTTGAATATGTTGTCCTACAAATCAATTCATTTGAGTTTTAGTTTTGCAACTATACTAGGTGGAATCTTTCACATGTTGGAGGAATACTCACTTGTTGTCCATCGACTTGGCCTCATACAGAGAGGAGGTTGAATTCGGTTTGTGTGTAAGTATGGGATTAAAAGAGGCTTTCTCTCCCCTCTCTCATGCCCATGATAGAGGCCGAACGTCTGGGAGGGTGGTAAACCAAGGTAGGAGGTGGGATTCAAACTCGAGTTCGTTTGTTAGGGGACACTATTCTTGACCACTTGAGCCACTCCTTGTCGGAGTTTATGTGTATGTATGTATGTATGTATGTATGTATGTATGTATGTATGTATGTATGTATGTATGTATCAGAATCAGGTAAATATATTACAACTTCCTCTTACCAAAAAGTAGAAGGTCAAAAGTTACATGTAGGCCGAACGCCATACAACCATAAAAGGACCAACAACTCACTATGTACCTAATTTGTAACTTACGTTTAACACATTTACTAATTTTTACAGCAATACTCCTTTCATTAGCAGCTGCACCATGGTGTCTTCTAGCATTCTATTCCTCCCAAATATGATAGCAAAGAGCAACAAATAAAATTTTCTTTGTGTCCTCGCTTCCACAGCTTGTTAGCATTTTCCTCAGGTTCACTTCATGAATGAATTGTAGCTGCAACTCTTCATATATAATCCTCCAAACCTCATTTGTGAAGTTGCATCCTCCCATCAGATGATCATGGGACTCATCCTCCTTCCTGTACATAAAACACTGCACTGAGACATCATAGTTCCATCCACATAGCTTGTCCACGGTGGTCAATGCACTATGTAGAATTTTGTAGACACACATGTTCCATTTTGAAACATGACTACCTATCCAAATCTTCTCTACACATGTGTCTTTTGCTTCCCTTGTCTGTGTTACTTCCCATAGATTTATCTTTGTGTCTTTAAGCCTCTAGTTCCCTTGAGCATGTGGCTCAAAAAGATGTCTAATCTGCTACCATACCTCTGTCATGACATTTATGGTACGTGAGTATCCCTCCCTTGTTTTTGGGTTAAAATCCAACCCTCTAGGATATATTTCTCTCATCCATCTCCCCCATGTTGAGGAACCTTCCTGGAAGATGATGATTCTCCACACTGTCCCCCACTTTGTTATATCTCTTGGTGTTTTCAGATTCAAACCACCTTCTTCCTTAAGAAGAGCCAGTCTTGCATATCTCATCGGGTGATAGTTGCTTGCCCGTAGAAATTTTACCATCTTCATCTTCATTTTGTCCATAATCGAACTAGGAATCTCTCCTTATTGAACCCAGATAATATGAGGCCCCACTATGGCTTCTCGTATTAGAGTTGCTCTCCCCGCCATGGAAGTCTTTTGTGATGGACATCTATTAATCATTTCCTCTAATCTATCCATACAATCAGCAAAGTCATTTACCTGTAGGTTTCCCCCTACAAGAGGAAAACCAAGATATTTTGTAGGGGACTTTCCTTTCTCTACACCCATAGACTTTAGTAATCTATCTTCCACTTGTCTACAATGCTTGGAGAAGAAGATGTGTGTTTTTCTTGTATTCACACACAGACTTGTCTATTTCCCGAAAGCTTTGAGTAGATTTGGTAGACATCCTAGTGTGTTTTGATTTGCTTCCAGAAATACCAACACATCATCTGCAAATATTAGATTGGTAGACACTTTTGTGCCAGGTACAATATAAGGCTTTATGTCCTTCCTTTTTTACTCCATCTGAATATTCTATGTGAAGTACTCCATAACAATCACAAAAAGGAGAGGAGACAAAGGATCCCCTTGGCGCAGCCCATTGTCGCCCATGAACATTCTTGCAGATATACAATCGACCAAAATAGAGAAACTTGTAGTTCCAACACACTACTTCATCCAGTTGATCCATTCCTCACTGAACCCCATTTGTTGCATGATCCACCACAACTTTTTCCACCTGACACTATCAAATGCTTTGGACACATCCAGTTTGAGGCACACCTTCCTGCTTCCTCTCATGACATTGTAGTCTAGTAGGAATTCTCCTGAGGGCACAATCACTAATGCTCCTTACTGTCACAAAGGCTCCTTGGTTTACAAATATGAGATAAGAGAGGACCAACTTCAGGCTAGTAACCAAAATTTTTGAAATGATTTTATATTATACCGAGTAGCATGCAATGGGCCTAAAATTGACAAGAGAAGATGTCACCTTTTTCTTGGGGATGAGTACCAAAAAGGAATGATTGACCAGTCTCACCATGTTACCACCCTCCATAAACCAATTGACGTATGTAATTAGATCCTCCTTGATGATGTCCCATGTCTTCTTATAAAAGTAGGCATCGAAACCATCTGAACTTGGAGACTTATTGCTTCCAATACTCCATACTACTTTTTTGACTTCCTGCTCATTGGTCTTTCTTATAAGTACATTGTTGTGTGTGCCAGTGAGTTTGAAATTCCACTCCAGCTCATCCTCTTCTATTTTCGCCTAATTTTTTTTATTATATAGAGAAGAATAGAAGTTTATGACCTACTCTTCTAGATCCTCCTACTTATTGGCCACTCTTCCTTCTATATCAATCAACTCAGACATAATATTGTCTGCCTCCCTTCTCCAAATAAGAGTATGATAGAGTTTGGTATTTCTATCCCCATTTTCCATCCACTTCTATCTACTCCTCTGCCAGTAATATTTTTCCTATGCTTTCTTGAAGTCCTGTAGTATCATTTTTAGCTCACCATCCTTCTTTATCAGATCAACATTGAGTGGGTCACATAGTAATTTTACTCTGACATCTCTATGTTCTCTTTTTGTTTCCACCAGTAAGTTTGGAATATTCACTTCATTCTTGGCCCATATTTTAAGTGCTTCTTGGTGTTCTCCAGCTTTTTTGCAAAAACAAACATTGGGTTCCCTGTCACCTACACATCCCATGCCTCTTTTATGATGTCATTGAAACCCTTCCAATTAGCCCAATAGTTTAGGAACTGAAAAGGTCTTCTTTTTTTCTTCTTTTCTGTAATCTGGACTGAGATAGGAGCGTGATCGCTTAGTTCCGACCCACCTGCCTTCACATGTACCTTAGGGAAAATATGTAGCCATTCATCATTCACCAGTGCTCTATCTAGATGGCTTGCAATTCTATCTTCTGGACTCCTTTCATTGTTCCATGTGAAGATATCACCACCATTCATTGGTAGCACAAACAAACCAGCTCTATCTATAGTATGGTTGAAAGCACCAATATCTGCATTTAAAGCTAGTCTCCTACCTCTTTTTTTTGCATGCATCCAGACATTATTGAAGTCTCCAATCACCAGCCATGGTATCATTAACTGTTTGGAAATAGAAATTAGCTCCTTCCATAGATCCAATCTATCTTTTGCGCAATTATGAGCATACACAACTATCACCTACATCTGCAGCCCCCCATTATTTCTGTAGTCTATTATAACGTGCTGATCTAACATCTATATCACTGTCACCTGCCAAGCATTCAGTTTCCAAGCCATACAGAATCTGGCCACCTCAACACAAGCTACATTAGATACATGCTCCCATCCATGTGAAAATAAGCATTTGATGCTATTTTTGTTCTTTTATTTTGTTTTTGTTTCCATTAATGCAGTCAAAGAGTGACCACTAGTAGTAATCCATTCTCAAATCTCCTTCTTCTTACTCCTATCACATTTCCTTCAATAGTCCATAGAAGCATGGACATATTAGAAGGTTATTTGGGATCGGGTTCACCTTCTTGGATCCTTCTTGTTGTCCTTCCTCTTATCATCTTTCTTTTCTTTCCTTGGTATTACAACATCTTCACTATCCAAATCAGTTAATGCCTCAAAGCTATTTCCTATGTCCAAGATGCTACCCACCCCTTGATTTTTGGGGATGCCATTTTTCTTGAATATTTTCCTCTTTGTAGAAGCAACAAACTCTCTATCTTCCTTCTCAGTGCCTGGGTTACTGCTTTCTTCTTTATCCCATGCTTTGTCTGACTCCTTGTAAGTCATTGTTGGATCCTCTTCATTTTGCATTATGTGCTTGGAGCTTGTTTTTCTAGATCCGTCCCCACCATTGCTAGTCTGACCAAGGTCCATGCTGGTGTTCTTCCCTATACTAGACGTAGGTCCAGGCTTCCAAGTTTTCTCCCTCCATTCCTACCTTGGCCCTTTAGCACCCTTGTCTTCCACCATCAGATCAGAGTTGATGTTAGTATGCCCGAAAGCTTTACAAACACTGCACTTTGGGGGAATATAATCATGTTGAACATGCACTAGGATGGGCTCATGTCCATGCACGTTAAGGCATACATTGTCTATCATCTCATCATCAACATTCACCTCTACCAGCACTCTTACTTCTTCATGCTTGAGAAACCTATCATCAATGTTCTACAGTGTTGACACCTACAACTATCGTTCCTGTGGCCAGCCTAGTCCACGCTCTGCCAAACGACTTCAACGTGACCTAGGGAGGTATGGAGGCAAAGACATCGCATTTGAGTTCATCTCCATGGTAGTAATCTTTGGCCACGACTAATTGGGAGTAGAACCAACATGGCCCCATGTTCAAAAATGACCTTTTGTCTTCTGTGTTAGATAATCGAACAAGGAAGATACCTTTGTCTCTAATCAGCAATTCAAACACCCCCTTTGGTTGCCACGGTCGTTTGATCCATGCATTCAGCTGCAGGTAGTAAGGTCTCTTACCTAGGACGTATACCATTACAGTATACTCCCATAGGTTTTCATCCTATCAAACTCACCCATCTCTAGGTTGACATGGACTCTTCCTTCTGCCTGCCTCGGTGTCGTTAACGCTTCCTTGGTTGTTCATGGTAGTGGATCCTTCAAAATTTGGGTCCACGCTTTCCCTCACGGCCCTCCTATCCTCCATCTTCATTACATGTGGCTGCATTCACTTCCCCTTCTTTCCCTGTCCGGTTGGAGTTAGGGTTCTGAGCACCATGTCCTCCTTCTTCCTGTTATGAGTTTCTAGGGTTTGGGATGGTGGGCGTCTAGGTGTGGGTGGTTTGGGTGGGGTGAGGGTGGACGTCTCTGTTTGGAGTGGTTGATGGCGTTGACACCATCCCTGGAGGACTGATAGATTGAGATCGCCCATACAGAGGCCTAGTTGTATTGTATGTATGTATGTATGTATGTATGTATGTATGTATGTATGTATGTATGTATGTATGTATGTATGTATGTATGTATGTATGTATCTATGTAGGTATGTATGTATGTATGGGATTAAGAGAGAAATATTTCTCCCCCCTCTCCCATGCCCATGGTGGGGGCCGAATGCCTGGGAGGGTGGTATGTATGGGATTAAGAGAGAAAGATTTCTCCCCCCTCTCACATGCTCGTGGTGGAGGCCGAATGCCCAGGAGGGTGGTATGTATGTATGTATGTATGTATGTATGTATGTATGTATGTATGTATGTATGTATGTATGTATGTATGTATGTATGTATGTATCACAATCATTTAAATATATATTCTGACTTCCTCCTAAAATTATAGGAGGTCAAGAGTTACATACAACCCCTAGCCATACATCAAAAGAAAAAAGAGAAAGATATCTCCCATCTATCTAATGTGTAACTTACGTTTAATAGGTTTAAAAATTTTTACAGCAATAGTGGTTAAATTTGTAGTTGGTCCTCCTTGCCTCCTTGCATTCCTTTCCTCCTAGATATGTTAGTAGAGTGCAGCAATTAAGATTCTCCTTTTATTGCTTCTACCATAGCTAGATAACATTCTTTGTGGATCTTATTTCAGCTAGATATGCAATCTGAATTCATCACAAATAAACATCCATACCTCCTTTGTAAAATTACAACAACCTAATAGGTGAATATGGGACTCCTCCTTCTTGCATATCATAGCAACATCAACATTTTGGTTCCATCCATGTATTTTGTCCAAGGTAGCTAAAGCATTGTGCAAAATTTTATACACACACATGCTCCATTTTAGAACATGAATTCCAGCCCATACCTGCTCCATATGTCCATCGTTTGGCACTCTAGATCTTGTTGCTTCCCATAGGTTGGTCTTTTCATCGTGGAGTTTCTATCCACCTGCCATATAGGGGTCAAACAAGGGTTTAACCTACTGCCACATCTCTGTCATAACATTGATTTTGTATGAGTATCATGTTAGGTTTTAGGGGAGACAAAGAAGGCAGCAGAAACAAAAATTTTCTTCTCCCAAACCCAGAATAAAGGAATTGTGTCAACGTCTATACAATAGGAATGATCACTTGTAGATCCATACCTTGTCCCGAGGCTTTCTCGGTGACTTTACCTCGCGGCTTGCACGGTCTTCACCTCCGGTCTTGGACGGTGTCTGTGCAGCTCCCGGTCTCACCAGGACTGTCAGGATTGACAACTATCCTCTGAGCGGCAGAAGTCTCCCGCCTATGAAGTAGTCCACATGGACCACCTGGAACTCTGATCTCCTTGTCCTACAAGGAATCGGAAGTAGTCACACACTCCTGTTGGCGTACTAGTCACCAACACACTCTCCTGCAACCAGTTGCTTTTCTGTAGTTGTCTTTCCCTTGTTGTGCCTCCCTTATCGGATAGCACTTGCTCGGGCTCTCTCTCGGTTACCAAAACCAGAGAGAACGAAAACTTTGCAGAGCAACTTGTCTTTGAGTTGTTCACCAGAGAAGCCCCCAATACCCCTATATATATAGGAGGGTCATGGGACACGGTTCTCTATCCCAGGAAATGCAGGATTAAATCAGGAGTAGAAGGGTTTGAGATTTTCCACAAAACAACCAACTTGCGCCAGCTGAACTGATCGTTTCAACCCTGAAATGATCGTTTGGTGACCTCAACCGATCGCTTCACACCTAAAACGATCATTTTGGACACCTGATTCGATCGGTTCTTCACATGAGCTGATCAGTTCGTGGTCCTGGTCCAACTCATATTGACTTTCAAATTTGTCTCCGATTAATCAAATATTAATCCTTGTCCAAATCGAATTTGTACAAGTGAAACAAATTGTATTTGCAAAATAGTCTTCTAACTTTCCAAACGATCTCAGTTGGTCACATGAGCAGACCGGTTCAACAATTGAGCCGATCGTCTCATTGCACATGAGCCGATCGGTACACCAACCTGAGCTGATCGATTCATCCCATGAGCCAATCGGTTGGGGCAGCAGACTTGTACAAATCAGTCAATCGCAGTTTCAATCAATCTGATACTCCAATCAATCAGTCCAACACCTTGAACATTATGATATTGAGCTATCAATTGATTGAGTGTTTAATTGAACTACTAAACTCCTTTAGTAATCAATCTAAACATGGTTTGTGGATAAACTCCTCTTCCAGTTTAAATCCTATGTGTGTGACCCTGTAGGTACATTTCACGTTGGCAGTGAAAGTCCATAACACTTATGACTTCACAAGCAAATAGCGGTGCCTAGTCGCACATTAGTACCACCCAAGTGAAATAGAAAGTTGGAGAACAACTTTCAATCCTACAATCCATGAATGGTGTTACAGTGAATGTACAATTCCTTTGTCACTGATATCCTGAATGAACTCAAGGCATGGAACAATCATCCTGTCAACATTCATTCACTTTCTTGATCTCAGAGTAGATTGGAGGAGATATGTATGACAACAATATCACACACTGATTCACACATGCATGTGCACGCCTATCTCAATCCTACTCATCAAGTGGCCATGGATATCAAACTCCCTCAGGAGGGACAAATCCCATATCTATCACTCACCCCTGAAAAGCCCCATGTGTGAAAGCCACCCTATCATCACCTTTATAAAAACCCATGTTTCAGGACTGCGTTTGATGATGTCAAAGTGTACCCAACGACATGTGTTGAGTGTTGTGATTGTAGGTCAAAGAATCACACTCACCACCATCACTGTGAGAACTGACTGTGACTACCATGTCATGGTTCCATGTGTCAAACTCATGGTGGGTCTTTCTGGTAAACTTATTCTCTAACAAGTACCTATGTGTTTGGTTTGATATCTTCATATCATGACTAATGAGATTCTATCATCAACCAACACCACAATCTAGTCTTGTGTGTCATTGTTGTCTATCTGCCTTCCACAATGACATCCGACTAGGGACATAATAAGAATGTACAAACTCTTAGCATATGTATGATCTCATCGTTCAGGTCCTTAACATGAAAGCATACATCATTGAGTACTGTCATTCTCTAGACATTCAATATGTTCTATCATTATCTCATATGACCAAACCAGAAAGAATTGGAAGCTTGCCTTTGATGTTTATCAAATCAATCTTAATGTATCCCACCAATCATCCCATGATTGGCTCTCAGGGCATACATACCAACAGACTCCCACTTGCACTGCGAGCCAATCACACTTGAATCATATTCATAGTGATCTTCAAACATGTCCCACATGTTACTGTGCTGTAGTGCTAACATAGTGAGTTATGACAACACCTTGCCAAAGTCAGAATTAATTACATGTCTCTCATCTCTTCGTTGTACATCACATGTATGAGATGGAGTTTCCGTAATATGCGATCTAGTATTCCTTTGCTAACCTTAAAGCACATTGCATGACCAAGTACTCCTTACTTGTCATCAAAGATCGGAATATCTATAAGTTCATCTTATGAACTTCCAGATCCATATAGTATCCACTATTGTTCTCTAACACATGGATACTCGGCATTTCCTTTTAAAACGGATTTATTGGAACGTTTCCAATTATAAAAACACATTCACTTTTATATATATATCCCATATATATTTTGCGATTAATTTTCTATCCTTTTTGGAAGTTCACTTCAGTGTAACTCTTTACAGTGAACCCTTCCTTATTTCCATAGAACTAGTACTTCTGAAGTACTTATCAAGTTCTTATTGAATTCCAGTAACCATTACTGGAACTAGACAGACATCCACTCGTTATGTCCCACATATGAGTTATCAGGATGAGCATATCATATTGTCATGTCCTACATACAAGATGATGAATGCACTTTGTTCTTTCTATGTCCATACATGCAAGATAATGGGATGATTACATACATGATAGATCCATATCTATTCTTAGTGTTCCCATTCTTCATAAGAATTGGACACTTGGCCTTGGGATACCAACTCCATGTAACATGGACACATTTTCTCCCACTGACTCTATGCACATTGAACCCTTGAGTATAGATTGCCAATGTATGCTTTGTCTTTTCAGGTCAAGAGGTTTTCGATAACTATCTCTATAGATCTCTAATCCTATCACATAGGAAACGTCTCTATCTTCCTTAAAGATAATTTCCACTTTGGATTTCCATTCTAGAACATTTCCATTTCACAACAACATGTGGAATGTGAATGCGCTCCCACTAGATCACATATCTCTCCTTATCTTTGAAATATTAGTCAAACCCTTTGACTATATCATCAAAGTAAAGATCCATCCATGAGTTGCTTGTACTTAATCAATCACATTGATTAGTCCATTGTAACTTATAGACTTCATTTGCATTAATGGATTCATAAACCTCATAGGTTGTGTCACGTACACATCCTTGTTTTATTCCTCATAGGAATGTGGTTTTAGTATCTGTTATGCCAAATGTCTTTGTCATTAAGTTTAAATCAACAAGAATCATCCTTCTCAAAATGTCATCCATGTGTCTAAACACTGAAGACTCATTCACACTTATGGATTTCATCCCAATGGGTGCTACCATCAAGTTCATGCCTTATGGTTTACATGGAAGTCATTTAGGATGTAATGGTCATAAACCACAACTCTAAATCCGGTTTCTCATATTTATCTAGATAGTCGACTCATCTCATGACCAACTCATCACATAGATAATTGAGGTGTATCTATCAAGGATATAAGAACTCACAAATCCTTGTGATTTTTAATGTCCTTTATTAGTGTGGGGTATTCTTTATTAGATAGAAATTAGTTATTTGATAATCATCCTCTAACTCCTTAGAGTATGACTCCTTATTGATTTAGACATCACCATGCCTTAATCATGAGTTCACTATGATACACTATCATAATCACTCATAAGGATCTCAAACATTTGGTTCAAGTATTTCATTCATTGATCTCGTCAAGAATTATCACTTTACCAAATTTGTACTTCATCTATGATATTCTTGAACATTTCAAGATATTCATATTGGTATTTCTCTAAACACCACTTGAAGTATTAGCATTTTCTCCAATAGGTATGTAAATACATCATATGTATTATACCTAATAGGATAATCATTCTCCCACTACCATTAGTGCAGATTGATTTATCATGTCCAAGATATTTATGCCTCTTACTGGTTCTCTAACCAAAAGAGTCTAGCTTATCCATCATATGGAAACTAGAAATGAATTTCTCATGATAATGCTAATTTGATTGTTTGAGTTATCAATAACTTTTAGGTATCATTTTATCTTATGCATAACAAGTACCACAAAAACAAGGCATTGCCATAAAGATCATATCTTTTGAGATTGAAACATCAACTTTATTAATTGTTATCATTGTCATACAATATGCAAAAATAAAGTGTTTCTATCCATTGGAAAATATGAAATAGCAGTTCATAACTCTATTACATGCCTTCGAGACTGAAAATAAACTAAAGTACTCTTATCTATGGCAGCAACACTTGCCCCATTTATTGAGTGCTTTACATTTTATATCTTTGTATCATATACCTCAAAAATGTTACAAGTTTATTTCATGACACCTTCAGGTGGAGACGTTTGTTACCTCCTTCTTCTTTAGTTCTTCTAGATAGAGTGGACAATTCCTTTTCCAATGTCCTAGTTTTTGACAATGGTGGCAATTGCCTCTCTTGGTCACACCTCCCTTGGCCTTGAGAGCTGAAGACGCCTTAGGCTCCTGGCTAGCATTAGAACCCTTCTTAGCTTTGCCCTTGCCCTTGTGCTTGGACTTGCCTTTCTTGATGCTGATCATCATCACAGAGTTAGGCTTCTCCTTCTTCATATGTGTCTCGGCTGCCCTCAACATGCCCAACAACTTTGTCAACGGCTTGTCAAAGTTGTTCATGTTGTAGTTCATCACAAACTGACTGTAGGATTCTGGAAACGATTGCAGTATCACGTCAATAGCCAACTCTTGGCTCAAGGGAAATCCCAGTCTCGTCAGGTTCTCCACATACCCAATCATCTTGAGCGTGTGAGGACCAACTGGATCTCCTTCTGTCATGACACGCATGAACAGCGCCCTGGAGACATCATATCTCTCTTGCCGTGCTTGATCTTTATACATGTTCTTGAGATGTTGAATCATCTCAATGACACCCATGTTCTCATGTTGTCTCTGCAACTCGTGGTTCATGGAGCACAACATCAAGCACTTTGCATCAATGGCATCATCAAAATGCTTCTTATAAGCATCACTTTCTGCCTTTGGTGTGGTAGGAGCAGGTTCCTTTGGAATTGGAGTATCCACGACATAGAGCTTTCGTTCTTGAGTGAGAACAATTCTCAATGTCCTAAACCAATCGTGGAAGTTAGTCCCATTCAGCTTGTCCTTCTCAAGGACCGATCGCAACGAAAAGTGATTGTTGTTTGTTGTCATTTGAACTACAAAGGGAAAATTATGCAATTTTAGTTCAAAACTCAATTTTGACTTATTTGATTGATTTGAAAGGTTGACGATATAATTAGGACTTTAATTAATTATCGCTCCCACTATTTTGTTCAAATTGATAGCCCTCACCATCAATTCGGAAGATTGCAGCATACAATCTTCTAGTGGGTCAAGATCCTGAAATCCTCTAAGTCATGAACCAGCTAGGGTTGTCACCCACAACTTAGATCTTCCAGGTAGGCAACTCTTGCCAATAGCATCATATGAAACTCTTGAAAGATGTCATATGCAACTCCTTGCCATGATCACCTCCATGCCTCAAGGTGCTAGATCCTATCTAGGTCACCTTATTAAGTCCAACCCAAAGCCAACATGATGAATATGCACCCTGCTAGGGCAGACCCACATATTCATCCTTCATGCTTCCACGAGATAGACGGTGCACCATGCTAGGGTGTGCCCACACTTGGCCGATCAAGCTTTTCACGTGTGTCACATGTGGAAGGCATCTAAAACTGTAATATTTAATGAGAGTTTTGGTTTTATAGGTACATATACATATCCAATCACCATAATATATAGTACATATCATATACATGCTATATCCCACAGAAAACATGTGAAATGATAAAAGCGATGATTATGGCCATCCTAATGTGATTCCTTTAGCCAAGAGGAATCACGGTCATCTAGGTCTACATCACATGCAGCCTGTACAAGATGAACTCTGTGTTATAGCCGTCAGAGTTGATCAACTCATCACATGAATGACCTGCTTGCCTTAGCTGATCGTCTGGGTGCCACTAGCCGATCGGTTGGCTCCTCCAATAAATCGGTTTGCCTAGTCGTCGTGCATCTCTTCATGGCCGCCACCCGCTCGTCTCGCTCCTGGAACAGGTTGTCTGGAATGCCAACCGATCGGTTCACTCCTAGAACCGATCGTGTTAGTTGTCATTAGGTTGTCCGCCGTTCTTTGACATAACAGGAAATAAAAGATCTATCCTATTTTACAATTAAATTGGAAAACCCTGAGTTACATTCGGGGGGAGAAAAGGTAGGAAAGAAATCTTGAGTTATCTTGAGTTACATCAGGAATAGGAGATAGGGAATCGGTTCTCAGACTCAGATGCAAACAACCACATACAACCAAGCACACACATAGGGTTTATTGGCCATAACCACGCTATACATCCACCACAAAACTCATTTAAGGGTGACGCGTATCGAGTGCATTCATATTACATATCATATATGTATATTGGGATTTTTGGATTTAGGATTGGACATGCATAAAGCCAATTTTATTCACATCGTATGCAATAAATAAAGGCGACAAACCAAAATCAATGATATCGATAATCCTAAAGCATAGAGCAGTTGGCGTGGCTCTGATACCACTGTTGGGTTTTAGGGGAGACAGAGAAGGTAGCGGAAACAAAAAATTTCTTCTCCCAACCCCAGAATAAAGGAATCGTGTCAACATCTATACAATAGGAAGGATGGTTTGTAGAGGCGTACCTTGTCCCGAGGCTTGCTCGGTGACTTTACCTCGCAGCTTGCGTGGTCTTCACCTCTGGTCTTGGACGTTGTCTATGCAGCTCCTGGTCTCACCAGGACTGTCGGGATTGACAACTGTCCTCCGACCGGCAGAAGTCTCCCGCCTCTGAAGTAGTCTACACAGACCACCTGGAACTCTGATCTCCTTGTCCCACAAGGAATCAGAAGGAGTCACACCCTCCTGTCAGCGTACTAGTCACCAACACACTCTCCTGCAACCAGTTGCTTTTCTGCATTTGTCTTTCCCTTGTTGTACCTCCCTTATCGGGTAGCACTTGCTCGGGCTCTCTCTCGGTTACCAAAACCAGAGAGAATGACAACTTTGTAGAGCAACTGGTCTCTGAGTTGTTCACCAGAGAAGCCCCCAATACCCCTATATATAGGAGGGTCATGGGACAGTTTTCTCTATCCCGGGCAATGCGGGATTAAAGCAGGAGTAGAAGGGTTCGAGATTTTCCACAAAACAACCAACTTGCGCCAGCTGAACCGATCGTTTCAACCCTGAAATGATCATTTGGTGACTTCAACCAATCGGTTCACACCTGAACCTATCATTTGGGACACCTGATCTGATCGGTTCATGGTCCTGGTCCAACTCAAATTGACTTTCAAATTCGTCTCCAATTAATCAAATATTAATCCTTGTCCAAATCAAATTTGTACAAGTGAAACAAATTGTATTTGCAAAATAGTCTTCTGACTTTCCAAACGATCTCGATTGGTCATATGAGCCGACCGGTTCAACAATTGAGCCGATCGGTTCACCAGTTCAATCGATCGGTTCACCAACCTGAGCCGATCGATTCATCCCATGAGCCGATCGATTGGGGCAGTAGACTTGTGCAAATCAGTCAATCGCAGTTTCAATTAATCTGATACTCCAATCAATCAGTCCAACACCTTGAACATTATGATATTGAGGTATCAATCGATTGAGTGCTTAATTGAACTACTAAACTCCTTTAGTTATCAATCTAAACATTGTTTGTGGATAAACTCCTCTTCCAGGTTAAATCCAATGTGTGTGACCCTGCAGGTCCATTTCACGTTGGCAGTAAAAGTCCATAACACTTATGACTTCACAAGCAAAGAGTGGTTCCTAGTCGCACATCAGTACTACCCAAGTGAAATAGAAAGTTGGAGAAAAACTTTCAATCCTACAATCCGTGAATGGTGTTACAGCGAATGTATAATTCCTTTGTCACTGATATCCCGAATGAACTCAAGGCATGGAACAGTCATCCTGTCAACATTCATTTAGTTTCTTGATCTCAGAGTAGATTGGAGGAGATATGTATGACATCAATATCACATATTGATTCACACATGCATGTGCACGCCTATCTCAATCCTACTCATCAAGTGGCCATGGATATCAAACTCCCTCAGGAGGGACAAATCCCATATCTATCACTCACCCCTCAAAAGCCCCATGTGTGAAAGCCACCCAATCATCACCTTTCTAACAACCCATGTTTCAGGACTGTGTTTGATGATGTCAAAGTGTACCCAATGACATGTGTTGAGTGTAGTGATTTCAGGTCAAAAAATCACACTCACCACCATCACTGTGAGAACTGACTGTGACTACCATGTCATGGTTCCATGTGTCAAACTCATAGTGGGTCTGTCTGGTAAACTTATTCTCTAACAAGTACCTATGTGTTTGGTTTGATATCTCCATATCATGACTAATGAGATTCTATCATCAACCAACACCACAATCTAGTCTTGTGTGTCATTGTTGTCTATCTACCTTCCACAATGAAATCCGACTAGGGACGTAATAAGAATGTACAAACTCTTAACATCTATATGATCTCATCGTTCAGGTCCTTAACCTGAAAGCATACGTCATTGAGTATTGTCATTCTCTAGACATTCAATCTATTCTATCATTATCTCATATGACCGAACAAGAAAGAATTGGAAGCTTGCCTTTGATGCTTATCAAATCAATCTTAATGTATCCCACCAATCATCCCAAGATTGGCTCTTAGGGCATACATACCAACAGACTCCCACTTGCACTACGAGCCAATCACACTTGAATCATATTCATAGTGATCTTCAAACATGTCCCACATGTTACTGTGCTCTAGTGCTAACATAGTGAGTTATGGCAACACCTTGCCAAAGTCGGTATTAATTACATGTCTCTCATCTCTTCGATGTATGTCACACGTATGAGATGGAGTTGCCGTAATATGTGATCTAGTATTCCTTTGCTAACCTTTTAGCACATTGCATGACCAAGTACTCATTACTTGTCATCAAAGATCAGAATATCTATAAGTTCTGCTTATGAACTTCCAGATCCATATATTATCCACTGTTGTTCTCTAACACATGGATACTCGACATTTCCTTTCAAAACAACTTTATTGGAACGTTTCCAATTATCAACAAACATTCACTTTTATATATATATCCCATATATATTTTGCGATTAATTTTCTGACCTTTTTGGAAGTTCACTTCTGTGTAACTCTTTACAGTGAACCCTTCCTTATTTCCATAGAACTAGTACTTCTGAAGTACTTATCAAGTTCTTATGGAATTCCAGTAACCTTTACTGGAACTAAACAGACATCCACTTGTTATGTCCCAGATACGAGTTATCAGGATGAGCATATCATATTGTCATGTCCTACATACAAGATGATTAATGCACTTTGTTCTTTCTTTGTCCATACATGCAAGATAATGGGATGATTACATACATGATAGATCCATATCTATTCTTAGTGTTCCCATTCTTCATAAGAATTGGACACTTGGCCTTGGGATACCAACTCCATGTAACATGGACACGTTTTCTCCCACTGCATCTATGCACACTGAACCCTTCAGTATAGACTGCCAATGTATGCTTTCTCTTTTCAGGTCAAGAGGTTTTCGAGAACTATCTCTATAGATCTCTATTCCTATCACATAGGAAACGTCTCTATCTTCCTTAAAGATAATTTCCACTTTGGATTTCCATTCTAGAACATTTCCATTTCCATTTCACATCAATATGTGGAATGTGAATGCGCTCCCACTAAATCACAGATCTCTCCTTATCGTTGACATATTAGTCAAACCCTTTGACTATATCATCAAAGTAAAGATCCAACTCTGAGTTGCTTGTACTTAATCAATCACATTGATTAGTCCATTGTAACTTATAGACTTCATTTGCATTAATGGATTCATAAATCTCATAGGTTGTGTCACGTACACATCCTTGTTTTATTCCTCATAGGAATGTGGTTTTAGTATCTGTTATGCCAAATGTCTTTGTCATTAAGTTGCAATCAACAAGCATCATCCTTCTCAAAATGTCATCCATGTGTCTTAACACTTAAGACTCATTCACACTTATGGATTTCATCCCAATGGGTGCTACCATCAAGTTCATGCCTTATGGTTTACATGGAAGTCATTTAGGATGTAATGGTCATAAACCATAACTCAAAATCCACTTTCTCATATTTATCTAGATAGTTGACTCATATCATGACCAACTCATCACATAGATAATTGAGGTGTATCTGCCAAGGATATAAGAACTCACAACTCCTTGTGATTTTTAATGTCCTTTATTAGTGTGGGGTATTCTTTATTAAGAAAAAAATAGTTATTTGATAATTATCCTCTAACTCCTTAGAGTATGACTCCTTATTGATTTAGACATCACCATGCCTTAATCATGAGTTCACTATGATACACTATCATAATCACTCATAAGGATATCAAACATTTGGTTCAAGTATTTCATTCATTGATCTCGTCAAGAATTAGCACTTTACCAAATTCGTACTTCATCTATGATATTCTTGAACACTTCAAGATATTCATATTGGTATTTCTCTAAACACTGCTTGATGTATTAGCATTTGCTCCAATAGCTATGTAAATACATGATATGTATTATACCTAATAGGATAATCATTCTCCCACTACCATTACTGAAGATTGATTTATCATGTCCAAGATATTCATGCCTCTTACTGGTTCTCTAACCAAAAGAGTCTAGCTTATCCATCATATGGAAACTAGAAATGAATTTCTCATGATAATGCTAATTTGATTGTTTGAGTTATCAATAACTTTTAGGTATCATTTTATCTTATGCATAACAAGTACCACAAGATAAACAAGGCATTGCCATAAAGATCATATCTTTTGAGATTGAAACATCAACTTTATTAATTGCTATCATTGTCATACAATATGCAACAATAAAGTGTTTATATCCATTGGAAAATATGAAATAGAAGTTCATAACTCTATTACATGCCTTCAAGACTGAAAATAAACGAAAGTACTCTTATCTATGGTAGAAACACTTGCCCCATTTATTGAGTGCTTTACATTTTATATCTTGGTATCATATACCTAAAAATGTTACAAGTTTATTTCATGACACACCTTCAGGTGGAGACGTATGTTGCCTCCTTCTTCTTTAGTTCTTCTTGATAGAGTGCACAATTCCTTTTCCAATGTCCTGGTTTTTGACAATGGTGGCAATTGCCTCTCTTGGTCACGCCTCCCTTGGCCTTGAGAGCTGAAGATGCCTTGGGCTCCTGGCTAGCATTAGAACCCTTCTTAGATTTGCCCTTACCCTTGTGCTTGGACTTGCCTTTCTTGTTGCTGATCATCATCACATACTTAGTCTTGTCCTTCTTCATCTGTGTCTCGGCTTCCCTCAACATGCCCAACAACTCTGTCAACGGCTTGTCAAAGTTGTTCATTTTGTAGTTCATCACAAACTGACTGTAGGATTCTGGCAACGATTGCAGTATGATGTCAGTAGCCAACTCTTGGCTCATGGGAAATCCCAGTCTTGTTAGGTTCTCCACATACCCAATCACCTTGAGTGTGTGAGGACCAACTGGATCTCCTTCTATCATGACACACTTGAACAGCGCCCTGGAGACATCATATCTCTCTTGTCGTGCTTAATCTTAATACATGTTCTTGAGATGCTGAATCATCTCAATGACACCCATGTTCTCATGTTGTCTCTACAACTTGTGGTTCATGGAGCACAACATCAAGCACTTTGCATCAATGGCATCATCAGAATGCTTCTTATAAGCATCCCTTCCTGCCTTTGGTGCGGTAGGAGCAGGTTCCTCTGCATTTGGAGTATCCAGGACATAGAGCTTTCGCTCTTGAGTGAGAACAATTCTCAATGTCCTAAACCATTCGTGGAAATTAGTCCCATTCAGCTTGTCGTTCTCAAGAACCGATCGCAATCAAAAGTGATTGTTGTTTGTTGTCATTTGAACTAAAAGGGAAAATTATGCAATTTTATTTCAAAACTCAATTTTGACTTATTTGATTGATTTGAAAGGTTGACGATATAATTGGGACTTTAATTAATTATCACTCCCACTATTTTGTTCAAATTGATAGCCCTCACCATCAATTCGGAAGATTGTAGCATACAATATTCTAGTGGGTCAAGATCCTAAAATCCTCTAAGTCATTAACTAGCTAGGGCTGTCACCCACAACTTAGATCTTCCAGGTAGGCAACTCTTGCCAATTGCATCATATGCAACTCTTGAAAGATGTCATATGCAACTCCTTGCCAGGATCACCTCCATGCCTCAAGGTACTAGATCCTATCTCGGTCACCTTATTAAGTCCGACCCAAAGCCAACATGATGAATATGCACCCTGCTAGGGCAGACCCACATATTCATCCTTCACACTTCCACAAGATAGATGGTGCACCACGCTAGGGTGTGCCCACACTTGGACGATCAAGCTTTTCATGTGTGTCACATTTGGAAGGCATCTAAAACTTTAATATTTAATGAAGGATTTGGTTTTATAGGTACATATACATATCCAATCACCACAATATATAGTACATATCATATACATGCTATATCCCACAGAAAACATGTAAAATGATAAAAGTGATGATTATGGCCATCCTAATGTGATTCCTTTAGCCAAGAGGAATCACGGTCATCTAGGTCTACATCACATGCAACCTGTATAAGATGAACTTTGTGCTATAGCCATCCGAGTTGATCAACTCATCACATGAATGACCTACTCGCCTTAGCCGATCGTCTGGGTGCCACCAGCCGATCGGTTGGCTCCTCCAATCTATCGGTTCTCCTAGTCTTCGTGCATCTCTTCATGGCCGCCACCCGCTCATCTCGCTCGTGGAACCGATCGTCTGGAATGCCAACAGATCGGTTCACTCCTTGAATCGATCGTCTTAGTTGTCATTAGGTTGTCTGCCATTCTTTGACATAACAGGAAATAAAAGATCTATCCTATTTTACAATTAAATTGGAAAACCCCGAGTTACATTCGGGGGGAGCAAAGGTAGGAAAGAAATCTTGAGTTTTCTTGAGTTACATCAGGAATAGGAGATAGGGAATTGATTTGCAGACCAAGATGCAAGCAACCACATACAACCAAGCACATACATAGGGTTTATTGGCCATAACCACACTATACATCCACCACAAAACTCGTTTAAGGGTGACACGTATCGAGTGCATTCATATTACATATCATATATGTATATTGGGATTTGTGGATTTAGGATTGGACATGCATAAAGCCAATTTTATTCATATCGTATGCAATAAATAAAGGCGATAAATTAAAATTGATCATATCAATAATCCTAAAGCATAGAGAAGTTGATGTGGCTCTGATACCATTGTTGGGTTTTAGGGGAGACATATAAGGTAGCAGAAACACAACTTTTCTTCTCCCAAACCCAGAATAAAGGAATCGTGTCAACGTCTATACAATAGGAAGGATGGTTTGTAGAGGCGTACATTGTCCCAAGGCTTGCTCAGTGAATTTACCTCGCGGCTTGCGCGGTCTTCACCTCTGGTCTTGGGCGGTGTCTGTGCAGCTCCTGGTCTCACCGAGACTGTCGGGATTGACAGTTGTCCTCCGACCGATAGAAGTCTCCCGCTTCTGAAGTAGTCTACACGGACCACCTGGAACTCTGATCTCCTTGTCCCACAAGCAATCAGAAGGAGTCACACCCTCCTGTCGGCATTCTAGTCACCAACACACTCTTCTGCAACCAATTGCTTTTCTGTAGTTGTCTTTCCCTTATTGTGCCTCCCTTATCGGGTAGCACTTGCTCGGGCTCTCTCTCGGTTACCAAAACCAGAGAGAATGACAACTTTGCAGATCAACTGGTCTCTGAGTTGTTCACCAGAGAAGCCCCCAATACCCCTATATATAGGAGGGTCATGGGATAGGGTTCTCTATCCCAGGCAATGCGGGATTAAAGCAGGAGTAGAAGGGTTTGAGATTTTCCACAAAACAACCAACTTGCGCCAGCTGAACCGATCGTTTCAACCCTGAAATGATCATTTGGTGACCTCAACCGATCAGTTCACATCTGAACCTATCATTTAGGACACCTGAGCCGATCGATTCATGGTCCTGGTCCAACTCAAATTGACTTTCAAATTTGTCTCTAATTAATCAAATATTAATCCTTGTCCAAATCAAATTTGTACAAGTGAAACAAATTGTATTTGCAAAATAGTCTTCTGAATTTACAAACGATCTCAGTTGGTCACATGAGCCGACCGGTTCAACAATTGAGCTGATCGGTTCACCAGTTGAGCCGATCGGTTCACCAACCTGAGCCGATCGATTCATCCCATGAGTCGATCGGTTGGGGCAGCAGACTTGTGCAAATCAATCAATCGCAGTTTCAATCAATCTGATACTCCAATCAATCGGTCCAACACCTTGAACATTATGATATTGAGGTATCAATCGATTGAGTGTTTAATTGAACTACGAAACTCCTTTAGTAATCAATCTAAACATGGTTTGTGGATAAACTCCTCTTCCAGGTTAAATCCAATGTGTGTGACCCTGCAGGTCCATTTCACGTTGGCAGTGAAAGTCCATAACACTTATGGCTTCACAAGAAAAGAGTGGTGCCTAGTCGCACATCAGTGCTACCCAAGTGAAATAGAAAGTTGGAGAACAACTTTAAATCCTACAATCCGTGAATGGTGTTACAGCGAATGTATAATTCCTTTGTCACTGATATCCCGAATGAACTCAAGGCATGGAACAGTCATCCTGTCAACATTCATTCACTTTCTTGATCTCAGAATAGATTGGAGGAGATATGTATGACATCAATATCACATACTAATTCACACATGCGTGTGCATGCCTATCTCAATCCTACTCATCAAGCGGCCATGGATATCAAACTCCCTCGGGAGGGACAAATCCCAAATCTATCACTCACCCCTCAAAAGCCCCATGTGTCAAAGTCACCAAATCATCACCTTTATAACAACCCATGTTTCAGGACTGCGTTTGATGATGTCAAAGTGTACTCAACGACATGTGTTGAGTGTAGTTATTTCAGGTCAAAGAAACACACTCACCACCATCACTGTGAGAACTGACTGTGACTACCATGCCATGGTTCCATGTGTCAAACTTACAGTGGGTCTGTCAGGTAAACTTGTTCTCTAACAAGTACCTATGTGTTTGGTTTGATATGTCCATATCATGACTAATGAGATTTTGTCATCAACCAACACCACAATCTAGTCTTGTGTGTCATTGTTGTCTATCTACCTTCCATAATGACATCCGACTAGGGACATAATAAGAATGTACAAACTCTTAGCACCTGTATGATCTCATCATTCAGGTCCTTAACATAAAAGCATAAGTCATTGAGTATTGTCATTCTCTAGACATTCAATTTGTTCTATCATTATCTCATATGACTGAACCAGAAAGAATAGGAAGCTTGCCTTTGATGCTTATCAAATAAATCTTAATGTGTCCCACCAATCATCCCATGATTGGCTCTCAGGGCATACATACCAACATATCTGTCTCTCTTTCTTGGTATGAATACCAACCCCCGCGGATATCTTTCTCTCATCCACTTCTGCCAAATGGAGGTGTCTTCCTAAAATATGATAATATTTCTCATTGTTCCGCACTTTTCTATGTCTCTTAGTGCTTTCATGTCTAGTCCGCCCTCATCCTTTGAGAGTATCATACATGCATATCTCATCGGATGGTACGTACTAGCCCATAGAAAATTTGTCATCAACATTTCCATCTTGTTAAGAATGGGACCAAGGATCTATCCTTACTGCACCCAAAAGATAAGGAGTCCCTCAGCAACTGACTTCAAAAGACTAGCTCGCCCGACCATGGAGGTTTTCTGTGCGGGCCTCCTATTTAACATTTCCACCATTCTATCCATGCAATCAGCAAAATTGTTGACCTATAGGTTTCCACCTACTAGAGGGAAGCTTAGGTATTTTGTGGGAAGCGTGCCCAACTCCACACCCATCACCTCTTTTAGTTGATCTTACAATCTATGACAAATCTTTGAGATGAAGAGCTAGGTTTTATTTGAATTAATTTGCAGCCATGTCTATTCCCCGAATTCCCTAAGTAGCACATGTAAATTCTCCAAAGTGTTTTGCTTTGCTTCCACAAAGACAATAATGTCATCTACAAATATCAAATGTGTTATCACTTTGGTCCCATGCACTGTATACAATTTAATCACCTTCCACCTTTCCACCTTTTTCATCCCCTAAGTAAAGTACTCCATTACAATCACAAAGAGAAGAGGTGAAAGTGGGTCACCCTAACGTAACCCATTACCCCCTCTGAACATCCGTACAAGAGTCCCATTCACCAAGATAAAGAAGCTTGTAGTAACGACACACTATTTCATCCAGCCAATCTACTACTCATTGTACCCTATCTGCTTCATGGCCCACCAAAGTTTGTCCCATTCGACACTATCATAATCTTTTGAAACAGCAAGTTTTAAACAAGCTTTCCCGCTTCCTCTCATGACATTGCAGTCCTATAGAAACTCACCAGCTAGTAGTGCACAATCACTAATGCTACTACCTATAACAAAAGCTCATTGGTTGTTGGAAATATGATAAGGGAGTACTATCTTCAATCTAGTAGCCATGATCTTTGCCATGATTTTGTATTGCACCGAGCAATAAGTAATAGGTCTAAAATCAGCAAGAGAAGCTGTCACTTTCTTATTGGGAATGAGCACGTGAAAAAGAGTGATTCACCTATCTTACCATGTTTCCTCCTACCAAAACCCATATCACATTAGCAATCATGTCCCCCTTGATGATATCCCAAGTCTTCTTGTAGAAATAGGCATTGAATCCATTTGATCCCAGAGATTTATTACTACTAATACTCCACAATGCTTCTTTGATTTCCTATTCATTTGTATCCCTCGTAAGAATATTGTTGTGAGTGCTTGTCAGTTTAAGCTTCCACTCCATCTCCTACTCCTTCAACTCCTTCTCATACTCCTTATTGTAGAGAGAAGTGTAAAACTGTATGGCTTGTTCTTCCAGAACTTCCTACTTGCTGCAACATTCCCATCATTATCAATGAGTTTTGAGATGATATTATCAACCTCTCTTCTTCTAACTAGTGAATGGTAGAGCTTGGTATTTCTATCCCCATCTTCCATCCATTTCTCCTTGCTTCTTTGCCAGTAACATTTATCCTCATCCTTCTTTAAATCCTCTAGCATCCTTTTCATCTTGTGATCCTTATTTATTAGCTCTTCATTAAGTTGATCATGTAGCAGCAATTCATTGCCCTCCTTATATTCTCTTTTGGTTTCTTTTAGAAAATTGGGGATGTTCACTTCCTCCTTGGCCCACCTTCTGAGTGCATTCTTTGTGTTAGCTAGTTTGTTAGCAAAAATGTACATCGGGTTCCCAATCACCTCTATATTCCAGCTATCTCTCATGATGTCATTGAACCCTTTCCAATTCACCCAAAAATTCACAAATCTGAAAGGTCTCTACTTCTGTTTCTTTTCTATGATCTGCACTGAGATAGGAGCATGGTCACTCTGATCAGATCCTTCTACTTTAATCTGCATATTAGGAAAAATCTTAAGCTAATCCTCATTCACTAGGGCTCTGTCCATCTTGCTTGCAATTCTAACCTCTAGTTTCCTCTCATTGTTCCATGTGAATAAGTCACCACCCACCATGCATAGTTCAAACAAACCAGCCTTGTCAATAGTATGGTTGAAAGAATTAATCAATTCATCCAATGTCGGTCTACCACCTATCTTCTCTTCCTACATTCGAACATCTTTGAAGTCACCAATGACCAACCACAGGAGAGATATCTAACTGGATAACTCTACCAGTTCCTGCCACAAGCTTTTTGATTTTCTCGCATCATTATGAGCATAGACAGCTGTCAACCACATGCCTAGGCTACATGCATTCCTGCAATCCACTATACTATGCTGATCTGACATCTATATCACAATAATTTGCCAAGCATTCGATTTCCACGCTACACAAACTCTGGCCAACTTAGAACACTCCAAATTAGACACATGTTCCCAACCTTGTGGAAACAAGTATCTAATGTTGTTTTTATTTTGCACCTGTATTTTAGTTTCCATTACAACCACCAAAGAATGACCACTCATAGAGATCCACTCCCAGATCTCTTTCTTCTTATTTCTATCGCAGCCTCCTTTAATATTCCATAAGATCATGGACATATTAATTCTTCTTTTGGAACCTAGTACGCCTAGGAGGCTCCTTGGTTGTCTTTTTGTTCTACTCTTTGTTTCTTTGCTCAACTTGCTCAACATCTTCTTTATCAGAGTCACTAACGGCCTCAAATGTATTGAATGTATCCAGTATGGATCCCACCCCTTGAGACTTAGGTATGCCTGGCTTCCTTGTTCCTTTTTTCTTAGGAGGGGTGAACTCCCCTTCCTCCTTCTTCTCCCCAAACCCATCTAATCTCTTGTCTGCATCACCCAAACCACCATAGGATTCACCATAAACCCTCAAAGTCGATTCACCATTCGGACCCTTTGGAAGTAGTGGAATTGGGTAAATTTTGTTTCGAAACACCTAACATAGTTAGGTCAAATTACATAATAGCCCCTCACTACAATACATAAATCCAAATAATAGAAATATCTATACATTGATCCTATTCTTATAAAATTTACAAATATTGTTTGCAATGTTGTCCACACTTCTTCTCTTGTTATTGTGCTTCCTGTCATTCCTTCTGCGTCATGTATGGAAGAAGATCACTGAGTATACCATGAGTAGCTTTCTTTTCAAAGCTCAAGTCCCCTTCCCTAACTGGAGGAGTATGTATGGGATTAAGAGAGAAAGATTTCTCCCCCCTCTCCCACACCCGTGGCGGAGGCCGAACGCCCAGGAGGGTGGTAAATCATGGTGGCAACTGGGATTCAAACCCGGGTCCCTTTGTTAGGGGACACTGTGCTTGACCACTTGAGCCACTCCTTGTCGGCACTAGAGGAGTATGTATGTATGTATTTATTTATATATATATATATATATATATATATATATATATATATATATATTTATACATATGAATATATATATGGCCATTTTTTTAATACCTGCACGGGTAGCTTGGATTTTGCTACCCGACAGCCAAAAAAGTAACTGTTCTGACCAGAAAAGTAATTCTTCTATAAAAAAAGTAACTATGTTTCTCAAAAAGTATCTATACGACTAAAAACGTAATCCCGTACAAAATACACAGCAGATATATATGTAACCGTGTTTTGAAATCTACTGTTACAAATGTAACTATCTATGCATGAAACTCAACAGATTGCAAGGTAAAGTAACCCTCTACATGTCATAAGTAACCAACTTGAAAAAAAGTAACCGAAATGGGGGGAGGGTATATATATATATATATATATATATATATATATATATATATATATGTATATATATATATATATTCATATATATATATATAGGATCAAGGGCTCTAGAGGGGGGTTGAATAGAGCTTCACAAATCTCCCAAAATGAATTAGACCACCAAATCATATTAAGTGCAAAAACTTAAACATACAACCAATTTGAGGTCATAACAAGCAAGCATAGAAAGGGTGAGAGACAAGGAAGAACATACACTTGGACAAAGTGGTTTAGAGTGGCTCCATCTCCTAACTAGGAGCAATGTCAGCCCACTACCTAGAGGTAGTTAATCTCTAGGATTTGCAATCTTGGTACTCTTATATTCCATCATAAGATTACAAGACAAAACCACATTCTTCCAAGGGCTTAGTACCTCAAGCAAGGATCTTCAACCTATAGAAGGAGCTTACCCACTTGAACCATGGAGTCTTCAGCCATCAACAAGGACTTACCCACTCCTTCTTCAAGTCTTTTGCCTTTAAGGAATTACCTATCCTTCTTGAATGTTCACCTTGCCTATCTCCTTCACTTGGAGATCTGGAACACCATGCTTTCTTTCAACCTTGAAGAACAGCAACTCCTTCTCTTTCACTCGGAGAAGATCTTCAACCTTTTCTTCAATAGGAAATGGGGTAGGAAGATGGAGGTGGAGAGCTTTATATGGATACAAGGTGTATCTCTCTTACAACATATCCTATCTCACTCATACTCACGGATTTGACTTGAAGGTAGAGAGAGAAAGGGGCTCAAAGGTGTGCAACACTCGCAACTAAGAAAGAACCAATCATGTATGGAATGAGCAACCTTAGAATGAACTCCAAGAGGTCCTATTTATAGCTGAGGGTGCCCCTTTGAGTTGGGGTACACTTAGGGTCGAAAAATAGCCAGTTTTGCCCAAGGCAACGGATCTATTTTTTCCCAAAATACTCACCAACGGTTACAATCACTTTTTCTATGATTTCCGTACATTGCAATCGGTCGAGTTCCAATAAAGGTAACTCGACTGATAGGGTAAAAGACAAATCCAAATTTCAAACCATCGGTCAAGTTTGTCCTGTGGAAACTCGACCGACCAATGAAAGTTGTGTTTTATCAGTAACCCCATCGGTCGAGTTCTATGAAAACACAACTCGACCGATGCAGTCTTCATAGAATTGATCCTAGTGGATCGGTCAAGATTGTAACTTGACCAATTGACTGCCTGTGATCAATTTTCTAAACTGCATCAAAAGTGATTAGAACTTGGTTCTAAGTGTCCCAATCAATTTTCTCATCTTAGTTACAAGCCAATACATCAATACAAGTGATTACAAAAATCTTCTAAGGTCGTTTACATGGATTTCCTAAATTACACACTTATATAGCTTTTGACTTGAACTTGAGTGAATCAGGGCTTGTGAATTTTGATCCTTTTCATGTACCTAACACCTGAAATCAAACTTGAATACACTTATTAGATACATATGAATGGAATGGTCAAGTCATTATCAAAATATGGACAATGTATAACCTCTATGTCAACATTCTCCCCCTTTTTGAAAATGACAAACCATTCCTCAAACATATTGAAAAGTATATAGAAGTTATACATTTGCCTTGTGAATAAAGGGGATTCAAGATGTGAACAATGTGAATTGCTCCCCCAATCTAAGCTTACTTTAACCTGCATAGTTAGTCTATGTACACAAAACAATTATAGCATACATGTACTATATGGTCCTTTGCAAGTCACATGATAAAAAAGTAAATGAATAAGAAAAGGATCTCATAAGCAATAAAAAACAGTATGACAATGAATAACAATATGATTGAGTTTCAAGACATTGAAATTTCTCTCCCCCTTTTAACATTATAAAAAAGTAGAGGGTTAGAAGATCATATATCCAGGTCTTCTCCAAATCCAATCAAGCAGATAACCATACATGCAATCTCATATCAGAAGTTAACCAGAAACGAAAGAAACATACAATCTCAGTCATAATCAAAATATGGTGAAAGATGGCACCAACTCATAATATATAGCAGAGCAAAGAGCAAGAGTGCACATCATATATTACAACTCAGGAGCATGTTCACATAGAAGCAACTACAAGCAAGAAGCAATGAAAAATAGAAGATAAAAATAGTACAACTCAGATAATGTGCCCAGATGTTTCTTATACAAAATATCCTATAAAGATATATATGATCAGCATACTAGACTAAAAACTAAGAAACAAGCTAGACATCTAGACTATCTACGTCCACAACATCATCATCATCAGATCTAGGCTCGTTGTCCTCATCTCCATCCGAAGGTGCAGTTGTAGTGCCTTCATCACTAGAGTCAGCACCATAACCATCACCATCATCAGAAGCATCCTCACCATCACCATTATCGTCATCAGCAGTCTCGGCATCATCAGCCTAGTCAGGCATCTCCTCATCTGTAGGAGGACCAAAACCATGACCGGGCCAATGAGCATTCTGCTCATCCCAAGTTATACCAAGATCATAGAGCTCATTGTCCTGAGGAAAGGATGGAGCAAAATTGCCAAGAGAGGCAAGCAGGGTGGCCAAGGGGCCAGCAGGCAATGGCAGGTAGGAAGGAGCAGGACCACCAGTAGCAAAGGGTGGAGGAACAGTAGCAACAGAAGGCTCAGGAGTAGGGTAGTAATGATTGTATCCATAAGAAGAATAATCACTATCGGGGAAAGGATGGTAGGTGGGGTAGGGGTGTACACATGATATGTTCATGGTAGACATGATTGAACATAGATCCTAATGCAGGTACTCCTGGACCTGTTGGTTGTATGCCTATTGGTGCATCATGTAGCCCATAAGGATTTCATTAGATACATGACACGTTGCACGGCTAGGTCGAGGTGGCTGAGGAGGTGGAGCTCGGGTAGAGGAGTTAGAGGCTGTAGAGGTAGAGGCTGAGGGTGAAGCACCAGGTGTGCTAGAGGAAAAAACCAGCACAAACTTCTGAATTGTGGTTTCACTGATACACACACCCTTTCTGGCTAGCTTGTAATGAAAGTCAGAAAAGAGTGATTTCTCAGTAGCAAACTGAAACAAACCACAGATCAGGGAAGGATAGGGTGGATGGGTGCCACGGGTGTTCTTACTGCAATCAAAACAGGCCATGTGGTGAAGGATCTATCTTGACCATTTGACTCTGATATTCTCAAGGAGGCAATACATGATAACCGTAGTGTTCTGCAATATCCGTTTGGTTTTTCTACAGATGGATGTTGCGGTTGACCACTAAGGCTAAGATGTGCTTCCTGAGATCGAGGGAGGAGGAGGGTAGGTTGCACTTCTTGTATGGAATTTTGGGTTTCTTCAAGTAGCGATGAATGTCAGGAAGAGTGAGTTCATTCTGCTTGTAGAAACCTTTAGGATCCAAAAGATTGAAGTACTCACTGTAATCCTTGCGCCAGGTATCATTTTCATCATCTCCAAAAAATGACATTTAAAATATCCTTGGAGATATGAAAATGCTTACCGACGATCATTGAAGTTAGGATCACTTGAGTATTCGGCGGGGGTACAAGGGTGTCATAATTCCACTGCAAATTAATGTAGAATTTGTGAACTGCTTTTGTGCTAAACATTGAATTTTGAAAGCAGTCACGCTCGACAGCCAGGGCAGAGAGTTGGTGAACGGCTAGCAACCTAGCTACTTGGTCTATAACCGCTTGACGCCTAGGGCTAGGCTCAAACAAAGCTCTAAAAAGTAAAGGACTCCTACGAAGAAGGTCCTTATACCTATTTACACCTTCAATTGAGACAAATGAGGTCTCATCAAAAGGAATCAAGCGATTAGATGAAGAAGACGAAGGAACATTGCTAGGGGCGGGTTGTTTTCTCCTATGAGAAGCCATGGAGGAGAAAAGGAAGAGAAGAAAAGATCAAACACACCAAGCAAGCTACAAAAACCATCCAAACACCAATAGGGAGAAACCAGGGAGGTCTAGGTCAACCTATCTAGGTTGGGAAAGGGCTAGGATAGGGAAGGTTAGGGCTAGGGTAGAGAGCTTAGGGCTAGAAGAAGAGGAATCGGTCAGCTATTCTCTAGTTTAGAGGGAGAATAGTCGGCCGAACCAAACTTAAGTTGGCTTCAGCCCGCTGATTGGTCGAGTTATAAGAGTGGGAAACTTGACCGATAGGTCTATTTCAGAACATCTCGGCCACAAATATTTTGAGTTTGTCCTGGGGGAAACTCGATCGATGGTCAACCTGACCTAAGACCATCAAACTTAATTTCTAGCCATATGAATGCTAATTAAATTCATTTTTTGAGTCTATTATGTATCTTGAACATACTTTGGCACATATCACTCATCAGTGGGTACTATTTAGCGATAAAACCAAGAAATTCAAGAAATACCCAAAAACAAGTGAAACTAAGCATGTCAACAAGCAAATTTAGCAAATTTAGCAATTTTAGGCAAGCAAGGTGAGTAGAGCATGAGCAAGACATATAAGATAAAAATAACTAGCTAGATAACATGTCAATATCATCTGAAGAAACAATGAGCAATTTAGATCTAAGAAAATTAAGTTTCTCTCTATCTAGAGGTTTAGTGAAAATGTCTGCCAATTGATTTTCTGAGTCCACATGTGTGATATAAATATCCTTCTTGGCAATGTGATCATAAAGAAAATGATGGAGAACCTCTATATGTTTAGCTCTACTATACAATATAGGATTACAAGAAAGATTGATTGCACTAGTATTATCACAATAGATAGGAGAAGCATCAAAATGTATGTTAAAGTCTTGGAGCATTTGCTTCATCCATAGGATCTGGGCACAACAAATTCTGCCTGCAATGTACTCAGTCTCGGTAGTTGATAATACCATGGTGCTCTGTTTCTTGGAAAGCCAAGACACCAAGCATGGTCCTAGAAGGAAGCAAGTGCCACTTGTGTACTTTCTATCAACCAAACATCATGCTTAATCCGCATCACTATATGCTACAAGAGTCCAAGTCCCTTGACTTAGGGTACCATAATCCAAAGTTTTGAGTTTTGGCTAAGTACCTCAAAATCCTCTTAACAGCAATAAGATGTGATTTCCTTGGACTTGATCAAAAGCGAGCACACAAGCCAACACTAAACATAATATCAGGTCTAGAGGCAGTTAAATAAAGTAAACTTCCAATCATACCTCTGTAAAGCTTCTCATCTACCTTCTCACCTTCTTCATCTCTATCAAGTTTGGCGGTGTTGGACATGGGTGTGTCCATCTGCTTCATGTTCTCCATCCCAAAACATTTAAGTAGTTTACTAGTGTACTTGCCTTAGTTGATGAAGTTTCCATCTTTGGTTTGCTTGATTTGGAAGCCGAGGAGGAATATCAACTCACCCATCATGCTCATCTCAAACTCACTCTGTATAAGAGAACTAAACTCCTTGCAAAGATAAAGATAAGTTCTGCCAAATATGATATCATCAACATAAATTTGAATGATAAGAAAATTGCTAGAAGTGTGTTTTAGAAATAAAGTAGAATCAACTTTTCCCAAGACATAGCCATTGTCTAACAAAAAGTTCTTTAATTTCTCATACCAAGCTCGAGGTGCTTGTTTGAGTCCATAGAGAGATTTTTGTAACAAATAAACATGATTAGGTAGCTTGTCATTTTCAAAGCCCAGAGGTTGAGCAACAAATACTTCTTCCTCAATTGTACCATTCAAAAACGCACTTTTAACATCCATTTGATATAGCAAGAATTTTTTATAACTAGCAAAGGCAAGTAGCATTCTAATAGATTCAAGTCTAGCAACAAGAGCATAAGTTTCATCAAAATCAATACCTTCCTGTTGATTGTACCCTTGTGCCACTAACCTTACTTTGTTCCTTACCACTTTGCCATTACCATCAAGGTTGTTGTGGTAGACCCACGTGGTGCCAATGATTTTTCTGTCACTTGGTCTTGGCACTAGAGTCCACACACGATTCTTCTCGAATTTCTCTAGTTCCTCCTGCATGGCTAGGATCCACTCGTCATCTCCAAGAGCTTCCTTGATGCTCTTTGGCCCCAACTATGAGATGAAGGCACTGTATGCTTGTTCTTTTTTGTAGGCAGCTCGTATCTTCACTCTCTCAAATGGGTTGCCAATGATTATCTCTTTGGGGTGATTCTTTGCAAAGCGAGGAGTGGGATCCTTCTTCTCTTCATCTTGTGCTTCAACCACCCGCTTACCTTTGTTGTCGATGTTGAGATCTTTCAAGATAGGAATTAAGTCATTTGCAACATCATTATAAACAACATTCTTGCCAACAACTGGGTTAGTTTCAATAAACTTGACATTAACAGATTCTTCAAATTTAGACAATTCAATATTGAAAACTCTATAAGCCCTGCTTGTAGTGCTATAACCTAGGAAGAAAGCCTTGTAAGATTTCAGATCAAACTTGTCGAGAGAATCCTTCGTGTTTAAAACAAAATAAGGACATCTGAAAATGTGAAAGAAGTCGATGGATGGCTTTCCACCTCACCATAACTCATAGGGGGTTTTCTTCAAAGAAGGATGCGTGAAAACTCAGTTCTGCACAAAGCAAGAGGTGCTAACGACTTCGGCCCAAAACTTCTTAGGAATGTCATATTCAAGAAGCATGGTCCTATCCATCTCCTATAGTAACCTATTCTTTCTCTCTACTACCCCATTTTGTTGAGGTGTATGAGGAGAAGAGAAATTGTGCGAGTAACCAGATTTTTCACAAAAATGATCAAAAAGATCATTTTCAAACTCTCCCCCATGGTCATTGTGGATAGAAACAATCTAGCAAGAAGCTTCATTTTCAACTTGTTTACAAAAGCTCGAGAAAATAGCAAGAGTATCACTTTTAGAAATGAGAAAGAAGTTCCAAGTATAGCGAGAGAAATCATCGACAATCACAAGACAATACTTGGAACCGCGAAGCGTTTGAGTTCTCATAGGTCCGAATAGATTAATATGAAGAAGCTCAAGAGCTCTTTTGGTACTAAGGACTCCTTTGGATTTGAAGGAGGACTTGGTTTTCTTCCCTTATGTACAAGGTTGGCATTCCTCATCCTATTCAAAATCCAATTTGGGAAGTCATCGAACCAATTCCTTTTTGCTCAATTTCTTCATTTGATGCACATTCACATGACCCAGCCGGCGATGTCGAAGAGAAATATCATTTTTATCCACAACCAAGCATCTATCAAGTACGAGCTTTAGAGCATCAAGCACAATAACATAAAGATTACCATTTCTAGTTCCCTTATATATGACATTGTAAGTGAGGGAATCTAGAAGAAAACATTCTAAAGAAGAAAATAGAACAAGATATCCATTATCACAAAGTTGGCTTACACTTATCAAATTATGATGTAGGCCATCAACAAGAAAAATATTTTTGATACTAAGCTTGTTGCCTACATCACCCTCACCTACTACCTTACCATTTTTGTTGTCCCCGAAGGTCACCGATCCTCCTTTCTTTTTCATGAATTTGTTGAAATGGCTGATTTCACCTATCATATGTTTTGAGCAGCCACTATCAACAATCCACCTTCTTTTGACCTGCATGAAAGAAGGATGTCGGTACCCAACTCAAATTTTTGAATCTAGGGTTAGCTTGGGGACCCATTTCATATTTGGGTTGGTCCCCTTTGGCTTGTAAGGACAATAAGTAGAGTAATGATCATCACATTTACAATGAACACATACCATTGGGTTCTTAGAGCCGGAAGTCTCTCCCTGAAAGAAAGGAGGTTCCACACTCTTCTTTTTACCCTTACTCTTGTTCTTGTTCTTACCCTTAGGAGCAGTCCCATCATATCCTAAACCACTAGTACCAATTTGTTTGGTAGAGTGTTCTAGGACAGAATTAAGGGATTTTTTTCCATAAGAAAGTTTTGCAAAGAAGCTCTTAACTTAGCATTATCATCACTAAGGTTAATGACAGTAGAAGATAAACTAGCAAGATCATCTTTAGCATGCAATAGGTCGGCCTCTAAGAAGAGGGCTTTAGTATGAAAAGAATCACGTTCTAAAGCAGTGCTAGCTACTCATTACTTTGCAAAATAGGTATAGATGATAGATCATTTACTTGAGCAAGCAACTTGGCATTTTCATATTTAAGCAAAAGAATTTCCTTTTGATAAGCATGAGTTTCTTGCTTCCTAGCTTCATCAATGAGATTAAGTTCTACATTTTCAGTTTTAAGAACATCTATCTCATCTAGACATTTTTGGTTTTCTTCCTTAAGAGTGGCAATGGTCTTAAGGTAGACACCATTCTCAACTTCAATTTCATTATATTGGATCTCAAGATCAAGAAATTGCCCTTGCAAGGAATCAATACTATCAAGGTGCAACTTTTCATTTTGATCAAGAATCTTAATTTTAGCATAAAGATCATCTATTATCTTACCTAACCTTTTCTTTTTAGATTTGCATTTAGTAAAAGATGACCGGCAAGCATTAAGCATGTCAATGAGAGTTTCCTTAGACAACTCATGCAAATTTACTTCACTTACCTCAATTACCACACCTACATCTTCACTTGAGGAAGGTGGCATTCTCCATCTTCGAAGCTTGAAGAGCTTGAGGAAGACTCCTCCCAAGCTGCATGAGCTACATCTTTGCTTCTTCTTTCTTTCTTCTCCTTTCTCTTGTATTTGCCTTCTCTCTTGTACTCCTTGTCCTTCTTGTGGCTACTCTTATGATGGATCTTCTTGGCCTTGGGTCAGTCACTCTTGTAATGGCCTTTTTGGCCACATTCATAGCATCTAGGAGTTGATGAAGAAGGCTTCCCTTTGAAGTGTTTGCCCTTGGAATAGTTAGATTCATGCACATTTGGGCCTTCATCTTAACTTGAGGAAGGAGTAGGGGACTTGAGTGCAAGTTTTTGCTTCCGAACCATCTCTTCAAATTGAGCTTTGAAGGTTGTGTCCTTGATCTTCTTGGACTCCTTCTCTTCTCTCTTTTCTTCTTCTTCTTGCTTATCAAGCCTAGGCTCATGACCTTGAAAGTTGCCAACCAGCTCCTCAGTTGGCAATTCACTAAGCATGTACACTTCTTCAATGGATGTCACCTTGGGCTCCCATCTCTTTGGAAGATATCTCAAGATCTTGGAATTTATTATTCCTTTGTCCATCACACCACCAAGGGATGTCAATCCATTGATGATCACATTAAGCCTTGTGTACATGTCTGCCACTCTTTCATTTTTACCCATCTTGAAGATCTCAAGTAGGCCACCAAGAATGTAGATCTTGGCTTCCTTCACTTGCTCTGTTCCTTCATAGGTGACACATAGCTTGTTCCAAATTTCATGTGTGGTGTCCCAAGAGGAGATCCAGTTGAACTCGGATGGAGTGAGGGCTGCATAGATGATGCTCATGACTTTGGCATTGAGATGAGCTTGCTTCATTTGGGCTTCCGTCAATGTGGATATTTCCTCCTTTGGATCTTCATACTTTAGATGCACCACCTTCCACATCTCATAGCTTACTCCTTGGAGATAGAACTACATTCTTCTCTTCCAATAGAGGAAGTTGGTGTCGTCGAAGGTCGGAGGTCGCATGGAGAAGCTTCCCTCCAAGTTGAGAGATCCAAGTGCTAAATCGCTCATCTTCTCCTACTTGTGGAAGTAGCTTGGAAAAGACCTAGCTCTGATACCACTTGTTGGATCAAGGGCTCTAGAAAGCGGGGGTGAATAGAGCTTCACAAATCTCACAAAATGAATTAGACCACCAAATTCTATTAAGTGCAAAAACTTAAACATACAGCCAAGTTGAGGTCATAACAAGCAAGCATAGAAAGGGTGAGACACAAGGAAGAACATACACTTGGACAAAGTGGTTTAGAGTGGTTCCACATCCTAACTAGGAGAAATGTCAGTCCACTACCTAGAGGTGGTTAATCTCTAGGATTTGCAATCTTGGTACTCTTATATACCATCATAAGATTACAAGACAAAACCACATTCATCCAAGGGCTTAGTACCTCAAGCAAGGATCTTCAAGCTATAGAAGGAGCTTACCCACTTGAACCATGGAGTCTTTAGCTTTCAACAAGGACTTACCCACTCCTTCTTCAAGTCTTTTGCCTTCAAGGAATTACCTATCCTTCTTGAACGTCTGCCTTGCCTATCTCCTTCACTTGGAGATCTAGAACAACATGCTTTCTTCAACCTTGAAGAACATCAACTCCTTCTCCTTCACTCAGAGAAGATCTTTAGCCTTTTATTCAATAGGAAAGGGGGTAGGAAAATGGAGGTTGAGATCTTTACATGGATACAAGGGATAGCTCTCTTACAATAGATCCTATCTCACTCATACTCATGGATTTGACTTGAAGGTAGAGAGAGAAAGGGGCTCAAAGGTGTGCAACACTCTCAACTAAGCAAGAACCAAGCATGTATGGAATGAGCAACCTTGGAATGAACTCCAAGAGGTCCTATTTATATCTGAGGGTGCCCCTTTGAGTTGGGGTACACTTAGGGTCAAAAATAGTCATTTTTTCCCAAGGCAACATATCTATTTTTTCCCAAAAAACTCACCAACGATCACAATCACTTTTTATATGATTTCCGTACAGTGAAATCGGTCGAGTTTCAATAAAGGTAACTCGACCGATAGGGTAAAAGACAAACCCAAATTTCAAACCATCGGTCGAGTTTGTCTTGGGGAAACTCGACCGACCAATGAAAGTTGTGTTTGGTCAGTAACCCCATTGGTCGAGTTCTGTGAAAACACAACTCGACCGATGCACTCTTTAGAGAATTGATCCTAGTGGATCGGTCGAGATTGTAACTCAACTGATTGACTACCTGTGATCAATTTTCTAAACTACATCAAAAGTGATTATAACTTGGTTCTAAGTGTCCCAATCAATTTTCTCATCTTAGTTACAAGACAATACATCAATAAAAGTGATTACAAAAATCTTCTAAGGTCGTTTACATGGATTTCCTAAATTACACATTTGTATAGCTTTTGACTTGAACTTGAGCGAATTAGGGCTTGTGAATTTTGATCCTTTTCATGTACCTAACACCTGAAATCAAACTTGAATACACTTATTAGATACATATGAATGGAATGATTACGTCATTATCAAAATATGGACAATGTATAACCTCTAGGTCAATAATATATATATCCACTAAGGCTACAACTAAGACTTTCATAAGCATGGTTCTAAGTTTTCATTCATTGCATTATTTTTTCACATGATGTTGACATGTACATTTAGGTCTTCCTCAATTAAGTCTTATCCTCAAACTCTACTCATAAGTTGGTGAGCTAAAACCTCCATTTCTATTAGGATCATATCATTACTTCAGTATTAAGATATTCATTCCATTTTTTTGCATAATAGGAGTGTACCCTTCCACTTCACCTACGTTAATCTTAAAGAAATATTTGGATTCAATCCAAGATAAAGTTCACCTTAGTTCACGTGTAGGCCCTGATATGGTGAGCCTACAAATCATAATTTTTTTAATGTAGGTGTAGTCATGATCAATGAGTGACTCCTCATGAATGCACATTTTTCTAACTCAGTCAAATAGTTACTCCATGAGGAAATTTACCTTTCTCAAGGCCCTAGAATTTGTATAGAACCTCCCTTAGTATTTCGTTATTGAATAATTCTTTTTATTATTTACATATTCCCCATGCATCATTATCCTAGGTCATTCCCATAGGGTCTTTGGGGATATAGGTACTTATTAATGATCTCCTCTTGATCCCCAAGCCTCTTTTACTTGAATTGGACCTTTCCTCTAGAACCCTTGGGCCTCATGTATCTCTTTCTCTTCCTTACCTTACCCTAGGGTTGACCTAGGGCTCTACACTGCATATCATTAACTGAGATGTTATAAGTTTATTTTAAACCTATGATTTATTTGAAATAAATGGTCTCCTGTATTCTTAGTATTCCATGTCTGCCCTTCTTGGACAAGGCAGCCCTTAAGATCACATGATAAATTGCATAAGTTCCTTTAATTGATTAAATTATGCATATGATGAAGTCATTTTCTCAAATACCAAGACAAAACACTTCTATGAATAATCCCTTTGGTGGTTTACATGTCTCATATACTATAACACCAATTCACAGTGTATCACATCTTTTACGTTTACGTCCTTCTAGTACATACATGGTTATCTCAAATTAAAATCAAAGAGAATTTGGTTCAAATCGTCCATAGAGAATGATTCTAGTCTAGGGTGTCCTCTTATTTCTCATGGGGATATTATGCTTTCTAGACACATATCCATGAGCCCACGAGCTTCAAACTAAACTTCCTCCATAAGATCCTTTCTTTTACATGGGATGACCCTCAATGTAATTTAACACCACTCCTCAAAATAGAGTTTGAGTCTTATGTAATTATATACACAATCACTAAGATTTAGTGTTTTGTTTGAATGCATAATAACTTACATGTATCTCATATTTTGGCATGCTTCGTGTACTTGCATGACCACTACGCATAGCTTACATACTTGCATGACTGCTTGGACCTGATGTACTTGTACTTTCATGACTACTCATATCTACCTATGTGCATGCATGTAATCCTAATGGTAGATAATATTGTGACTAAGCCGGTTGATTAGGTTCTTATAACCCTAATTATTTCATCTAATTCACTTGTAAAAGCACCTTCACTTGTAGCATGGATTAGTCAATCTAGGTTGGGTAGATCACACATATGTTTAGGTTTTTACTATCATTCTTTCCATTTCATTTCCTAGATCAACACACTTTAGTCTCTACATATCCATTACTCAGGTACAACCTATCCTAGTCACAAATTATCACAAGGTTGTTATAAACACTTTCCATGTACATACCCTACTATGTAGCATTCCATGTTTAGGGAAGCAATGTGATTTCCCTATTAAAGAATATATCTTCACTATAAAGATAATTTTAGAGCATTCTTCTCCTAAGGTTGAACAAATTGACTTGTTAAATAACACTAGATATAATTTGTGGTGGTATCCATAGTCTTAAAACTCTAATTTTATATTCTAAATTTCTTTAATAGGGTTCCCTTAATCTTAGTTTGACCATGGTCATAGTTGGCCTCCTTTGACTCGTCTACAAGACATGAACAATCCCAATTATCCCATTACACTTCCTTTATAATCATAAGGTATGTGTTCTATTGTGGTTCCAAGTTATCAACCTTATTATGGTTGTGAGGAAAAGAAGTCATATTAGCACTCAAGGGTCACAGAGAAATCGTATAGGCAAAACCCCATGTTCTTGTGATGGTATAAGAACTACCATGGGTGTCACTACTCATATGTCTAGATTGACATTTACTTATCCTTGTGGCATGGTTTAAACAACTAATCTTATTTGTTTTTGTGTGTGAAAGGTATATATATACAGATATGGTTATGCCCTCAAGTTCACCAAGGTTAGGCTTGAGAAGTAAGTTCTTGTCATTCAATTTTTTCTCAGCATAGTTTAATTCTTCTAGTATGTGGGTGGCATGATTCACTTCCTTCTACTCGTGTACCATGGATCATAGGACGTTTATATGGGCATGGTCTCATTCTTATGAAGTATTCATCTAGGGTCTATCATACTCAAATATCTTGGGTTTCTCCTTATAAGTCAAGGTGGTAAACCAATATTTACACCTACTATTATTGTATGAATGTACACTTTACATTATTTGTTCTATTTTCCATGGAGGATGATCTTTGCTCAAATATGTCTTACATATCAAAGTTCTTTCTCTTTCTTAGACACTTACTAGAGTCCTTCATATATGGACACATTCCTTATTAATCACTCATACTGATGATTAAGGTTTTTAAGGATTACTTACTTATCATTAGTTTTTTTCCTTCACATAACTTACTAACATACTCTACATACACCTATTTCATCATGTATTCCTAGAAGTTATAGGGTTTCTCCTTATAATAAAACCATGCTTTATGTAAAAACATATTCCTCATATATTTTTTTAGATATCTCGAATTGGAATTTCATATGCCTAGTTGAAGGAAGATTCCTTAACCTTAATTTTCTTGAAATAATATATTGGATGGGTACAATAGTACATTATAAAGTTCAAAAAGGGACACTGTTAAGGTTGAATAAAAAAGAGGTGAGAGAGATGAAGATTAGATGAAAAGACATAGAGGTAGGAATCATGTTGGCCCCATGAGTCCTCAAAAACCAACTAGTGGTGTGGAGGAAAATATTTCCATCTCCTAGGTTGTGAACCATTCTAACACCATCACCTTTTAGAGTTACACTAAAAATTCACTTTTATTGTGTAAAGTTTTTGAAACTATTAATAATTCTAACTTATTTACATAAATCTATGCTCTGATACCTACTGTAACGACCTTGTCCTTTGGTTATCCACATTGAATATGGACTAGATAGGAAAGCGTCATTATTGAATACTTTCAAGATTTAGTTTTATAATAAGAGATCAATAATAATTATTATTACTAAGAAAGGTATTGTTTAAAAAATTAGGGAAGAAATCATATCCTCTTAAGGAGTTGCATGACTTTTATAATAGGGGAGACTACTAGTTATCCTAGGAATGAGCCAACTAGACACTCCTCAGTGTATCATCAACTTTACATATTGGATATCATCTCTCATGGAGTCCATATCTTCATCATTAGATATGTGACTGACTTAAAATGTTGAGAAACAAAATACGAGTCAATGCAAGTTGATGTTCTGTACATGAGTGAAACCAGAAATGTGTGCATGTAATATTAACAATGTATATAGTAGAACAATATCAAATAATTGCAATGAATTTTCAATTCAATCTTACATTTCCAAACTATGAGTATTCCATATCATTTGGTTTTCCACCCTAGATCTAAAAATGGACTCTATGGAGTCCCAATAATGGGTTCCATGATAATTGTCTCAACAATGGACTTCATGGTGATCTTCCCAACAATGTTCTTTATTCACCTCATCATATTGTTCTAGTCACTCTCTCGCTCTCCTAGTGATACTTTCTTATATTCAGGTAGGTTATCTCCTTAGATCACCATTATCATGTTCAAGTATCATCTTAAGTATATAAGAAATGTGCATATATCTTGATCATGTGTAAGCATAAACTCAACCTAGGAAATTTTGCATAAAGAGCAAATTTTGAACACCTTTTAAAGGAAAGTACAATTAAGGGAAACTAGTCATCATTATCCACATACCTAATTCAGGGAAAAGAAATGTGCAAAGAAAAGTAAAGTTGATGTCCAACCATGATTTGACTTGAAAATCGATATTCAACACTTACGTGTTTTAAACTTTACAGAAGACTTTAAAAGGGTTCTGAGGGTAGGCAAGGTTTCAATGTTTACGATGTGTTTAATTTAGGATGAATATTGTCAATTAGGATTTGATTTCATATTACCCAAAATTTGAGGAAGGAACTCTAATAATTATATTAAAGTTATATATATATTCATTCATATTGGATAAATAAATCACTATTACTTATTTAAAGGTAAAAATCATTAAAATAAGGAGTTTCCACCGTTTGATCTAATGATTACTGGTAACATTTAGAGAAAATCCCAAAAACATTATAATTAACAATCTAGGGTTTTATATTATAATGATTCATATTAAAAAAATACCTATAAGTACTTCTGAACTAGGAACGAAATTAAACCATGAAACCATGTTTATTATATTCCTCTCATTTTCCTAAGTAAATGATATGTATATTAACTACACTCAAATCAAAATATTATTTTTGTTCAAAAAAAAATATTATTTTTGTAGACATACTGCAATATTAGTTTTAATGGGCCAATCATAATATAACACGTCATCATTTCTTTTATTAAGATACAAACATGCAGTTGTTACAGAGATACAAGGTAGAAAGAACATATTACCTCTTACATGAAAAATCTTTGGCATGTGTCTGGATGGGATTTCAAGTCCAATCCTAATAAGGAATGTTACCTTCACCATCAAGCCTGACAATGGCAACCATGGAGTCAACTCAAGTGTTGACTCTAGGTTCCATGCATCAGTGGATATTTTTTATATAGCTTTGGATGCAGAGGGCTCTTATAAGCTTGAGGAGCATAGTAGGTAGTGGAAAAATTGTCGAGGTCGGCATCTAGGGGTTAGTATTGTAGGGAATAAACTAAGTATTGAAGGAAATGATTTACCTATTGGGTTGGTGACTTGGAATTGTTCATGGTTGTTGGAGCTAAAAGTATATATTTTGTTAAGCAAGATTGTCTAGGATGGCATGAGATGGTAAATAATTGCTTGATATCTAGGTTAGAAAACGTCTGATATTAGACAAGGGTCGTGGACTTTCTAGAAGCAAATGAAAGTTGGGACACCTTCGTGGGTTCATGACAATTTTCTAGGACAAAGGAATTGAATAAGGTTTCTTCAATTTGGGGAAAGGCAGACAAGGTTGTCATAATAGATTTATTTAGGATCATTGGTCCTTTGTGAGGATCAATCAAGTTAAATTGGAGTTGGTTCTTGTGTGTGAGGGTACATGAGGTGCTCCGTTATTCCTTTTATAGGCTCAGGGATGTGGGGGAATTCTTCTCTAGAATTTGACCAGGAGGAGGAATGGTGAGAGATATTCGGGTGTATCCTCATTATCCATCATAAGCCCTAATGTAATGTTTGTTAAAGAGAGAACGATCTCCTAAAATTTGTGCATTGATTTCCATGAGAAAAAAACAATAATAGAAGTAGAGGATGGGATGGAGAAATATGAATGGGGAGAGAGAGGGACTACACTGGTTCTTTCCTTGCCTAGAGGTAGGTAAGAGATGATCCCTGAATCATTGATCCAGGATCATGCAATACGTAGGCCATGTGGCATTATAAGGGTGGTCTCAATGGTCCACATGAGAAATGCATGTCATTCCTAATCAAACAATTAAACAAGTTCCTAAATGAATAACTTTATTCAAACCTTGGTGGTACATAAGTTTACAATGGTAACTCTGATTTTCTAAATTGTTATAAGGTTGTTTGTTTTTATCCTTATCTTGTTATGCTGGAAATTTGGATTCAACTATCATGCCTATAACCGTCTCCTTAATATATCCATAAAGTATGATTAAAAGACTTCAAAAAAACTTCAAATTTGTACAAAGATCTTGTGTTAATTTAGGAGGCCATAACTAGACAAAAGAAAGTGAAATTGACCAATATTTAACTCAAGTATTAACTAATTTACAAATATAATGGTGTGAAATCTATTATATTATAATCGTCATGATGTATTATCCCTAATAAATTAATATTAAAGATTCCACAAACTTCATATTTTAATAAGATTATATTTATTTATATTTTTCAATTACAATTTATACAAAAGAGAGGAAATTCCATCCAAGTTCTCACACAAACTTCTCATAGGTATGTAAGAACTAGGATACATCATCATCATTAGTTCATCCATGTTTCATTCATCTCTGTGTGTATGTTGTTTTAAATTATTGGTAGGTGTAACCATAGTTGTAATTTAGTCACCCACTACATTCCCAGTGTGCATAGCATTCAAAATCTCAATGCTAAAAGCAAGTGTATCCATCACAATATGTTCATTTTTAGGAGTTGGATCATGTTGGAATAAAAACACATATGTTTCTTCTTAATCATCTATGCTATCAAATACTATAATATCCTTAGTATTTGAAAGGAATGCATATTCACCCCTTGCAATCTATGACTTCCATGAGCTCTATTTCATCATAGTGAAGAATGGATTGTTGAGAAACTTTGTGAGCTCCTTGTCCTTCTACTAACCAAAAAATGTGTGCATACCAAAGTGTGTTTATTTTCATAAAAAGATTTGAAGCCTAAATTTCTACTTGCAAACAAAGAAAAGACTCTAAATGTCTCTTAGTTTATTGGTGCATGGGAAAACAAACTTGTGGTGGACATTATCCCACCCAAAGCCACTTGGTTCCCCAACAATAGAAGATTAACTTAATCCTTTTTGGAATTCTTACACGTTAAATTAATTTGATCCATTGTATAGTAAGTACTACTACTTCTCGCTTAGAAATGAACACGAATCCATCTCTGGTCTTCGTGGGTGAACATTCCATCATTAAACCTCTTGAAGTCATATTGATGGACCAATGACGTTATCGTTTCACGTCAATAATAATTTTAAACAAATCTAAAAATTAGGGATGTTAATATATTAAGTTCAAATAAGTAATGCAACATCTAAAATCTAGACCACAATGTTTCATTCTGACTATAATAAAGTTTCAACATACATTAGAATGTAATCTAGTCTAACCAATTGCAATCCAGCAATTATGATAGGATCTAAATACACACACACATATATATAGATATATAAGGGATAAACATTTTGTACCTAATAAAAATATTACTTATTTTTTCATAGATATAATACATTTTTTACCTTTTTATTATGATAAAATATTATATTGTCAGAATTAACAATCAAATCCTTAAAATTCAAACCTTTGAGAATTGGATTCAATGAAATGCTACATGGAGCTATCTAGACCTAAAATATATTATTCATATTCAATCTAAATTCACTACATATTGTTTTTTTCTTAATTGCGAGTGTGACATACAAAATTGTTGGATTTTTACGTAATATAAAACTTTGCTACAAAGTCACAAGACTACAACAATGACACTCAATTTTTTAATCAAGTTAAGAATTAAACAAATGTATGATAATGGAGGGAAATGATTACATTGACAATAAAAATGAATGATAACATGTGAAACTTTAGTTTCCAAGTGATTACTTGTACATATATGTATTGTGCGTTGATAATGTGATGAATACAAGAGAGACCCCTATCCTTTGTATAGGAAAATGTGGACATGACTCTAGAGACTGACTGACCTGACTTGATTATAAATGGACTATAGACTCTAGCCCATATATGATATGACTATTACTTCTAATAGTCCCGCACAAGTTGGAGCATGGGATAATCTCATGCACATATTGGATGACACACATAAAGAAGACGTAGAATAAAAGTAAAGGCATGGTAGCACAAAATGTGCTCTCCCCATGACTTAGCACCACACATCCTCTAACACAGACTTTAGCATTCTCAGTTTGAAGCTTCCCTTGATATTGAGAAACACATGATATTTGGGAGAGATTGATAAACACTGAATCATTGAGACATCTAAATCTTTGACTGAGTTGGAGCTTGTGTCTTGGAGTATGTTGAAGTAACATGCAAAGATCATATGAGTCTACCATCTCTAGTACTACATCCATAGAAGTAGTTTCTAGAAGAAGACGGTCAATGTGCTTGACATGAGATAGACCAACATCAGCGTGCTTGATAGGGCACGAACAAACATCAACATGCTTTATAGGGAACACATGAACAAAGAGGAAACATTGTTGTCATATTTGACTAAAGGATCTTTTGCAAAATATGAACGTGTCACATTGACACACAACCAATTCTACAAATAATCTGAGGTGATCCAATGCAAGATGCTTGAAATGTTTCCAGAGTAGAATCATAAAAAATGGCCAATGAAGAAACATATTTGCCTAATGTATAGTGACAATCAAATCCAATTGATCTGAGTTATCATCTTATTCATCTGATGATGATATGAGAAGATGAATAACAAAAGATTAATTATTGTAAACTCCAAATTTGATTAGTGAGGATGGAGATTAATGGATAGTGAATTTTGGACAATATGTTAAGTACACAAAACTCCATATGTAGATAATGATCTTTTTACTCTTTCCTCTCCTGATTCCAAACTCTTCTTGTTATGTCTTCCCCTCATCCACCTCTTCTCATCTTCTATTTCTTTACCATACACCAACAACAAAGTGATGCCAAAAGTTGTTGGGGTGGATAAAGATAAAGAGAGAAACCCATGTGACATAATGGGACATGGGGTGGAGAGGGAAGAAATGACTTGAGAAGGATTTTCTTAATATGGATGGAGAATCTTGTGTTGGACTTCTCAATGGGCTTGATAGAACTTGACCTTGCACTTAACAAATATTTATTGTGTGCTTTAAAGGGATGAATCATTGCACATGTGAGAGGATGGTCATTTTCCTGAGAGTGAATTGTATCACACATTTGAGTATAGGACTTCATGGTGCTTCAGAGACGTTGACTTGGTGAGAAAGTTGCTAGACTAATTGATAACCAAGTTCAATGTAGTATGCAACCCTATTGCAAGATATGAAGAATAGTGGATCTCTGTGTGACCCAAAAAGTCTTTGGGTGTGGGGGTGGGAGGGTAGAGCCCCAATGGTATGAGATACATCAAAAAATATATTCAATTAAAGATCTCGTAAAGATTGAACATTTATTGTTGGGGAGATAAGATTTTTGACATGCAATTTTGGACATATCAGTGACTCAAGATGACTTGAAACCCTAGAAAAAACATTTTGTCTTGACTGAATGACACACCATGTTGACTTCTGCCACCCCCGATTGAGTTGCAAACCCTAATGGTAACACTTGGTTTTGGAAAATGACACAAGCTATTAATAGTCGAAGATGATGAACATACCATTAGGGATTTGTTGTATTGGCCAATGACACACTATTTGGATTATGATGACACCTCGTGTAACCAACTTGCACACCGTGTTGATGAAGAACTCTTCTATAAATGGAGTTACACACTGTGGAACTAGCTTACATGTCATGTTGATAGCGAACTCCACTGTATCTGGAGTTACATGTCATAGAATTGACTTATATGTAGTGCATCCCATCTCTAGGGTAGTTTCACTTATAGATCTTGTCAAGAATGATGTATATATGTTGGAGGACTCAAACCTTACCCATGGACAGATTTCATAGGTAATGCAGATCTTGAAGTTGAATGATCGAAAGATATTTGGATTTAGGCATGGAAGAGTAGAGATGAATATCATATGGTGTAGGTAACTTCCACTATGTATAAGATCACCATGGGGTTGTTTTTGTTGGGGAGAACTTTCTCCTAATGGGGTGTTTGTACCTTGATTGTTGAAGTCGAATCAATTTAAAAAAGACCTGAAGTCGGAGATTTATCAATAGGTAATGTTCTTGGATTACAACTTGGTGGAATACCAGGCAATCCAAAATATGAAAGAGTCCAATGCAGCAAAATGCATGTTAGGTATCTGTGTATGGTCTTTTTTTATTAGGTGCTCATTTTGTTTGGGCAGAAATTCCTACATCTGGACTTTATTCTTTGGGAAGGTGAACTTGGGGAAGACAAAAATATGGATACATGCGAAATGATAGATGACCATGAAGATGATACTTATCAGATCTGGAGTTGTGGATGAGTATGATGGAGACGTAGATGATGATGACCCTTTAGAGAGAGAGAGAGGACAATGTAGATGATGATGACCCTTGAATGAGAGAAGCTGATGGAGATGGGCATGTGGGTAGCCAGTCATGATGGCAGATGTCTCCCACCGGTGTATACTTGTTTCTTTCTCTCTATGGTTAGGATCGATTTTCTAACACAATGTAGATATATTGATGCATGTTGATAATGTGATAATGTGATTAATACAAGAGAGACCCCTCTCCTTTATATAGGATAAGGTGGGCATGAGACTAGAGTCTTTCATACCTAACTAGACTATATATGGGCCTATAAACTCTAGCCCATATATAATATGACTATTAATTCTAATAGTATTAACGATTAGAAACTTGTACATACTAACAACTTTGCAACTAAAAAGAAAAAATTTAACAAAGAGAGTCATTATTTTCATATTTTTGGTTGAAAATATATTTCTCAAAGTAGGTATCCTTTTGACAAAACTATATCAAGATACCATCCTTACAAAAAAATTACATAATATTTAAAAAATGCATCTTGTTCAGTCTTACATATAAGATGACTTATAGACTTTTCAAATTTAACCAAAATTGTACAAACTACATTTATCATTGCGTATTTTATTTTCCATGATGCTATTTTCTTTAGGAGACTATGGCTCGACTCTAGTTCATCTTATCCAATCACTTTTCAATGTATGCAACAACATGATAAACATTGCACAAGACCACATCTAGTTGAAAAGGTAAGTAATCTAAATCCATAACATGTAAAAATCACCTTAATCTCTCCACTTCCATACTATAACACTTCTTTTAGAATGAAGACACGTGAAATAGGTTGTACTATAAATAATTAAAGTCAATATAAATGGGAAATCAGATGAAGTGAAGAAATGGATCTGTAATAGATCATTAGTTTTTTATGTAAATGGGGTATATGTTAGTCTTGAAATCCATATGTGTAACTAACTTAATGTTTGACCTTGCAAGTGTAAGAGTTCATGGAGGCACCCATACATGAAATAAATACCTTATAAAGGAAGAGTAAATTTGATCTTCCTTGCATCCACTTCACAACAACATCTCATATAGAAATAAAACAAGTATTACTCATAAGGACTTAAAATGAAATTTATAATAAATAGATACAACCTTTATTAGTTGAGAAGTGAGCAGTTGAGATTTTGGATTTCATATTACTTCATAATTTTTAAATATAAGGATGAATTATTTTAAAATCTATATTTGGGCAGAGATGGTTTACAATCCCAATGAGTTACAAATAGACATAAAACAATGCATTGTAGTGTATATAGTGGCTATAGTTCATTAACAAGATATGTTATCAAATTGATATAAATTTTTTTATAAATAGTATCATGCTTTCTTGGAATGTCTATACCTATTTTGGATCCAATGTCTAATAATTAATTCTTGATATAATTCTCACATGAATTGCTTTTATCAAATATTGATTTTTAAATACTTTAGACTCTTCCATATTCCTCTTCTTTGATATCTCCTTGGTAAGCCCTTTATTTTCATCTCCTTTTACACTTCATCAGTGTCTCCTCCATCTTTTCCTATTCTTCTCCATCCTCTTTCCTAGTTTTTTTTTCTCTCTCTCTATCAGTGTATTTCTTTCCTTCTCCTTTTTCCTAATCTATTATGAGTTGTTTTACACTCTCTCATCACCATCTCTTCCACCCACATATCTCTCATGAACCTCTTAATAACACTCTCCAACTCATCTTTTTCTCATATTCCTTTACTTATTCTCATCACTCACTTACTGTAACCAAATTTTTTTCTTTACTCTCCTCTTTTACTCACTTTATCTCAATCATCAATATCAATATATTTACTTTCTATTTCATATCACATTTATTTCATCCTTCTAGTCATTTTTAATTTCCCAATTTATGTCTCTTCTCAATCTATCCTCTTATCAAGTATATTTAACAAATGTTGCAATAATAAGACTAAAATTCTACATGAAGTTAAGATATGTAATATGATAATACAAATAGGTAACATATTGAGAATCACATAAGACTCAAAGAGTTATATTGGAGACATAATGAAAGAGATATTAATTTTTCATTTAGAATTTTTTGTCACTTGGGTTGGGATAAGTATTTAGTATTAGGTCACATATTGGTGGATATGTTCAAAGAATGTAAATCATTAAGGTGGCATCTATCACATATGAACCATATTTTATTTCCACTTATATCTTTCAATTCTCAATCTAAAATCCTCTCTTTTCTCTCTAGACCTTAATTTCCAAGTGTCCTCTTACTTACAATTTGAATTTCTAAATCTATAAAAATGAAGTCGTTATTCCCATTAACCCCTTTGTTTCATATATCAAAACCCATTTTCTTTACATATATTCTCTTTTACAGTTCCTTCCCTTTCATCATTTGTATACTTTATTTCCCCATTCTTTCATCCTTCTTCTCTTTTTCCATTACTATCATAATGATATAGCTACAATCTATTTCTAGAAAAATAAAGGAGGGTATGTTTTATCATGTGTGACTTGGCCACGAAGAGTCTCGAGGTCTCGGTAGACACTCTAAAAATGGTAGGGGCTGAAGTATAGGAAACTCTACAATCAAGATGGCCCAATTGCACCTATTTATTGTCAATGTTTAAGAAATTTACCAGGGAACTACCTTTTCTTGAAGACAAAGATATAGCTAAGTTTGTTCATCAAGCTACAAAAATCCATTTTGTATTGTTTACTAGTGTTGGAGGTGTTGTTACATGTAGCTACTCCAAACCCGTGATTAGATTCTTGATTGATAGATAGAGAAGATGTATTTTTTGCAAGAAGCTACTACAATTGTTTTGCTCCTTGTTTGCTCAAATAAGAAGGTGGATGAATACACGGGTAAATATTTCTTGTATAAGAAGTTGGGACACTAGAAAAGGTTTTTGGGTGGACTTAGGTTGGAGCGTGGTTGTTGGGATATTGATATAACTTGAACCCCAAGTGTCACCCAACAATAAGATCATATTCCTTTAAAAAAAATTGAGACATGTGTGATTTGTCATACTAAAATAGATATGTGCATTGTGATTTGTAGAGGGTAGAACTTGAATTAGTACCAACTCTAAGTAAAAAAAAAATCTCTAAAAATTACCACTAATCTAAATATGTGTTTCTTCCAAATCAATAACTCATTGATTCCCAATGATAATTTAATAAATCTTCAAATATTGTTATAACATAAATAATTCAACCCAAAAAACTATGTAAATTGTTTATGAAAGAAATGTTACTCTATTATAATTATCGGAAAAAAATGGTTCTTTATATGTGTATGACAAACCACCAACTTATGCCTTATATATTAATAAATTAAGCATCATTTGTTTTAACAAATAATTTTCACAATATATGTATTAACCACTATGATTCATTCCTCCTGTAATATTACATTTTATCAACAATAGACTCAATAGTAACCATTAATAACTATAAACCTTGATCTCATCTTAAACTGCATATCCCGTTTAAGTATATCTTCATTAACATTCTCTTTAAATTTATGGATCTTATTTTATATAGACAACAAAACCCATAGTCACATAAAACAAAATATATGAAATTTATTTGCATATTGAAAAGTTATAACCACTATCATTCATAACATAGTTTCATTATAAGAAATGTTTTGAATCCATATGTTATAATATAAATATCATGATAGTATTATGCCTATATTTATTAGAAAATGGAGAAAAATACAATTGCAAACATAGCAAGAAGTTTATAATCAAGATTAAGTTGTGGATCCTTACACCTAGGAGCCACATGAGATATTTGTCCAGAACACAACTTGTATTCCTTTTTTCTACATCCATTAGAGGTGTGAAACATTTAAGTAGTAGCGTCAGCTGCAAGTAAGCATGCGTGTGTCATTAAAGGAGTAGATGAAGAAACATATGTAGGGATCATCAGTCCGTTGGCATGCTTGGTAAAATGATAAATGGATTAACCCTGGCTAAATCTATTCACGATAAAGAAGGGGGGGCTATATCATAGCACACCCATGACAAATAGACTTTTTGTGAAGCAATAATGGAAAAGGTGTCAATCAGGGATGTTGATGAGCCTTGAAGAGAGAGTTCGTGAGGGCAATAGCCAATACAAGATAAATTTTCCTTGGTATACAAATCTTGGTAGGATGCTAGACATATTACGTAGTGAAATTCTTTCCTATTCACTTCCAATGAGATAAAAATGAGGAAGCCAAGAGGGTTGAGGAGGGTGGATAGAGAGGCATATTAAAGACTCCCTGCATATGAATATAATTGGATTCACTTTCCGTAAATCTTATTTGGTTGTTGTGCTTGTAATTTGATTGATTTTCATATAAGAGGAGATGAAATTCAGGGAGACAGAAGGCAACATCCACTGATTGTTATAGAGGAACAAAAAAATGAACAGATAATTCAGAGACGGCGAAGTATCACCTTTAGACACAAGTAGTTACATTAAACGGTTATATTTAATGTCTTTTCTAAACTTAAAAACTTTTGAATTGAGTCATCTTCTGCATATAACGATAAAAATGAACATAAACACAACAAGACCAGTGAATTCATGGACACCGTGCCTTCTTCTACTCGAGGGAAGAAGGTAGTACAACCATTAGCTCTACCACTGTCCTAGTTCTTTTTCTTATAATACAACACCACTATCCTAGTTACCTCTGTCATAAGTAAAGAGCACAAACTTCAAAAACACACTGCAATCACGCCCAAATGAAACAGGAAGAAACAAAGCTAAAAAAATTGTGGGCAGGCATTTTACATGCTCGCCTTCTAAACAGTCGTTAGTTTGGTGTTCAAATTTCAAGGATTTCCTCGGCTTTTTGTGGAAACATCTGAGAAGTTGAATAATGGCAGCTTCCACTGACCGAAGTCTCCTCCACCAAATGCACTAACATTGTTTGTTTCCGGGACTGTCGCTGTTGATAAGGTTTGGGAAGCAATGGCGGGAGCAGCAGCAGAGAATTGAGTATGTGTAGGGAAAGAGGACGCTGTAGCGTTATAATTACCTAGAAGAACCTGAGAGTGATCGTTGTAGTAGTGGCTACCACTGCTTGGAGTTATCCACTGCGGAAGTTCTAAAGGCCTGGTATTCGACAGCTGATGATGGTCGCCTCCGAATAATAGCATATGGTTTGGTTGCGGTTGCTGCTGCTGCTGTTGGGAGTGGTACCATAGTGACGAGCAAATGCCGACATTATTGCCACCAGCTGTGGACTGCTGGTGACTTGAAGGGTACTCCAGAGCGAAGAGAGACTTCGTCATCAATCCGGGGTCAGGCAATAAGTTGGACATCTCCGGCTGCTCACCTCTGGCCGAGTTCTGTAGCACCCTAGGGTTAGGGTTCTGGTTAACAAACCCAAAGCCATGAGACGTCGTTGGTGTAACCTGTTGAGTGGCTCGAAGCAGGGACAGAAGGGCTGAGTTCTGAACCGAAGCCCGCAGGAATGAAGCTGAATGCATATCAGTATGGTCCATCCCAGCTCCATTATCACCGCCCAACCCCACAGACCGCCCGACAGCGGTGATAATGGAGGGCGCTGCTGTAGCCACGGGCTTTGAGATCTTTGTCACGCCTCCGGGTTTTCCGGGGCTACCGATGTTGCCACCCATTAGATTGACCCCGGTCCCAGTGGAGACGATAGACTTGGCCTTGCGGCAACCCCCGCCGATGGGGATGTTACGGAGGACGCCACCTTTGGTCCAGTACCGTCGGCACGTCTTGCAGAAGTGCCGAGGCTGGGTCAGGCTGTAGTTGTTGTAGTAGCAGAACTTAGTGTTGGTGGAGTCGCACCGGGGGCACCGCAGGTTATCCCCCGGGGCCGCATTCGGCCCGCCGGCAGCAGTGGAAGCAGACGAGACGGAGGTGGCTGAGGATGAAGATGGAGTAGTCATGACAGTGGTGGTGGCTGAGGAAAGAGGTGAGCATGAAGATGATGCCCCGTCTATCAGGAGCTGCCTGGGTGGTCCTGTGAGGAGTGGCATCTTAGTTTCTTGTACGAGACCAACCCCGGCAAACAGCTCCTGAAGCATCTTTGATCAAATGCAGAACGATGTATCCCTCGGCAAAATCAGGAGATTGAGGTATCAGAACAATCCCTGGTGGTCGATCACTAACTGATCAGTGGAAGGAGATACCTGTGGAGTGGGAACGCAACGAGCTATGGAATTGCAGTCGGCAGTACAAGCAGCGAGCTACGGAAGGTCTGTAGTAGCTAGGGAGTATATAAACCTCTATAGTAGATTGAAGAAGATGCTCTTTATTCTTCCTGGTTCAAAGCCAATGATTACTCCCTTCAAAGGACAGGACTTATCGCGTCGATTTCCGTGAAAAGTTGAGCTACGGCATCAGAGGAAGGTGGCTATTTGTCTCTGCTCCAGTAGACAACACCAGTCTACCTAGCAGGACAGGAACAGATGTTTGCTTTTGCTCCTTGTATTTTATTGAATATCCTCGCCTATACGATCTTGTAAAGACTGGATTTTTCTTCTGTCGTAGAAGACTGTGTCTGTTGCAATCAGCAAAGCAAATTGGTAATGGAGCCACTGCACTCGTCCAATTAGCTGTTCCTCCAGTTTCATTTGACAGAAGCCAAAGGAGTTTTATTTGTACGTAAAATGCTTAAGAAAGGATACTGAAAAACAGATAAAAGGGGTTTTATAGGTAAAATACTGACAAAACTTGCTTAAGCGTACAAATTGGAATGTAGAACCTTCTCTGAGTATACAATAAAGCAAAACCTATCTCAAACGAGAAATACTATCTCCGATCAAAAAACTCTGTAAAATACCTCAAAGTTAATTTTGTCTCAGAGGAAAACACGAAAAGTTCACTGATGACAAATAATTGAGTGATTGATTATATACGTACAACTTGTGGAGTATAAGCTAATATGAAGTAAAATACATATATCTGGGCAAAAAGTGATGGGTCTAATGCGAAGTGACAAATATCCTCCTCTCTGTGCGGCGACACACCTAGGGATACCGACATCAACTGTTCAAACAAAAGGAAGATTCTCATAGCTTACCAGCGTGGCGTGGTTCGAACCAAACCCTGTTAGTAGTAATATCATTTGCACGTATATATAGGCATATAATATCATTTCACGCTAATAACCACTTGGTATTATTCAGTCAAGCTTTACTATTGTTTTCTTTGAGGCAGGCACGTTGCGGGTTTTATTTGAAATATGTTGTTCCACATCAATTCATACATTAATGTCTATATGTCAATATAACTATATTTATTTCAATATTTTTGGGTCGATTATTCCCAGGATGATAATATATGGCAATTATTGTTCTTTCCAAGACCTTTCAAAGGTCTACATAAGTATTTTCACGACATTCCTTAGATAATAGTTTTTTGATGCAAGCTTTTAGGATTGATTGTGAAATTTCTAACATAGAGATAAGATACTTGATCAATTTAGATACTACAGTTTCAGCGACATGTGATTACGATCGGGGTGTAGGATATCTAGCTAGACCACTAATGTGCTATACTTGGAATATACGGAGTATGTAAATAATGCGGATAATTGCACACTTTAAATCTTTTAGAGCTAAGAATTCCAGATTTATCTAATTATGCATACGACAACCCCACCGTGAAAGGACATATCTTCATAATATAACTTAGGAGCGAATTCCAAAAGAAAGCCCTATTAAGTACTAAAATGATTATTTTAATCCCATATGGACCAATATTAAAGTCTAAAGTTTGAGGTTGATTTTTATATTAACTGTAAGAAAATAAAATGATTGAGAATAGGTATTGAATAATGATGCGATACTGGGGAAAATGATTTCACCACCGCTACCGACATTCACTCGCTCTTAGCGAATTTCATAGATCGGGGCATGCAATTTTTGATCCATTCGGAATGAGGAAATTGCATGGATAGATATCATCAAAAACTCGACGCCGTGCTATATAAGGATCATTAAACCATCTATATAGAGACTACTCTGTGGACGTTTTCTTCTGGAGTAAACGTGAATAAAATGATATTCTTAATCTTATACTTTGAAGTTCTCTACATCTAAGATCGAATAAACATACAATCTGGATGACCAATGGTGATATCGAGTATTAAATTATTCGTTCACAATAACACTAGTTGCTATAAGGGGATGACAAATGGAAGTTCACAAATATGGATACGATACTACTCCCCTACCCTACGAGGAAACTACTCACTGATCGTGCATGGAGCTATACAATCAAAGAGAGATCCATCACTAGAGTAAGAGATAAAGTACAATCATGACCCTCAACCACTGATCTTTAACACTGGAGGTAATGAAGGATCTGAGGCAGTAGTCTGAGAGAGTTTTAAACCTTCCTCATAGCTTCTTCTTCTCCTTCCTCTTCTCTTCTTTCTTAGAGTAGAGCACATGTAAGATTGAGAGATCATGAGTCTGAATCCCTAGGTTGTAATTAGATCAAGAAATGTTATACGCCAGTAGTTAGGCCCATCCAATTGTGGGTTAAGTAATTCGCGAGACACTTAATTTTTTTCTTGATGGCATATTAAGCCAATCAACTAGATAACATGTTAATTGTCTCACTAATAGAAGTTGTTAAATCTAAGTCCCAGTCGATTGTCTGAGTGATACAATTGATTGCTTGGGCTATGAGCTTTGGTTACTGACATCTATCAGAGTGTCATCTGAAAGAACCAACCGATCAAGTGAAAGTTGTTGTAGCTTTTCAAAGAGGGGTCCTAGTGATTGTCTAGATGATCCAGCCGACCGATTGGAAACGATACTAATTAATATTTCCTATTATCACGGTGAGTCAATCGACTGAAAGAGCAAGTTGATTGTCTCACTTATTTCACAAGTCACCGAGGAAGGCTTCCTTCTATCAATCAACTAAAGGTTCCATCCGACCGGATGGAATCCTAGGGTGCTATAGGAAGCTTGTAGAACATTGGATAATCACTATGATTGCTTGGGGTTGGGAGTGATGATCTCATACACTTAGAGTCGGTCCAATGAGGGATTTTGAGGGTGCTTCAAACTTGTTCTAGTATTTCCTATAGAAGAATGAGGAATTTCTGTTGAAACATAATAAAACAACATAAAACTTTACAAAATCTAAACAAAGTAAATTCAAAGAAATCTATGCTAATGTATGATAATTATGTGATTACAACTAAGATGAATATGCATTCATAAAACAACCTTAAACTTGAACATTTCTCATCCTTCGGTAACATAAAATTAGAAATAATCACCAAATAAATACCAACAACCCATGTGATCCGCCACCCCTACACATCATGATGAATTTCCTACCTCTCAATATGGTCAAGCATTCCTAACATCATGAGACCACTAAACACAACTACCTATGCAAACATTCCCAATATTGCATTACAACACCACTTCCTCACCACAATATTCGTCATCACACATGTCTAAAGATTTCTTAAAAAATGAATAATCTGACAAATCTACAAGCATGAACAGAATCCAACACTAGGGTATGTCAAAAACATACAGTGAGGCAGTATATCGCTCCTAGGTGGAGAAAGGGGAGAAGGGTGTATGAATAAGAAATTGTTCATCTTATGTCATTTCAGTGTGAGATTGACTTTTATTCTTTTCTTATATCCTTGATGAATTTACAAACTTAGCTTGTTGTGCTCATTGGCATCTTTAATTCTATTTTTGGGTACGCACGTACAACATAGTGAGGAGTATGATAGAAGAGGTTAGAAGATGAGATGTGAGTGCCACCCTAAACCTATGTTTTGACACATTTTCTTCTGTTTGTATTCTTTTTTATGGATGCAAGGTATGAAGATGGAAGAAGAAGTGTACAAGAGGGGTTGGATCATGAGAAAAACTTTATCATATGATGCTATGCACTACTTATTCCTCCAATTCATTCAACCCAAATAATGACATGATGGGAGGATGAGTGGCAATTCTGTGGATATGATTCACTAGCCAACAAGAGTAAATTTATGTTTGATCCATCTAAGTCTATTATAATGAGCAATATTTTCCGATAAAATACAATGATTAGGTTTGTAGGATACATAGGGTGAGTTCTACACATTGGCAAAATCTGACAAAAATAATCACATAGAGGATTTACATCATTGGAGGAGTTACAAGAAGCTAACTAGATAATATTTTGATTACCCTAAGCAATGATGAAACTAGAAGAAAAAAAAATCAATGCATGAATGACATGATGCTAAACTAAAATCATAAGGTCCTAAAATTATCAATTAAATTCATTTAAATAATACTAGTGTGCTTGGAAAGAAAAGACTCATATCACCCACCCTCCACTAGAAGCCTAGAAATTTGTTTGTCCCTAATAGATCATGATGGATTAAAAAGAATTTGTTATTAATTCCATTATCCCAAGACACTTCCCTACTATGACAAGTCAACTATCAATATTGATGGGTAGCTTCCCATTCTTCCCAAGGAGATATCGAAGTGGTTAGTCTACTCTAAGAAGGATCTTAAGTGTAATAATGTAATCTAATAAATATTTTGGGGAAGGATACTAACCTCCAAGATGCTAGTATGATGGGTAGCTAGTGTGGTAGTCATTGTGCAGCCTATGCCATTGGTTATAGGCATATTGCATGCATCGATATGGTTTATCTTATGCATGTGTTAATGTGGCTCAGCCAATCTAAATATTTGAATCCTCAATCTAAGTGAGATGAGCCTCTATAGTAATAAATTAGAAAGCACATGATCCATGAGGAGTTATTCACACTACACTAGTTGGTATCTGCCTCTTGGTGTGGTTGGCCGGTGATGTTGTATTTGGATCTAGATTGTCATCAATGACCTCCATGGAGGCACTACATATTCTAGTGATGGGATCATCATGCAGTTCACCATTAGAAGGTAGGAACTCAATTTGGTAGTGTTGGATATGTTTTGATAGGTCAGTGATACTATAAGTCATATTGCCCAAAGCCAAGAGGACATATGTGGAAAGGGCTAGCTTGACCAGATTATCCTTGAAAATAGGAAGTAGACATCCTTCTCCATGGATTTCCAAATAAAATCGGTGCCCTAAAGATATCAAATGTCATCCAAAAAGTACAATCAATCTGTTGGATCCTAGATGGGTGATTAGATGCTCTAGAGGGGGGGGGTGAATAGAGTTGAATGCACTTAAACAAAATTCATTAGACCTTCAAGGTATATCACAAGATAAGGTTTCTAAATAGGAAATTTGTGTGCAACTAAAACTTTCATATCAAGGGAGAGAGAGATTGAACATACACCAATTGACAAGCTATTTAGAGTGGTTCCACACTTCAAACTAGAAGTGAGTCAGTCCACTACCTAGAGAGGTCAACCTCTAGGATTTCTTAACCTTGCACCTTCATGATATTCATTATAAGAGATACAATACATGACCACCAAAGGACTTACCTATCCAATATATAGAGTCTTCAACCTTACCAAGGACTTACCCACTTTGCAAGGAGTCTTCCGCCTTCTTCCAAGGACTTACCTACTCTTGCACAAGTCTTCATCCTTGCAGGGATTACCCACTCTTCTTGGATCTTCGGCCTTTGACTTCACCTTCACTCAGAGAAGCTTCTACCAAGGACTTACCCACTTGAGCAAGGAGTCTTCTGCCTTCACCAAGGGCTTACCCACTCTTGCTCCAAATCTTCAGCCTTGATCTTCAACAAGGGACGTCTTCCCTTGTCCTTCTTCACCTCTCTTAGCCAAGAGAGAGAGCCTTCATCTTCATGGTTGAAATGAGAGATAGGGAGGTGGTGGAAGTGAGAGCCTCTCAAGATATACATGTAGGACTAGCTCACTTATAGATTTCCTACTCACTCTAACAAATGTAGCAAGTGATTAAGCTTAGAGAGAGAGAGGAGGCTGTAGGAAGCACTCAATTATAGAATAGGAACCTCACATAGAGTTTTGCATTGAATGCTCAACCTTAGAATGAAGCCCAAGGGGTCCTATTTATAGCTGGGGATGCCTCTTAGCCTTTGGGAACACTTAAGAATTAAAACTAGCCGTTTTGTGGCTTGCAACAGATATATTTTCACTTGTTGTAACTCCACAACGGCTAGAAGCACTTTTCTACACTTTTCCGTACAGTGTAATCGGTCGAATTTCTATAAAGATAACTTGACCGATAGAGTAAAAGACAAAGCCGATATTCAGACCATCGGTCGAGTTTTTCCTGGGGAAACTCGACTGACCAATGAAAATTGAATTGGTCTGGTACTCCATCGTTCGAGTTCTATGAAGTGTAAACTCAACCGATCAAAAGTCATTTCCAAGATCCAATCAGGATCGGTCGAGCTCTATGTATGGACAACTGGACTGATGAACAACCTGATGTGAATTTTGGAAAATGGCTTTTGAGTGCTTAAACATTCGATATAAGTGCTCCTGATTTTTTCCAAGCTTAATTACAAGTCATACAATTATTACAAGTGATTTACAATGCGATTCTAATGGATTTACATCATATTATAAAAATGTGCACTTGTATTGACTTTGACTTGTCTTTTCTCCAATTTTATATGCGCAAGTTAGGGCATTTGGAGTGTGTCTATACCTAATCTTAAATCACTCAAGTAGAGACATAAGACACAAATATGTGGAATGGTTAGTCATCATCAAAACACGTGTTTCGTCAATTTAGACATGAGTCAACATTGACCTAATTGACCTTGAGTCAACATGCTCCCCCTTTTTGAAGATGACAAACCATTCCATAAATGTAATGAAAGCTTTTACGTAAAATCATACCTTCGAAGAAACCTGAGGGTTTTAATAGGATTGAGCTCATATTCTCCCCCTCAATTGATGTGCATGGAGTTCTCGTACTCCCCCTCAATTGACGCTATTTCTCCTCCATGGTTAGCTTTCATAACATTTATAGAAACTATGTCTTCTACTCATATATGCTCTACACATATATGTCTTTTCCCCTTTACCTTCTCCCTTTACATGAACATACTTCTCTTCTTCATGTAAGACATGTCTTCTCCCTATTTTTTCAAAAGAAGACATACCCTTCTCCCCCTTTGTCATTTCAAAAAGTGGGGGTATGAAGAAATAAGTAACACCACTTGTTAAAGGAAAGGAGATAACAAAAAGTTATATAAGGAGAGTAGAAGAGCACAGATAGGGGCTTATCCAAGCATAGAAAGAAAAGCAAGTTAAAGCATATACTTGAACAACCCAAAATGTAAGATGAAGTGCTGCAAAAAAACCATAAATCGCAATTTTGACCCTCAAGATGACAGAATTTGACCAAAAAGTATCAAGGCTCATGGAAAAGCCATGAGCCTTGCTCAGAAGGTAGTTTCTGCATCAAAAACATTAGCCTTGCACTAAAAACTGAAACTAGAGCAAAAGCTGCATGAAATCCAAAAATGCTCCAATTTGTACATACAATGTAGCTTTATGCATCCTGCATAACAATGTTATGCAAGCAACTCAAGATAGTAGATATGCAATTCAAGGAACATGCTTGAGCAAGTTTGAAACAAGATACAAGCATAGCATATAGTGAAATACCACTAGATGAGCAAAGATGCCAATTATAAATAAGGTTAGAACTACATGTATGTGAACTACTAGTAGATGATATCACAAGTTAGGAATACTAGTAGGATCTAGATCATAGCAAGAGATACCAAAAGATACACAAGATAAAGCAAGCTATGAGTAAATGTAGAGATACATCCAAACAAAGAGATATGCAATTTTAGAAGCAAGTAAGGATATAACTCACTAGATATGCATCCTTACCATAAGATGATTACCACTAAGAACCTCAAGGTTGTATCAACACAAGATATACACCTAGATAGATGTAGAAAGTTAGAGTAAGATGGAAGCAATTTTAGACACAACCAAGAGATCCAAAGAGATCATCATCAAAACCTGCAAAACAACTCAAAGCAAGTAATTGCAAGATATAGATATACCAATTTAGAGAAATTCGAGAGATAGAGTTGTAAGAAAGATAGGTAATTTAGAATATGGCAATATGCATATATAAAGGTACCAAATGAGAGTGCCAAAGAATAAGGCTATTGGTTGAGAAAATCTAGTTGAGAGGGAAATTCTCATTCAATAAGATAAATGTATATTCTGTACATAGTGTTATCGGTCATGTTCTATGTATTGACAACTTGACCAATGACATTTGTTGGTAACAACCATTGGTGCCTATCGGTCGAGTTTCAAACAGGACAAACTCGACCGACAGAGCTGTTGTCAAAAAGCACATGTATTTCATAAAAACATATTTTAAAGGCATGCTAAATATACAAATCATATCCAAACATGTGTAAGTAAGTTAGTAATGCACTATAAAAGCATTAGAAATAGTTTTTGAGAAAGAGTGTGTAGAGAAACACAAAATACCACTTTTGACTAAAAAACTATATGTATAGTGCACACTATCTTGAAAAAAAAATTTAGGATTGGTTATAAGCAAGAAAACCTTTACCTTGTTCTTACCATTCCTTTTTTCACTTGTTTTCACCCTCTACACATCTCACCTTTCTTCTTTCATGTGGATTGAGAAGTCACTTTGCAATTCAATAGCTCAAGTCAATCCATTTGCAAGTACCTACAAGAAGAAAGATGAAATGGTCCCCAATCATGTTTTTGGGCCCAGAGGGGTTAGTTTAGCAACCCAAGTCCTATTTCTCTTGGGTGCTTTCCTAAAAGGACAACAAGTAGAATAATGACCAAAATCATTGCAATTGTTGCATGTGCCCATAGTCTTGGAACTAGAGGATTCTCCATGGAATATTGGAAGTCCTTTACCTTCGTTGTTCCTTTGACTACAATCATACCCTAGACCATGTCTACCAATTTGTTTAGTAGTATGGTGTATTATTTTATTGAGATTCTTTTTACCAACTAAGAATCTTTGCAAAGAAGATCTCAAACTATCATTTTCATGCATAAGAGAAGAAATAGTAGAAGACAAATGATTTATATTTTCTCTAGCATGCAAAAGATCATTTCCTAAGAAAAGAGCTTTAGTTAAATAAGAATCTCTATCAATATGAAGGGCAGCTACATTATTCTCTCTACTAGTAGAACTAGAACATGATTCAAGCACATTGATTTTAGCAAGCAAGGATGCATTTTCTGTTTCAAGCAAATCAATCTTAGAAACATAAACAACATTTTCAGATTCTAATCCTTTCTAAACAAAATCTTTGTCCTTGTTTTCAGATTTAAGAACGTTGATATTATGCATGAGAGAATCAACAATTAAAGTATGCTCTTCATTAGAACTAGGAATGAGAGGTTGAGCTTCTAGAAATCTAATCTTATCAAGCAAACTAGCATTTTCAAGTTTAAGAGAGTCTACTTGGATAAGACAAGCATTTTTATCATCATGCAAGCAAGTATTAGTATGTTCAAGATCATCTAGTTCTACATGCATATTGTCAACAATTCTAGCAAGCTTTTTCCTTTTCCTTGTAGAATACTTAAGAGAGGTACAAGTATCATGAATAATAGCAATTAAAGATTCTTTATCTAAAGAGTTTAGATTTACCTCACTTGAGTCCTTACTTATTGATGCTATAAGAGCAAAATGGCATTCTCCTTCATCACTAGAGCTTGAGCTTGATCCTTCATTTGAATCTTTACTTGAGCTTGAGTTGGAGGAGTCACTTGAGCTTGAGTTGGAGGAGTCACTTGAGCTTGAGTTGGAGGAGTCACTTGAGCTTGAGTGCCATTTCTCCTTCTTCTTGTACTTCTCTTCTCTTCTCTTCTCTTCTCTTGTGAAGATGGGTCTTTTTTCCTTGTGGGCAATCTTCCTTGTAGTGACCCTTCTTTCCACATGTGAAGCATCAGATGGAGGAGGAATTCTTGCCTTTGTAGAATCTACCCTTAGAGTACATGGCATATTATTCAACTTGAGAGGATGGAGAAGCTTGTCCCATGATAGCTTCAATTTGAGCCTTCATTTCAGCCTTCTTCATTCTCTTTAGTTCTTTCTTCTCTTATCTTTAAACTTCTTCTCTTTTGTCAAGTGTGACTTCATGTGCTTGTAGATTTCCAATGAGCTCTTCAATAGGGACATCCTTAAGAGACCTTGCTTCTTCAATGGAAGTCACCTTGGGTTCCCACCTCTTGGGGAGAGTTCTAAGGATCTTAGAGTTGATCTCTCCTCTACTCATAGGATGTCCTAGAACAACAAAACCATTCACAATGGTGTTGAGCCTTCAGTACATGTTGGCTATCCTCTCCTCCTTTCCCATCTTGAAGTTCTCAAGAAGCCCTTTGAGCATGTAGACTTTGCTTTCCTTCACTCGATCTGTCCCCTCATAGGTGATGCATAACTTTCTCCATACCTCATAGGCCGTATCACATGAAGAAATCCTATTGAACTCAGTGGGAGTCATGGAGGCATAGAGGATGTGCATGGATCTAGCATTCAAGGCTGCTTTTTTCAAGGTAGCATCATCCCATTCTTCAGTCTTTGTCTTTGGTAGCTTGTATGGGATGTTCACCATTTGCCACATCTCAAGACTTGATCCTTGGATGTAGAATTGAAGCCTTCTTCTCCAATAGAGGAACTTACTCCCATCAAAGATTGGTAGGCTGATCAGATATCTCCCCCCTTGGTAGTCACCCGTCTTCTCCTACTTGTTGAAGTATGCTTGGAGAAGCCCGCTCTAATACCACTTGTTGGATCCAAGATGGGTGATTAGATGCTCTAGAGGGGGGGTGAATAGAGCTGAATGCACTTAAACAAAATTCATTAGACCTTCAAGGTATATCACAAGATAAGGTTGCTAAATAGGAAATTTGTGTGCAACTAAAACTTGCATAGCAAGGGAGAGAGAGATTGAACATACACCAATTGACAAGATATTTAGAGTGGTTCCACACTTCAAACTAGAAGTGAGTCAGTCCACTACCTAGAGAGGTCAACCTCTAGGATTTCTTAACCTTGTACCTTCATTATATTCATTATAAGAGATACAATACATGACCACCAAAGGACTTACCTATCCAATACAAAGAGTCTTCAACCTTACCAAGGACTTACCCACTTTGCAAGGAGTCTTCCACCTTCTTCCAAGGACTTACCTACTCTTGCACAAGTCTTCAGCCTTGCAGGGATTACCCACTCTTCTTGGATCTTCCGCCTTTGACTTCACCTTCATTCGGATAAGCTTCCACCAAGGACTTATCCATTTGAGCAAGGAGTCTTCTTCCTTCACCAAGGGCTTACCCACTGTTGCTCCAAGTCTTCAGGCTTGATGTTCACCAAGGGATGCCTTCCCTTGTCCTTCTTCACCTCTCTTAGCCAAGAGAGAGAGCCTTCATCTTCATAGTTGAAATGAGAGATAGGGAGGTGGTGGAAGTGAGAGACTCACAAGATATACATGTAGGACTATCTCTCTTACAAATTTCCTACTCACTCTAACAAATGTAGCAAGTGATTAAGCTTAGAGAGAGAGAGGAGGCTGTAGGAAGCACTCAACTATAGAATAGGAACCTCACATAGAGTTTTGCATTGAATGCTCAACCTTGGAATGAAGCCCAAGGGGTCCTATTTATAGATGGGGATGCCTCTTAGCCTTTGGGAACACTTAAGAACAAAAACTAGCCATTTTGTGGCTTGCAATGGATATATTTTCACTTGTTTCACCTCCACAATGGCTAGAAGCACTTTTCTGCACTTTTCCATACAGTGCAATCGGTCGAGTTTCTATAAAGATAACACAACCGATAGAGTAAAAGACAAAGTTGATATTCAGACCATCGGTCGAGTTTGTCCTGTGGAAACTCAATCGACCAATGAAAATCGAATTGGTGAGGTACTCCATCGGTCGAGTTTTGTGAAGTGTAAACTCGACCGATCAAAAGTCATTTTCAAGATCCAATCAGGATCGATCAAGTTCTATGTGTTGATAACTCGACCGATGAACAACTTGATGTGAATTTTGGAAAATGGCTTTTGAGTGCTTAAACTCAACTCGACCGATGAACAACTTGATGTGAATTTTGGAAAATGGTTTTTGAGTGATTAAACATTCGATCTAAGTGCTCCTAATTTTTTCCAAGCTTAATTACAAGTCATACAATCATTACAAGTGATTTACAACACGATTCTAATGGATTTACATCATATTACAAAAACATTCACTTGTATTGACTTTGACTTGTCTTTTCTCCAATTTGATATGCGCAAGTTAGGGCATTTGGAGTGTGTCTATACCTAATCTGAAATCACTCAAGTAGAGACATAAGACACAAATATGTGGAATTGTTAGTCATCATCAAAACACGGGTTTAGTCAATTTAGACGTGAGTCAACATTGACCTAATTGACCTTGAGTCAACACAATTATCATCTCAAAAGGGATAATAGTGTGGCCCATGTACTTCGAAATGACATTAACTAGGCCAACCTATGTTAACATCAAGTGGGTGGTCAAGGAGATGGCAGTGGGGATATGGTCTATTAATAGGGATCTCTAGTTGTACATATTTTGGTTCATAATACACGATATATAGTAATGATTATGACCAATAACCAAACCTTGTGTGGAGATCCTTTCCAGAATGGTTTGGAGAGAATGTGGTGAATGTAGCACACCATCAGGTTGTTAATTCATCTTGTCTTTCATGGTATTCCTGAAGGAGGGCATCAATCAAGAAAAATGTTGTCTAAAACTATCCATCACTAACATACTTGGTAGACTCATAGTTATGATCGTTATCATCTCATTACTTCAACCAATCATCATGTACAACAAGTAAAATGGCAAAGAGTTCTCTGGCTTCCAATGTGTGTTCTTTTCCAAACATGTAGAACCAACATTTATTGACCCTTACCCTTAAATATGAATCCATGAAATCTAGAGTGAATTATTTATAGAACAAGTGGATGTGGAAGGATAAGTTGAGGAGGCACATTCTTGTCAAGGCCTCCTTCAAATATTTGTGTATGACAATCCCGTGTGTTGTGCATGGTGGTGCATGTCTATCATGGCATCTAAACACCTAGTAGTCCATCTCTTTATAGTTATTATTATTCTTAGGAATCACTAGAACATTGTATTTTCTAGGGATTAGCACTAAGAGGGACGTGTAGGTTGAGGAGCAAGGATTTGTCTATATAGGCTTCTTAGAATGAGTGAAAGGTTGTTGTTGTGTGGAAGGTTGCTACAATGATGAGTGTCCTAGAGTTGTAAAGTTCTCCTGTTGATTTATACACTTGATGTATTCACACTTCATGGCATCAAATATGGCCATATCCTCTATGGAAACATAATCAAATTCTGATTTGTTTCCTAATATTGACTCCCTTAGATGGGAGTCATCATAACATTATTACTCTCTGATTAGATGATAGGCTTGATTATCTCTTTCCCTTTCTTGGGATAATTCTTGGAATTATACTCTTGAGATTGTCTATGGTGGCATAGGGAGATCCCTTCGTGTCATGCATCTTATCAAAGCAATGAATTAGATGGGGAAGCTAATTGAAGTTTTTCCCACTCCAATCTGTAGACTGGTCAAACTAAATAGTCAACTAAAGCTTTAGGTTATTAGTTTGCTTTATAAAATGATAAGTTGAGTCACAATAGATGTTCCCAAATTAATAGGCTAGCCACTGAGGTAGGAGGTTGCAACACCAGAGGGTTGGCTAGGAAGAAACTAATAGCGTAAGGATCTGAGTCGATCAGGTGGACAATGTTTTGTTGAAGAAGAAGATGGTGAGTGGAGGTCAAGGGAGAGTGTGGTGGGCATAGGTTATTATGGTGGAAGCGGTTGACGTGAATTAAGAGGTAGTTCTTTGGTGAAAGTCTAGGGAGTTTCATTTTAGTGGTGATGCCTCAGACAAAGAACCCCAACTAGGGTTGCAATAAGGTGGAGGTGGATAAAATGATTTATGGTTGTGATGAGCTACTCAGTTTGAGCATTTGTGATGTCTATTTGGCTTTATTGTGGGTGCCACCAAATTGACATTGTTGATATATAGAATGAACTAAAGGATACTCTTGGAGGAAGATTGAGTCTTCCCATTTCAATCAATTAGACACTTGGTAGAGAGGAGACAAATGGCTTCAAGTGGCAAGTCAATCAACTTCTTTCTTAAAGTGTACCCCACACACAAATTGAGTTGATCATATCGCCTAATGGGTTTATAGGATGAATTAATTTAGGCCATTGATCTAAAAACCTCAACAAATTTTGGAATTTGCCATTTGTTCGATTGAGATGTGAGCTGATTCACACACTACTGGTGCTTATTTCATAAAATTAGTTAGACAAATGGATCGACTATTGATTTAGTTGGTAGGGCTTGTTGATGTTAGGAAATGCCACCAGTAAGATGATTGATTAGGTGTCTAGTTGATTGTCTGACGTCATTGATATTTTTCTTTTAACAACACAATAAATCTACTGATTCACTCATTGATTGAGTCGATTGGCTAGGATCAATAAGCTATTATGAACCCACATGTGATTCAATCAATGACTTGGACATCTGATTATCTTGCAATATCAAAAATCTCATTTTTATAAGGAAAAAATACAACTGATTGACTCATTGAGAGAGTTGATATGTTTGAGCATGTGATGTCTTAATAAAGTCAAGAGTGAGTCAATAGTCTCACCTCCATATAATTTATCCTTTGTGACTATGTAGCAAAACTAACTCTAAAGCAAGGAAATAATGTCTTATTATGTTATCTAGTAACGCTTCCTCGTGGTATTCCTTTGTAACCATGGATGAATAAATTGATGTTCTCTTGTCGGTGACAAAAGGAGGAAGTGATTTTCTCTATATTCTCTAAGAAAGGGCATGGTCCTAGTGCTCTCACATGAGCAACATAAAGAGATCTCAAGTGAGGTATTTGTAGTTATAATTTGATTTTGTAATAATTTTTATAAAGGTATTACAAATCCTACTAGTTGGAAAACCAAGAATGGGTGTTTAGGTGTTCAAAAAAAGTTGAATCTAAACTCTAGCGTAGTTGTTGCACTTCTTTCTTCATTATCCTTTAAAAGTTCAATAAACTTCAGTATCAAGTTACATTTAATGTTCTACATGTCTGAAGTTTGTAAATATATAGTGAGAAGTTTATTGACTCCTCAGAACCTTTTAAAAAACACTCATATTCCATGTACTTATGACAAGTGTTTGTTCTCATATAAAGATATATAGTCAGTTTGACAAGATGCAACATTTATGTTGATAAAAAATGTGTACATTATACAAATAATATGTTGATTCAACAGTTACTTGTTCAGTTCTAATATATTGATAAAATAATTATACATATTTATTAATATAATGTGCAAAATGCTAACAGTGTGTATATCCAAACCTGTAGACACTTGGTACATCTATAGGAAACCCACTTTATGAAAAAATTAAGTCTTTATGTTATTTATAGTGAGAACCATTTACAAAAATTATACTCTTGAAATTACATAGAATTTTATCAAAATGAAATTTTAATTGTTGTAACCTTGTTTTTAAAATTAAAGTTTACTAAGATGTTTTCTTCAATACATGTGGTCTAACTTGTGTTCTCCAACCACAACCCAATCAAACCTCAGTGAGTTGCAAGATTGAATTTTATTTATAATATACTAATTTATATTGAGACTTAGACCATCATACTATATACATAGAATCTATCATTGTTGATATGAAATTCAAAAAAATATAGTTTTTCTAAGATATAGTTTACTTGAACTACAATACTATTTCACAAGAGCCTATTTCAACTGCAAATGTAATATTGGACTTCTTTGAAACATAAAATTCCACCTAACCCTTCAATTTGAATCAATAATGTAATGGAAGAATGTTCAAGTCTCCTTATCCTAACTCTAACCCTCTACAATAAAATAGGACAACATAATATAATATACAACTTACCAATTCATGTGATGTTTTATATTGAGTATACATCACCTTCAGACTCTATATATTGGTTCTACTAGTGGCATATATGAAATTTTACAACAAAACCTAGTGAGTCCACTCCTATTATATTTTTTTAAATTGGGTAATTCCTTGAGTTGTACATGTGCAAGAGCTATTTAGGCATCATTTTGCAATACAAGAGTGAACTATTTTGAAATACTATAATATTGACTATCTATAATATAAATAACATCTTCACTTAAGATTCATCTTCTTTGAAATTCATCAAGTTAGTATTTGTTTTAGATATTATGATGGCTACTGTGACATGGATGGATTTTTCTATTTCTTCTTCCTTTCTTTCATCTGGTGATGAGCTAACACATTTGTGCGCCAAGTGAATGTAGTGTGGGCGGTGTATCATGTGCATGGATGTGGACATACGAACATGAGGAAAACAATAGTTATAAAAATTAAGACTATTATTTTCTTGCATGCTAGAGAATGCCTTAATACTAGGGTGAGCGACAATCAGTTTTCAAGGAGGAAAAAACAAAATAGATACTTCATTAAGAAGATAAAAAAATGAGTTTGATTTTTGAATGAAGGTGATAAAAAAATTAGAAATGTGGTGTCTATAGAGTCCAAGGGGAATTTGCACTATCAAGGTCAAATCACGAATTCCAACAATATAATTTTATTCAATGTAATAACTCCATAATACATAACTAAGAAACTCAATGTGAATTTTGTAAAAGTCGATTCCTTTAAGGATCTACCTACAAGTTTGAAACATATATATTTATAAATAATTAAATCTATGCATACATGTATCTAGAAATTATAATTAAATTATGCAAGAGAAATACATGACCGCATATGTATCTAAACATTTCCTATCTAGAATGGGGATTTTATGAAAACAAATCACACCATGTAAAATGACAAAAAAAATAATACTTCGACTTTGAATAACACGAACCAAAGTGTATTTATTAAGAATGAAAAATCATATAAATGAAAAAAAATGATAATCTAACACATATGATAAAAGTACATATAGATTCCAAGGAAACAATGAATAGGGCTTCATATTTTTTTCATTATGATACAGACTTGATTTAACCATGTTAATTAAAATTTCTCTACTTGTTAATAAAAACATTTAATAAAGTGATAAAGGAGAAGAATGAAATGTAAATATGGTGTAATGGACACATGTTTTGATATTATCCACAGTTTCTCCTCTTCTTTCTGGAAGAATTCCACTCTTATTACATAGATAAGGGACCCTACAAATTAGGATCTAAGTTATTGGTGTAGATAGGAAGGTTCCCTAGTATGTTACATGCAATTGTATACTTATAACATTTTTGACACCTACGAAGGAAAGTGTAAATATTTTTTTCGAACGGCACACTGACATCTTCGAAAAATTTATCTTAGTCATTGGTCTGTAAGATGTTTAGTCACTTTCTCAATCTAGAAAAATGGAAATTGAACATTTTATTTTTATATGACTATGACCTTGGTTTATTCAAATGTTAATAGAATGTGAGTGTTGTCAAGTTGTCTCCTTGTATATAATCAAACTCCCACATACTTTTCTTAATATATGATCTTTGAACATGGATGCATTTGATGGAATCAATCTCCCATCATTTGTCATAATATTATGGTTTTTATTGGAACTAACTATCAACATACATGGATAAATAATTTTGAGAGAATCATTTGAGGAGTACTTCTACTCCAATGACCACAAGAATGGCCAAGTAATCATGTACATGGTTAACGAAAAAAGGCATATGTTTAACTTCATCTTTATTGTCACCACCATATATTATCTTCATCAGGATATCAATCATCAATTCTTTAAGTGACTCATGATGTGTTAATTACAATGAGAGAGTCAAACATGAATTGACTATTTATTAAGACCATACTAAAGAACAAATTGCTTACTTTATTTTTGAAGGTAGAGGTAATTTGGGACTAAAGTAGGACTTATGTAGCATACTACTACAAGTACATATATAGAATTAGAAACATGATTGTGTCATCTATCTATCTCTTGTTAATTGATATAGCACATCTTGACCGTTTAGTTGTCATTTGGTTGATAATATAACTTGTGCAAGTAATTCTCTAAGGAAAACACCACAAAATGTGATGGGAAATATGTATTTATTTTATGAGAATAAGATGAACTTCATTAGAGAATTCATTGACCTTATTGAATCGAGCTTGACTACAAGAGGCATGTTCTCCACATAAAAACATATTATCTTTAGTTGTTGCACATAAGGATCATCTATGTGGGATACCATTATTTATGTTTAGTAGGATCTACTCCTTGATGACATGAATCTCCTCATGGAATATTTTTTATAGATGAATGGTATTTTATTACTCATTAATGTGACAAAAATAAAAATAGTCACATTTCCTTTTAGTTCATGAAATGTAATAAAACTCATGGAGTTAAAAGGTATCTAGGGTTGGGGTCATTTTGACGATGACACAACCTAATTTTCAAAAATATAACATAAGGTATGGATGCACCACCTATACACATGAAGTAAGATTATCTTTGTATTTGGACTGCATGATCAACATTTATTTCACCACAACATCGATGTGAAAGATTGGGTAGCCACATATGATACATATGATGAATATATGAGAATTAATATGCTAAGCTCAAGATAATGATATTATATAGGGTATCGAGGTGCTACCTCAACATCTCATGAATATAGTTGAATAATGATTACTGTGTTTAAGAACTTGGGTGAAAAGGTAATCACCAAGTGACAATTAATTCTCTAGATGAGAATGCTAGACTACCCTAGAATAAATCTTAGTTCCATTCTAAATAATATAGATGATTTTCACCTAAATGATTTTTTAATAACGAACTAGCTAAGACTTGTCCAAAGTCAGTTTCTAGCCCCATTTCATAAGGCTACAATGAATTGGCTTTCACCTTCTTATGATTAGGTTATAAACTAGGGGATAAATTCCTTTTTAATATGTAGTGATTGTAACACCCTGGAAATTTGGAAAATTTAGATATGATTAACAACATGATGTTGAAATCAAAGTTGACTAATAAATGAAATTTTATGACTTTGGTTGATGAATTTGATCCTTATACTTATGCTACATCTTCAATTTCAATAAATAAACTTATATTGAGAAAATATATTAATATGAGGCTTCAAGCGAGATACTATAGTGGTTCTAGACGTAATTTTTTTCATTAAGAATATGATGAAGGTTGTAAAATTCATTGAAAAGCATGTGTATTGTCCATGAGCCCTAGGATCCAAGCTAAAACCCATTGGACTATTTTTGGGTTTATAGGATATAAGTAAGGAATTAAGTATTGCATTCTCATAATAAATACCCACGATATTTTAGTTGATGGATAATAAAATTAGGAGATTACATGATTAATGCAAGACTATTCCTAGATATCTTGGGACATAGATAATTAACTCAGTATATATCTTTTCTTCTCTTTGAGTGGTTAACTAATTAGTTTAGATTTAATCTCTTGATTAAGAGAGGATAAGAGAAAAATAAAACTAATTCCAAATTTTGGAATAAAATGGATATACCAAATGGAAAAGATAATTACTTGAATCACCTAGATTATAATAAAAAAGAAGTGGAATTATAAAAAATTTATATAGGGACATAGTCCCCCTGGATTTGGATCTCAAATCTCGAGAAAAGCTGAGAACAAAGGGTTACCTTTCCCACCTATAATCTCCATAGAAAACATTGATAGTTGTAAACTCTCCTATAAAGTCTCACTCTCCCTCACTCTATCGATCCCACTAGACTCACAATATGCAATGATCTCTTGTAATCAATTTCTTGCACCCAACCAAACCCTATCATAAGTCAAGGAGTCTACAATTGTTGTGGCTTTTTAGTGGTGATAATGACATTATCGCCATGACAACATAAAGTTGAGTTTCAAAGACTCGTCTTGCCATAATAACCCTATATTAAAATAGTAACATACTAGATCTTGGGTATTAAATATATTTTTATTATAATATATCATCCCTCAAAATCTAAGTCCATTTTCAAATTGGTCTCTCACACTTCATCTCATTTGATTATTTTTTTATCAATAATCATGTTCTTGAATATTATTTTGTCTATTCTTGAAATCCTAGTGCATATACAAATTTATTACAAATGTTTAAAAATTGGTCCCTCAACTTTTATTCCATGAACTAATTTGATTTCAAGTATTGCAATTTGGTCAATTTTGCATATATAACTTGGTTTGATCATGTGTAGAGTGCTCTTGAATTTATATAAATTGATCTTGGAATTAATGTAAAATTATATTTATATTTATAGATATGAATCTTGGAGGGATCAATGAGAGAATTTATGTTTCCTAAATAAGAGCTTTAAGGTAGAGAACTAATATCCTTGGAAATATATATAAGAAAATAAAATCTATGAGGAAACTTCCACAATAATTAAATCTTGTACACTAGGAGTTACAAAATTGGGGAAAAAATATAATCCTGTTAATACTGGATTCCCGTATCTTTGAGGGAAAGTGCCACCCCTTCTACCTCAAGTAATGCGACTTGTAGTTACAAGGAAAGATGACCCCATACAAAAGTCAATCCCTTCGACTGAAACGAAAACATAGACTAGTAGTAGGGTTACATCGTGAGGAGTCAATACATCTACTCACAAGAAATCTGCAAAACCCTAGAGCAACTTCTGCCTCTCCTCATAGGAATGCCCCCACCATGGTCTTCACCACCATGAACAATGATAGATAGGACACGGGTGACCACCCTCTACGACCACCATGAACAATTGGACGATCAACTATCAAGGAAATCTGGAGGAAAACCATTGGATAAAAGGTCAATTCTTCATTCTCTTGTTGTTGGGAGTTATACGTGAAGGTTCATAGACATTACACTAGGAACCAATAATGTTAAGAAACATGATGGTCAGACTAATGCAGATGTGGATTAGTAATTTTGGTAGTCCTTAGTATGAAAAATAGTAATACAATGTGATTATGTTCATATAAGTATATCTATATTTAATGGCATCATGGATCAAGGCAATAAGTCCATGCATATTGACCTATCTAAAATAAATTATGTATGAGAGAAAGAGTAAGTATGATATATAAGTATGGGTGAATTTATACTTGGAAATTTTTCTACTCATAGTGGCATGTAGGTGTGACTATAATATCCTCATTCCTCTAAAGAATGGTGCCAAATTATATATGTATACCTCTAGGAAAATGAGATCTAAGTATAGTGTATGACTAATATATATAGATGTATGTTGAACTAAACCTAAATGTTCTAGGAAGGTTATCTTGGTAAATAATATATTATACAGTAAACATCTTAAACCATAGATATTAAATGGAACTGAACCATATTAGAGCCAAGAAAATATTTTAAGAACTAATCTTGGTATATATATGATGTACAATTGAGTATGTAACACTAATTATGTATAAATTCCATGAAATATAAAACTGATAGTGATAGAGATAAATAAGTAATAGTAATGTCGTCGGAAAGATCTTTTTTTTAATTATCGGGGGAAACCCACCCCCCTAGGCGGAGGCCCAGATAGCAGGGATGGTAAACCCAGGAGACCTGTGTCCCTGCACACTGGTATCTCAATAAGTCGCATCAGAGGTCGGCTGACGTTGCGGGAAATTCATTTCTGAGTAGTGCTTCCAGCGGGAGTCGAACTCGAGACCCTTCGTGAGGGGCCCCGAGCTGCGACCAGCTGAGCAACTGCTCGCCAGCATGTCGGAAAGATCTAATCTAAGATAAGTCACAAACATGGAATTCCAAATCAATTAATAATAAATTTATTCTACTTTATTGATCCCTTCATCTGTACATGAAGAAAATTATATCTCCTCTCTTGTGCAAACTTGGAATTCCTACATTTTGGATAATTTTGATTAAAAGGGAAGAAACAAATATTTCTATTTGGAAATTTATTTCCTTCATTGATTGGATGCATGATTATATAGAATAATTAGCTTAAAATGTTCTTAAACCTTAGTCTTGTTAGAAAGACACCAACAATAAATTCTAAAAATAGTACTAGATTGTTTAAAAGTCATAAATCACAGGATATTATCCATTAGTTTAGTGGAATCACACTTCCATGATTATGCACATAGAGAAGGACACGAGGTCCCTCAATATAGAGAGAAACACAATCAATGTGTTATCATTATCCATAGAGAGAACATATGGATGCCCCAACTACATAGACATTGAATGGGCTATCTATTTGAAAATTTGAATTATTAGTGTCAAAATTGAATGTCTAACCCTAAAGAATTTGAAAAACTATTATTTCCTTTTAATACTTGCCTATATTGTCTATTATTTGCATTTTTCCATGAAACATCCTTTGTATATATGTTCATACATTCATTTTCTATGTATCAATTTAGTATCAGTCATGTGACCCATATTTTCTCTTCTTTGTTGACCTAAGTGTTACACATTGTCCATATTTTGATATTGACTGAACCATTCCATTCATAGCTATCTTTTATGTTTCTTTGAGATTGATTTCAATCTTTAGGTACATTAAAAGGATCAAACAACCCCTAGCTTGCCTTAACTCAAGTCAAAAGCAATGCAAATGCACTTTTGTAGAAATCACTTCAAATAATCTAAGATAACTTTTGTAACCATTTCTGTTGATGATATGACTTGTAACCAAGATGAGAAAAGATAAAGGACCCTTAATTCTAACATTTTATCACTCAAAAGCCATTTTCCAAAATTCATTATAGGTTGTTCATCGGTTGAGTTGCAAACTGGACTGATCCTTGATGTATTTTAAGAATGACCTTGATCGATCGAGTTGCACACTCCCAGAACTTGACTGATCCCTACACAACCCAAAACTAATCTAAATGGATTGATTAAATTTCCACCAAGACAAACTTGACCGATGATTTAAATTGGATTTGTTGCATAGTGTGATAGGTCGAGTTATCTTTATTGAAACTTGACTGAATACACTGTACGGAAAACATTGAAAAAGGGATTCTAACTATCAAAGTGTTTCAAAACTTGAAATTATATCCGTTGGAACACCCCAAACATCTATAAAACATTCCTAAGTATTCCTACCCTCTAGTGGATGCCCCACACTATAAATAGGACCTTTTGGAGTTCATTCCAAGGTTTCTCTTTCATGATATTCAAGATCCTTGCTATAATTGAGTGCACCGAGTCCACTTGAGCCCCTCTATCTCTCTTGATTACACTTCAATTCATTCATATGTGTGAGATACGATCTGTGTGAGAGAGATACTTCATTTTATACTTATAAAGATCTCAAAGCTTCTCTTTTCCCAACCCCTTTCTTCAAGATCAATTTGGTGAAAGATTTTCCAAGTGAAGGAGAAGGTGAAAGCTTCTTCAAGCTATAGAAAAAGGTTCATAAAGCTTCTCCGAGTGAAGGAGGAGGACAAGGCGGAAGATCTAAGAAGTTGAGTGGGTAAATCCTTCAAGGCAAAAGACTCAGTGCAAGAAGGGGATCTCCTTGGTGAAGGCATCCAGCTTCTTGCAAGATTGGGTAAGACCTTGGCTAGGTAAAATACTAGCTCTTGGATATATAAGACCTTGGTTGTAAGGTTATTATCTCCCTTGACCTTAATGGGAAGTTGGGTATACTTGTCCCAGAAAAGGAAGGTCATATGTTGTAACTCTTATTAGTGAACATAAGTAGACATGGTTAAGAAATCCTAGAGCTTGACCTCTATAGGTAATGGGATATCTCTCTCCTAGATTGGAGAGTGGGACCATTATAAAATATCTTGTTCAAGTTCTTGTTTCAATCTCTCTCATCATTTCTATGTATCTTTAGATTGGCCTCAAATTCACAATTTGTAGTTATGATTTGTTGATGTAACTTGAAGGTCTAACAATTTTTATGCAAGTGTTTTTATCTCTATTCACACCCCCCTAGAGCCCTTGATACAATAAGTGGTATCAGAGCCATGGTCTTCTCCAACATATCTCCTACGGGCCGAGAAGATGGGAAACTTACTTGGGTCCCTCAATCTAGACAGAGGCTTCTCCATCAGATCCCCAGTCTTCGATGACACAAATTTCCTTTATTGGAAATGGTAGATGCAGTTATACCTTCAAGGCATGAACTGCGACATTTGAAAAGTGATGATTCTTCCATACAAGGAGTCGGCTGGTGATGTAGCTACTTGGAATGAAGCTATACTTAAGAAGGAGAAGCTGAATGCCAAGGTGATAAGCATTATCTATGCTTCTCTCACTCCCTTCAAGTTCAACTAGATCTCATCTTGGGACACAACCCATGAGATTTGGAACAAGTTTTACATCACTTATGAAGGAATACAATAAGTCAAAGAGTCACAGATCTACATGCTCAATGGACTACTTGAGAACTTCAAGATGGGTAAGAAGGAATGAGTTGCCTAGATGTACACAAGGCTCAACACCATCATCAATGGTATTGCTGCTTTGGGCCACACCTTGGATTGAGGAACTATCAAATCCAAGATCCTAAGGTCTCTTCCCAAGAGATGGAACCCAAGGTGACTTCCATTGAAGAAGTTAGAAGTATTGGTGACTTAGCCACCGAGGAGATCATTGGCAACCTTCAAGCTCATGAGCCAAGGCTAGACATGCAAGAAGAAGATGACAAGTAAGAGGAGAAGGAATCAAAGAAAATCAAAGATAATGAATTCAAAGCTCAAGTGGAGGCAATGATTCTCCAATAACAACTTGCTTGTCGGTCCTCTCCCCCTCCTTAAGTGAATATGATTGCCTTAGCGATCATGAAGCCAAACACTCCAAAGGAAAGCACTTGAAGGGAAAGTCTTCCTCATCCTACATTCCTAGATGCTACAGATGTGGACAAAAGGGGAACTACAGAATGAATGTGCCAAGGAAAAGAAGGCCTACCACAAAAGCAGCCACAAGATGAAGGATGACTACAAGAAGGAAGGCAAGTAGATGGGGAATGATAAGAAGGACAAGAGGAGAAAGGATGCAATTCATGTGGCTTGGAAAGAATCCTCTTCAAGTGGCTCAAGCTCTGATGAAGGAGAATACCATCTTGCACTCATGGCCTCCGTAAGTGAAGAGAATTGGTGAAGTAAGAAGGTAAGTGAGGTAAGGTTGCATGAGTTATCTTAGGAAACTCTTATTGATATGCTTAATACTACCCAATCTTCTTATTTTGTATCTAAGTCTAAGAATAAGAGGTTGGGTAAAATCATAGATGATTTGTATGTAAAAATTGATATTCTTGGTCAAAATGAGAAGCTGCATCATGATTGCATTGATTCCTTGCAAGGGAAGTTTCTTGATCTTCAGCTCCAATACAATGGAGTTGAAGTAGAGAATAGTATCTACCTTAAGAACATCAATAGTCTTAAGGAATAAAACCAAGCCCTAGTAGATAAGTTAAATTTGCTTAAAACTAAAAATGATGATCTTAAGCTTGCTTTTGATGATATTTAATATGAGAATGGAGTTTATCTTGATGATATTATTTTGCTTAGAACTGAAAATGCTAGATTTCTTTCTCAAGTTAATGATCTCTCTTCTAGAAATTTATTGCTTAGTCATGAAGTTTCTGGTCTTACTTTGGAAAATAATTCTTATCTTACTAAATCTCTCTGTTTGGATGTCAACCTTCTTCATGCACAAGCTGGTCTTTCTATTTTATATTGTAATGTCATCACTCTTAGTGATGATAATCACAAACTAAGAGCTTCCTTGCAAAAATTCCTCAAAGGGAAGAAATCCCTCAATGAAGTTATAGATAACTCTACCAATCATAGTGGTACTAGTGGTTTGGGATGTGTAGGGGGAGATCCAAAGAGAAAGAGTAAGGGAAAGGGTAAGAAAATGATCAAGGAACCTCCTATCTTCCATGGAAAGTCTTCCAACTTTAAGAACCCTATGGTTTGTGTGAATTGAAAGAGTAATGACCATTACTCTATTTATTGTCCATATATAGAGAAGGGGAACAACCCAAAGATGAAATGGGTGCCCAAGCTAACACAAAATCCCAAATTTTGATTTGGGAACTGGCATCTTCCTTTCTTGTAGGTAAATGGAAAATGGATTGTTGATAGTGACTTCTCAAAGCATATGACACGTGAAATCATCAATTTCAATCAATTCACAAAGAAGAAAGGAGGGTCGGTTCAAGAACTAGGGTAAGGTGATAGGTGAGGGTGATGTAGGTGAATCGCTATGCATCAAGAATGTTTTTCTCATGGATTTCCTACATCATAATTCAATAATTGTTAGTCAACTTTGTGATAATGTTTATCTTGTTCTTTTTACCTCACTTGAATGCTTGCTTCTAGATACCCTCTCCTACAATGTTATATATAAGGGAACTAGAAATGGTAATGTATATATTATTGTTCTTGACTCTATTAGGCCTATTTTTGGTCGATGTCTTTTTGCCTATTCGAATGATATTTCTTTATGGAACCATAGGCTTGGTCATGTAAATATGCATCAAACAAAGAAGTTGAGAAAAAAGGATTTGGTAAAGGGACTTCATAAATTGGATTTTCAAAAAGATGAGGAATACCAAACTTATACCCAAGGAAATAAAACCAAGTCCTCCTTCAAATCCAAAGGAGTACTTACTTCCAAAATAGTTCTTGAGCTTCTTCACATTGATCTATTTGGACCAATGCGTACGCAATCACTTTGTGGCAATAAGTATTGCCTTGTGATTTTCGATGATTTTTCTCTCTTTACTTGGGCTTTATTTCTTGTTTGAAAAGTGATACTCTTGATTTTTTGCAACTTTTTGCAAACGAGTAGAAAATAAAGCTTCTTGCCGGATCGTCTCTATCCTTAGTGATCATGGGGGAGAATTTGAAAATGATTTGTTTGAACGATTTTGTGAGGAATCCTACTATTCATAGAACATTTTTTCACCTTGCATACCTTAATAAAATGGGGTTGTAGAGAGAAATAAAAGGTCACTACAGGAAATGGCTAGGACTATGCTTCTAGAGTATGATATTCCAAAGAAGTTTTGAGTTGAAGCCATTAGTACTTCATTTTTTGCAAACCCCAGTTTTTATTCATCCATCTTGAATGAAAACCCTCTATGAGATATCGTGTCATAGAAAGGTTTCCATTGATTTATTTCATTTTTTTGGTTGTTCTTGTTTTGTTTTGAACACCAAGGATTCCCTTTACAAGTTTGATTCGAAGTCTTACAAGGATTTCATTCTTGGATATAGCACGACTAGAAACGTTGATAGTGTATCTAACATTGAATTGTGTAAAGTATAAGAATCTATCAATGTTAGATTTTTTTAGACTAACCCCTATATTTCCAAGAATATTTTAATAATTGTGTTGCAATTAAGTTGATTCCTCACTTAAAAGAACTCAACAGTGTTGATAAAGTAAAGTAGGTGTTAGGTGATGAAGAAGAGAAAGAAGAAGAAAAGAAGGATCCAACCCACTACTTTACAAAGCATCATATTAAAGAGCTCATCATTGGAGATACTTTTTAAGTGTGAAGACGTGGGCTGACTACGACAAAGAACAAGCATACAATGCCTTCATCTCCCACCTTGAGCCAAAAGATGTCAAAGAAGCTCTTAAAGGTGATGAATGGATCCTATCCATGCAAGAAGATTTGAAACAGTTCAAGAAGAATCGAGTGCGGGCTCTTATCCAAGACCAAGTGAAAGAAAGATCATTGGAACCAAGTGGCTCTACGGCAAAAATTTTGATGAAAGCATAAAAGTGGTAAGAAACAAAGTGAGGTTTGTTCCTCAGGGCTACAATCAACAAGAAGGTATAGATTTTGATGAAACATATGAACCTATAGCTAGACTTGAGTCAATTAGAATGTTTCTTGCTTTTTATAATCATAATAACTTTCTTCTTTGTCAAATTGATGTTAAAAGTGTGTTTTTGAATGGTACAATTGAGGAGGAGGTATATGTTGCTCTACCTCCCAATTTTGAACATGATAATTTGCCTAACCATGTTTATTTGTTACAAAAATCTCTCTATGCACTCAAACAATCACCTCAAGCTTGGTATGAGAAATAAAGAAATTTTTTCTAGACAAGGGATATATCATGGGAAAAGTTGATTCTACCTTATTTCTAAATATAATTCTAGCAATTTCTTGATTATTCAGATTTATGTTGATGATATTATCTTTGACAGAACTGACCCTGATCTTTGCAAGGAGTTTAGTGCTCTTATGCAGAGTGAGTTCTAGATGGGCATGATGGGGAAGCTTACTTTCTTCCTTGACTTTCAAATTAAACACAAAAAGATGGGAACTTCATCAACCAATGCAAGTACACAAGTGAACTACTTAAATGCTTTGGGATTGAGAACACCAATCCAATGGACATCCCCATGTCAAACACTGCCAAGCTTGATAGAGATGAACAAGGTGAAAAGGTATATGAGAAGCTCTATAGAGGTATGATTGGAAGTTTGCTTTATTTAACTGCCTCTAGACCTAATATAATGCTTAGTGTTGGCTTGTGTGATTGCTTTCAATTAAGACCTAGGAAATCACATTTTATAGTGGCTAAGAGGATTTTAAAGATATCTAGCCAAAACCCAAAATTTTGGACTATGGTATCCCAAGTCAAGGGACTTTACTCTTATTGCTTATAGTGATGTTGATTATGCAGGTTGCTTGATTGATAGAAAATGCACAAGTGGCACTTGCTTCTTCCTAGAACCTTGCCTAGTTTGTTGGTTCTATAAGAAACAAAGCATTGTGTCTCTTTCAAATACCAATGTTGAATACATTGCAGCTGGGAGTTGTTCTTCCCAAGTCCTATGGATGAAGCAAATACTCCAAAACTTTAACATTCATTTTGATGATTCTCCTATCTATTGTGATAATACAAGTGCAATTAACTTGTCTTACAATCGTATATTGCATATTAGAGATAAACATATCGAGGTTTGTCATCACTTTCTTTGTGATCACATTGCCAAGAAGGATGTTTATATCACATACATGGACATAGAGAATCATCTTGCGGACATTTTCAGTAAACCTCTATCTAGAGAGCAATTTGCTTTTATTAGATCAAAATTGCTTACAACTACTGTTAATGATATTGATATGCCTTCTAGCTAGTTGTTCTCTTACCTATATGTCTTGTTTTATTTCCTTGTTTTTCTTTTTTGGGGTATTTTTTGCAAACAAATGAATTATCACAATAAAGTATCAGATGATGAGTGAAATGTTCCTCAATATGTCTAAAATGCATAATGGGCTAAAGAAATAAATTCAATTAGCATCGTAGAGGCTAGGAACTAAATAGACTGTCGATCAGCTGAATTACCAACTCGACAATCCCTGGCCGAGGTCATATAAAAATACCCGATCGACTGAGTTTCCACATCTCAGATATTGACCGACGGCCTAGATGGACCGACTTTCTCCCTCTCAACTAGAAAAAAGTCGACTTATCCCAACCTCCAGATCCTTTGATCTCAAACCCTATGTTCAATCCACCTCTCCCAACCTTTGTTTGGCCTTCCTTGCCTCTTCTCACACCTTCCTAGGTGGTTAGTCGACCTACCATTGATGTTCTCTCTCTCTTTCAATTGTCTTTGATTCTCCTTTTGCCTCCATGTATTCCAACCATAGGAAAAGAGTCGTCCCATGTGGAGCACCATCCTCTTCCTCTACTTCTCGACTCTTATCCTTTGATGGGACTTCTTCATATCCTTCAAATCTTTAAATCACTATAAAGAGCTCCTTCCTAGGAACCCTTCCCTTATAGAGCTTTGTTTAAGCCTCGTCTCACCATGATGATGGTTATCAAGGAGGTTGCTGAGTTGTTTGTTCCCCATCATCCTGGTGCTTTGTGAATAGAACACATGTGCTTCCACAATTCTATCGCTAGTACTAAGGTGGTCCATGAGTTTTATGCAAATATAAAATGGAACTATGACACGAATGTGAAACAACCTAACTCTTTGGTTGTTATGACCGCATCTGAGCTTAATTGGTAAACTAGGGTTTACCTGGATGATTATATGCTTAATTGGATTGATCATTGATTAAATCTAATTAATGACGATAATTCAATTATGATGTTTTAAACCTAATAAGAATGTTAAGTGTTCTATTGTTTGAGAAATTAGGGTTTGAGAAATATAAACCCTAGTTGGCTGAAATTAGGATTTTGATGGTACATGAGTATGGAATTTGATCAGGATAGCAGTGTGATAAATGATTTTTCATATTTTCTATTTTTTATTTAATTGAATTTTGTATATGATATGGATAACTCAATCATGCATATTGAAGAAAATTTTTAGAATATTTGAGTGTTCTATGAATGTGGTTCTCGGTCGAACTATACTTCGACCAAAATGCTGACAGAGTACTTTCCAGTAGTGTAGTGTTGTATTTTTAATTATTTATTGGTAACTCCAAATGATATGATATTGTAACTGGAGATCTTAAACACGATCGTAAACATCATGTAAAAATTTCATAATTTTTTGATGTGTTTAGACCTTATCAGTAGATGAATTACAGTAACTAACATTTCTGCAGAATTCTAGATAGCAGTGAACTATTCGATTTTTAATTATTTAATAGAAGATTTAATGATCTAAAATTTTAACTGAAGCTTTGAAACTCAATTATAAACAACATGATAAATTATCATAATTTTTGGAGAAGGGTTGATCTCTGAAATATACGAATGCACAGAAACCTGTTTATGACAGAAAAATTTGTTAAAATAAGAAAAAGTTTAGTGAGGGGTCAATGTGCAATTAACCCAAGAAGATCAATTTCTATATATGGTCAACCTAACACACAAGGAGATCTCATAATTTGTGATTCAATCCAGAGAAACGAAATCCTAGAGAGAGAGAGAGAGTTATGGTTTGAGAGGAGATATTGATGGAGATGCAGACCAGGGTTTTGCGGTCTGAGGAATGATGAAATCATTTAAGTTTAGCTTCTTTGGATATAATTTCATGGTGAATCTTCTCTCACATGTCAAAATTTCGTCCCTTCTATGATTTTATCCAAAATGGTATCAAAACTTTCCCTTTTCTCACCCTTTCTTCATAATCCCTCATTTTAGGGTTTCTGAGTTAAAAGGAAGAAGAATTGGGTGAATTGCTAGGGATTTGATATGAATTCGATATTTTCAGATATGGGATACTGTTTTAAGGTGTTTTCACACCTTAGGGTGAGTGGAAACTTCCTTTAAATAGTATATTGTATGAAAATTGGTTAAATCAACCATAATCTTTAATTGCTTAGTATGCAACTACAAACCCTGAATTGTCTATTTGTTCTAAGTTGTTGCAAAATTATATAAAAAAGATTCTTCCTTTGTTTGAATGAATTTCAGATGATAAAATCATATTATAAATGTATAAAATTCATTCTAATAAGAATTCTCTAAGTATTCATAGAGGTTATAAGAGTAAACTAAAATATAGGGAATTTGTCTATGACTGAAATTTGTTGTATAATTAAATAGAGAAATTTGTTTATCTGGATTCCCTTGGTTATGAATGATTGTTTATCTAAATTCATAGTATATATATGTCAGATACTATCTTGGATTTCATTTAAGGTGAATAGTGTTTGTTTGATATCACAGTAAAGAGGGTGAAACCCTAGATGCGAGGAAAGCTGGATATTTGCGAACAGATATCGTGAAATCCATTTGAACAGATTTTCTTGACATGATAGACTTTATTTATTCAATTTTATTATTGATGCATGTTATCTAAGTGAATGGCATGAAAACCCGAATTCAGCTCAGTTCCAAGGCTTCATATATATATATATATATATATATATATATATATATATATATATATATATATATATTGATTTTATATGATTTGTTGATAGTAGTCTTCATTCAGTGAATGTTTATGTCTCATGAAATCCTTATGAGAGCCATGTGATAAGTGAATGAGGTAAATGAAATCCTAAGGATAGGATGTTCAATGAATCAAGTATTTTGATATCAATGTTCTCAGTATGAGATGTGGTGATGTACAACTCAAGATTTGGGTTGAGGTGCACATTTTCCAAGAAAGTATAAATAATTTACAGGTGCAAATGACGATTACTCGTATGTCAATTAATTAACTCCTATCAATGTATTAAGAAGTTCAATTGCATGATTCTAGTATATAAAGTATCAAGTGAACATGTATTCTATTATTTAAGAATTTTAGTCTCCCTCCAGATATAAAATGTTGATTTCTCAGTATATTACAGTGTTTTGAGTATATTGCTCTGCTAAGTTTAAAATGATATACATGTTGTGTTATAAACTTCAAATAAATAGACATGGTACCATAGAGATACTAGAGTCAAGTATAAGTGAGGGAAAAGATACAATATAATAAGAGCTTTCCAAGAATAATAAAATAATAGACTTGAGAGCCCTGAACACCGTAGATTCCCTACGGATGTCTGCACTGTAGGGAAGAAACAATCTACCCTGGCAGCGACCAGTATACGGGGATCAGATTGCACCCACAGAGCGTGCGGGGAGACGAAGCCCTTGAGGAAGTCTCCTAAGAGAAGATAGGTTACCCAACATGAACTAGAGATCCCGGTGGTAACCCAGAGGTACCCACAGAGTGTACCAAGATGAGGCCCACAAAGTGTCTTAGACCCTCTGCCTGTGTACTCAGCCTAGAAGGAGAGGTCCAGTTAAAGGCCAGTTGTTTAGCTACCTTAGTCAGACATGACAGTTCGAGTCAAGAAGACCCAGATTCAATTCTAAGCTTAGCTTCCTGGGTTATAAGCTAAGTCTTGTACTGTGAGATCGTAGTATGCTACGAGTCTTCATATGTAGAGTACATTGCATATGATCAGGGCATAAGATAAAATATGTTCATATAGTTTTAAAGAGTTTCTTATAAGTAAGAAAGGCTAAGAAAGATTCGAGTACAATTTCCCAGCAATTATTCTTTATATGTTTCTAAATTATTAGTTCTCTTTGAAATTAATCAAACATGCTCATATATTGATTTTCTCTTGTTGATATATAGAGTATCCTGCCATATTTATGAGTGTAAATGATCGATCTTTTTAAAGCTTACTACTTCTATAATTGATATCAATTGCTCAAAAGTATATCTATTATTATATCAGTGCTTTAGACTGTTTCTTTGAAGTACTCATTCACTGAGCGAGTAGGCTCACCCCTCTACTCATAATTTCTAGGGAAATCACATGGACTTGAATAAGATATCATGGCATCAGAGTAGATCTTCCATAAGAGTTAAGTCTGAGTATAGTTAAGTTCAGTCGGTCCTTGTCACTCTAGGTCCTAGTATAGATGTGAGAGTGTTACAAGTGATGTTTTGTATCTTTGTTTTCTTAATAAGAGAGAATGTATCTGATTATCATGTCGTATGTACCTGAGAATGAATGTATGGATGTGTATCGTTTATGTTGAGATCATATTAAAGTAATCAAAGTTTGATTCTCTTGCAAAGTTGTATATGTGATTGGATCTGAGAAAAACAAAGAGTTTGATAAAGAAGAAAAAGTTAAGGGTGATCTTTGTATTACGTTAAATCCTCAATTTATACCCTAGTGGTAATTGTGAGATCGAGGTGTAATAGCTTTGGTATCAGAGCTTAGGCTGAGTTGTCAGGGACCATTAAGTTAGTAAGTTAGAGTCATAAGTGTGGCAGATAGGAGATGTTATGATGTTAGCTTTGGGGATTTGAGTATTTGGATATCCTGGCCCAGTATCTGAGTACTTGGATCAACCAGTATCAAGCTACTCTGTCTATTCTTTCATGTATAACCTGGCCAGGTATACTATGAAAGGATGGGCTAGAGAGGAACCCTAGAAATATTAGGGTTAGAAACAAGATAAGTAACATGAATTAAGAGCATAAATATAAAATGAGATAGAACTTTCATTTCATATTGTTGTTTTATTCGAGATGAATAGAAATGCTCTTATATGTTTGAATTCAGATATTCAGTATTTTGAAATATATATGGGTCTTTAAGATTTGTTGTACACTATGTAGTTGTAGCATTTATTGATTACATTCTTTGTATCAAGTAGACTAGAAATGATCTTTGAATTAACTTTCCTAAGTGGATATTCTTTCCACATGTTTGAGATTAATAGGAGTGGGTTAATCTTAAGTAGCTCTTGGCTTGAGGACTGCAGGTTCGGCCTGGTCTGGCTGGCAGGATGCATTACTGGGATCTAATGACTCCTATTAACAATATGATAAGAGTAGACTCTAGATAAATTAGACCCACATCATAGTGAGAATGTACATACACTAATATGTTGAAACATATGGGAAAGATTAGAATATCTAAGAATCTGTTGGAACTGATATCTAATATCCAACTTTGGGGCCTCATATGAGAAACCCTTAATTGGGAATAAAGGAACATGACATAAGGTTCAGATTAATTTTAATTATTAGTATTATATGAACTCGAAATATGAAATATGGAAATGATATGAGAAAAGTATGCAAGGGCCAAGATAGTAAGATTCAATCATGAGGAATGGATTATAGAACCGAGTATAATGTTTTTATGTACTCCAAAGCAAAGTGAAAATAGAAGAAAAGAGTTAAGTATACGATAAGTACATAGAAGTGAAGAGTCTTCAGAAGAGTTACATTTAAGAGAACTAGATGAGCATGTAAAACATAAAAATAGGATAAGAAACTTAGTTGAAACAAAGAGAAATGTTGGAAATAAAAAGATTGATTAAGGAATGAGGGTTATGATATAATTGAGAGCATGGAATGTATACCTTTATTAATAAGTTTAATACATTTATCCTTACTTACTTTGGATTCTAAGTCTCTATAGAACAACAAACTAGTTTCTAAATGAAGAACAAAAGTGTAGCTAAATAAATGAATGTCATACAAAGGTAGACTATATTCAGGAAAGAAAAACTCGATTGAAAGAGAAACTATGTTTCACTCATTCATGAGTTGTTTGATTTAAAATGAAGGATATGTAATGTATTAAACATGAGGTGATACTAGTAGAGAGATTATTGATTTAGAATTTCAACCTCACATTAGTAGAAGGATAAAAGGAAATATATGCAACATGGTATACATGATCATACACATAAAAGAAGAAACATGATCATAAGAGAAAACTATAAGTTAAAGATGACATGTGGAATAGTAGTATATGGTAAGGGGATTATGGAAAGTAAAGAAGGGTTTGAAACATAATGGAGTAATATAAATTATAAAAGAAAGAGGTTGCAAGATTCAAGAAAGTGCTAATTAGTCAAGTATCCTTGTTGATAATTAATTAAACCTACATATGAGAAATGTATTAATGAATGTTTGAAGATAAGAATTCTAAGTCTCAAAATCATCTTCTCTTTCATATCTTCCTTAATGAGAGAAATGTGGGAATGAAGTGATAAGAAAATGAATCATATATGATGCATAACCACCGTGGTAGAGACATCTAGTGAATGTAATAATGACACACAATATGAATATGAAACCCTAGCAGGGTAATTGAGAATGTAATCTATCTGAATGGCCAAGTCAGAGAAATGAAATTCAATCAATAAGATAAAGAAGACTTTAGTAAAACTTGTGAGATCCAAAGTTTGAATTTCAAATTAAGGGAGCAAAGTCACATCACAATAACATCATGCTACTGATAAGGACCAAACCCTAGAACGTTTAGAGTTTTAGTAGTTCAAAGGTTGTCACTAGTGATTTGACCTTGAATACTACATCTCGAAATAACAAGATCATGAGATTTGCACTATGAGAAGTAAACTAGCTCTGATAGTAATCCTAGCTAATATGAAAGGTTGATGAACAATATTAAAATGATTCAGAGCAAAGAGTAAGATATAAATTTGAAATGTAACAATTGTGTTTTGTGCAAAAGGAGAAATACAATATGAGTGAAGTGTGATATGAAATAAATTATTGCAGTGATAGCAAGAATAATAAATAATCTATTTGTACCGTGTATGTTTCAATTTTAGGAATGTTTAATCTACATGATTAAAATGAGAAGGATAAGTTGGAAAAAGTAAGTAATAGTGAATGAGGAGAGAGATAAGAGAAAACAATGGCTTTTAGTAATATGCGAATTTGTTTTTAGAAGTATAATTTTTTGAAGGTATATTAAGCGATGATAACCATATTGTATTGATATGTAACCCTAATGAGGTATAGCTTGTTATACCTAGCTTTAATATAACTAAGAGATGGTGATTGGGTATGAATAGTCCTTGAATGACTAATACAATTATGGAGTACTCTATTACTGTTGTTGAAACCTTAGTATGATATAATACGATGGTTACACCTTGAATTATGTGTGGGTTCATACTTGAGAATAGTATGGAATGTGATGGTAATACTTCACCTTATGCATCCATGATCCAATGGGGATGACGTGAGTAGTAATGTACAATGGTTGTTGAATCTAGTCTTTTAACTCAAGATTGTTTTGCTATTTGAGTAGCACAATAGTAAAATTCAAAAGAACATGGTGAACTCTCTTTCGTGATTTAGAGGTAATACATAACAATAGTACATATTTAGCAGTATGAATTGAGATAGTGGGATCAGATTATCGATGTTGAGGTAACACTTCAAGAGTATAAAAATATTGAAATGGTTGTTTCTCTCTCTATCCTATGATTGATTGTGACATAGAGAATTTGTTTGTTATCATTGAGAATTATTTCAAACATGTTGTGATTTAGTAAAGGAATAAAGGACTTAATGTTGAAAACTACATTCAAGTATGAAATACAAGAATATAATGACATGTAAGATTTCAGAAGCATAAAATAAACCTTGAATGTAGTTTACTTGCATATTTATGTTTCGGGGATGAAACCTTTTTGTCGGGGGGGGGGGAGAATTGTTATGACCGCATCTTAGCTTAATTGGTAAACTAGGGTTTACCTGGATGATTATATGCTTAATTGGATTGATCATTGCTTAAATCTAATTAATGATGATAATTCATTTGTGATGTTTTAAACCTAATAAGAATGTTAAGTGTTCTATTGTTTGAGAAATTAGGGTTTGAGAAATATAAACCCTAGTTGGCTGAAATTAGGGTTTTGATGGTACATGAGTATGGAATTTGATCAGGATAGTAGTGTGGTAAATGATTTTTCATATTTTCTACAAATTTTTTATTTAATTGAATTTCATATATGACATGTATAACTCAATAATGCATATTGGAGAAAAATTTCAGAATATTTGAGTGTTCTTTGAATGTGGTTCTCAGTCAAACTATACTTCGATGAAAATGTTGATAGAGTGCTTTCCAATAGTGAAGTGTTTTATTTTTAATTATTTATTGGTAACTCCAAATGATCTGATATTTTAACTGGAGATCTGAAACTCAATCATAAAAACATGAAAATTTTTCATAATTTTGGATGCGTTTAAACCTTATCAGTAGATGAATTACAGTAACTGACATTTCTATAGAATTCTGGATAGTAGTGCACTATTAGATTTTTATTTTATTTAATGGAGCATGGAATGTTCTAAAATTTTAACTGAAGATTTGTAACTTAATTATACACCACAAGATAAATTCTCATAATTTTTGTAGAAGGTTTGATCTCTGAAATACATGAATTCACATAAACCTTTTTATGACAGAAAAATCTGCTGATATAAGAAAAAGTTTAGTGAGGGGTCAATGTGCAATTAACCCAAGCAGCTCAATTGCTCTATATGGTCAACCTGACACACAAGAAGCTCTCATAATTCATGATTCAATCTAGAGAAATGAAATCCTAGAGAGATAGAGTTAGGGTTTGAGAGGAGAAATTGATGGAGATGTTGACCTAGGGTTTTGCGGTCTGAGGAATGATGAAATCATTTAAGGTTAGCTTCTTTGGATATAGTTTCATGGTGAGGAATGATGAAATCATTCAAGGTTAGCTTCTTTGGATATAGTTTCTGGTGAATCTTCTCTCACATGTAAAAATTTTGTCCCTCCTCTGATTTTATCCAAAATGGTATCAAAACTTCCCATTTTCTCACTCTTTCTTCATAACCCCTCATTTTTAGGGTTTCCGAGTTAAAAGGAAGAAGAATTGGGTGAATTGCTAGGGATTTGATATGGATTCGAGATTTTTAGATATGGGATACGTTTTTAAGGTGTTTTCACACCTTAGGGTGAGTGCGAACTTCCTTTAAATAGTATATTGCACGAAAATTGGTTAAATCAACTATAATATTTAATTGCTTACTATTCGTCTACAAACCTTGAATTCTCTATTTGTTCTAAGTTGTTGCAAAATGATATGTAATGGATTCTTCCTTTGTTTGAATGAATTTTGGATGATAAAATGATATTATAAATGTATACAATGCATTCTAATGAGAATTCCCTAAGTATTCACAAAGGTTATAAGAGTAAACAGAAATATAGGGAATTTGTCTATGAGTGAAATTTGATCTATAATTAAATAGAGAGATTTTGTTTATCTGGATTCCTTTGGTTATGAATGATTGTTTATATGAATAAATGTTACATATATGTCAGATACTATATTGGATTTCATTTAAGGTGAATAGTGTTTGTTTGATATCTCAGTAAAGAGGGTGAAACCCTAGAAGCGAGGAAAGTTGGATATTTGCGAATAGATATCGTGAAATCCATTTGAATGGATTTTCTTGACATGATAGACTTTATTTATTCAATTTTATTATTGATGCATGTTATCTCAGTGAATGGCATGAAAACCCAAATTTAGATCAGTTCCAAGGCTTCATATATATATTGATTTTATATGATTTGTTGATAGTAGTCTTCATTCAGTGAATGTTTATGTCGCATGAAATCCTTATGAGAGCCATGTGATAAGTGAATGAGGTAAATGAAACCCTAAGGATACGGTGTTCAATGAATCAAGTATTTTGATATCAATGTTCTCAATATGAGATGTGGTGATGCGCAACTCAAGATTTGGGTTGAGGTGCACGTTTTCCAAGAAAGTACAAATAATTTACAGGTGCAAATGATGATTACTCGTATGTCAAGTAATTAAATCTTATCAGTGTATTAAGAAGTTCAATTGCATGATTCTAGTGTATAAAGTATCAAGTGAACATGTATTCTATTATTTCAGAATTTTAGTCTGCCTGCAGATATAAAATGTTAATTTCTCAGTATATTACAATGTTTTGAGTATATTGCCCTGCCAAGTTTAGAATGATATACATATTGTGTTATAAACTTCAAATAAATAGAAATAGTACCATAGAGATACCAGAGTCAAATTATAAGTAAGTAAAAAGATACAATATAGTTAGAGATTTCCAAGAATAATAAAATAATAGACTTAAGAGACCTGAACATCATAGATTCTCTACGGATGTCTGCACTGTAGGGTGGGAATGATCTACCCTGGCAGCGACCATTATACGGGGATCAGATCACACCCACAGAGCATGTGGGGAGACGAAGCCATTAAGGAAGTCTCCTAAGAGAAGATAGGTTACCCAACATGAACTGGATATCCCAGTGGTAACCCAGAGGTACCCACATAGCATACCAAGATGAGGCCCACAGAGTGTCTCAGACCCTCCACCTGTGTACTCAGCCTAGAAGGAGAGGTCCAGTTAAAGGCCAGTTGTTTAGCCACCTTAGCCAGACGTGACGGTTCGAGTCAATCAGACCCAAATTCAGTTCTAGGCTTAGCTTCTCAGGTTTTAAGCTAAGTCTTATAAGGTGAGATCGTAGTTCACTACGAGTCTTCATATGTAGAGTACACTGCATATGATCATGGCATAAGCTAAAATATGTTCATATAGGTTTAAAGAGTTTCTTATAAGTAAGAAAGGCTAAGAAATATTCGAGTACAGTTTCCCAGCAATTATTCTTTGTATGTTTCTGAATTATTTGTTCTCTTTAAAATTAATCAAGCATGCTCATATATTGATTTTCTCTTATTGATATCTAGAGTATCCCACCATATTTATGATTGTAAATGATCAATCTCTTTAAAGCTTATTGCTTCTATAATTGATATCAGTTGCTCAAAATTATATCTGTAATTATATCAGTGCTTTAGACTATTTCTTTGAAGTACTCATTCACTGAGCAAGTAGGCTCACCCCTCTACTCACAATTTTTAGGGAAATGACATGGACTTGAAGAAGATATCATGGCTTTGTATAGTTAAGTTAAGTCGGTCCCTATCACTCTAGTCCTAGTATAGATGTGAGAGTGTTATAAGTGATGCTTTGTATCTTTGTTTTCTTAATAAGAGAGAATGTATCTGATTATCATGTCGTATGTACCTGAGAATGAATGTATAGATGTGTATCATTTATGTTTAGATCATATTAAAGTAATCAAATTTTGATTCTCTTGCAAAGTTGTTTATGTGATTGGATGCGAGAAAAACAAAGAGTTTGATAAAGAAGAAAAAGTTAAGCGTGATCTTTGTATTATGTTAAATCCTCAATTTATACCCTAATCTCATGATTAGTGGTAATTTTGAGATCGGGGTGTAACAACTTTGGTATCAGAGCTTAGGCTAAGTTTTCAGGGACCATTAAGTTAGTAAGCTAGAGTCATAAGTGTGGCAGATAGGAGATGTTATGATGTTAGCTCTGGGTATTTGAGTATTTGGATATCCTGGCACGGTATCTGAGTACTTGGATCAAACAGTATCAAGCTACTCTGTCTATTCTTTCATGTATACCCTGGCCAGGTATACAGTGGAAGGATGGGATAGAGAGGAACCCTAGAAGTATTAGGGTTAGAAACAAGATAAGTAACATGAATTAAGAGCATAAATATAAAATGAGATAGAACTTTCATTTTAAATTGTTGTTTTATTGGAGATGAATAGAAATGCTCTTATATGTTTGAATTCAGATATTTAGTATTTTGAAATATATATGGGTCTTTCATATTTGTTGTACACTATACAATTGTAGCATTTATTGATTACATTCTTTGTATCAAGTAGACTAGAAATGATCTTTGAATGAACTTTCGTAAGTGGATATTCTTTCCACATGTTTGAGATTAATAGGAGTTGGTTAATCATAAGTAGCTCTTGGCTTCAGGATTGCAGGTTCGCCTTGTCCGGATGGTAGGATGCATTACTAGGATCTAATGACTCCTATTAACAATATGATAAGAGTAGACTCTGGATAAATTAGACCCATATCATAGTGAGAATGTACATACACTAAGATGTTGAAACATATGAGAAAGATTAGAATAGCTAAGAATTAGTTGGAACTGATATCTGAGATCCAACATTGGGGCCTCATATGAGAAACCCTTAATTGGGAATAAAGGAACACGACATAAGGTTCAGATTAAGTTTAATTATTAGTATTATATGAACTCTAAATATGAAATATGGAAAAGATATGAGAAAAGTATGCAAGGGTCATGATAGTAAGATTCAATCATGAGGAATGGATTATATAACTGAGTATAATGTTTTTATGTACTCCAAAGCAAAGGGAAAATAGAAGAAAAGAGTTAAGTATACGATAAGTACATAGAAGTGAAGAGTCTTCATAAGAGTTAAAGTGAAGCGAACTAGATGAGCATGTAAAACATAAAACTAGGATAAGAAACTTAGTTGAAACAAAGAGAAATGTTGGAAATAATGAACTTGATTAAGGAATGAGGGTTATGATATAATTGAGAGCTTGGAATTTATACCTTTATTAATAAGTTTAATACATTTATCCTTACTGCCTTTGGATTCTAAGTCTCTATAGAACAACAAACTAGTTTCTAAAGGAAGAACAAAAGTGTAGCTAAATAAATGAATAAGTCATACAAAGGTAGACTATACTCAGGAAGGAAAAACTTGATTGAAAGAGAAACAATGTTTCACCCATGCATGAGTCGTTTGATTTAAAATGAAGGATATGTAATGTATTAAACATGAGGTGATACTAGTAGAGAGATTATTGATTTAGAATTTCAAGCTCACATTAGTAGAAGGACAAAAGGAAATACATGCAACATGGTATACATGATCATAGTAACATGATCATAAGAGAAAACTTGAAGTTAAAGATGACATGTGGAATAGCATTATATGGTAAGGGGATTATAGAAAGTAAGGAAGGGTTTGAAACATAATGGAGTAATATAGATTATAAAAGAAAGAGGTTGCAAGATTCAAGAAAGTGCTAATTAGTCAAGTATCCTTGTTGATAATTAATTAAACTTACATATGAGAAATGTATTAATGAATGTTTGAAGATAAGAATTCTAAGTCTCAAAATCATCTTCTCTTTCATATCTTCCTTAATGAGAGCAATGTGGGAATGAAGTGATAAGAAAATGAATCATATATGATGCATAACCACTGTGGTAGAGACATCTAGTGAATGTAATAATGACACACAATATGATGATGAAACCCTACTAGGGTAATTGAGAATGTAATCTATCTGAATGCCCAAGTAAGAGAAATGAAATTCAATCAATAAGACAAAGAAGACTATAGTAAAACTTGTGAGATCCAAAGTTTGAATTTCAAATTAAGGGAGCAAAGTCACATCACAATAACGTCATGCTACTGATAAGGACCAAACCCTAGAATGTTTAGAGTTGTAGTAGTTCAAGGGTTGTCACTAGTGATTTGACCTTGAATACTATCATATCTATAAAACAAGATCATGAGATTTGCACTATTTGGAGTAAACTAGTAGTGATAGTAATACTAGCTGATCTGAAAGGTTGATGAACAATATGAAAATGATTCGGAGAAAAGAGTAAGATATAAATTTGAAATGTAACAAGTGTGTTTTGAACAAAAGGAGAAATACAATATGAGTGGTGTGATATGAAATAAATTCTTGCAGTGCTGGCAAGAATAATGAATAATCTATTTGTACCTTGTATGTTTCAATTTTAGGAATGTTTAATCTACATGATTAAAATGAGAAGGATAAGTAGCAAAAAGTAAGTAGTAGTGAATGAGGAGAGAGATAAGAGAAAACAATGGCTTTTAGTAATACATAAATTTGTTTTTAGAAGTTGAATTTGTTGAAGGTATATTAAGGGATGATAACCATATTGTATTGATATGTAACCCTAATGAGGTATAGCTTGTTATACCTAGCTTTAATATAACTAAGAGATGGTAATTGGGTATGAATAGTCCTTGAATGACTAATACAATTATAGAGTACTCTATTACTGTTGTTGAAACCTTAGTATGCTATAATCTGATGGTTACACCTTGAATTAAGTGTGGGTTCATACTTGAGAATAGTATGGAATGTGATGGTAATGCTTCACCTTATGCATCCATGATCCAATGGGGATGTCGTGAGTAGTAATGTACAATTGTTGTTGAATCTAGTCTTTTAACTCAAGATTGTTTTGCTATTTGAGTAGCACAATAGTAAAATTCAAAAGAACATGGTGAACTCTCTTTTGTGATTTAGAGATAATACCTAACAATAGTACATATTTAGCAGTATGAATTAAAATAGTTGGATCAGATTATCGATGTTGAGGTAACACCTTAAGAGTATGAAAATATTGAAATGGTTATTTCTCTCTCTATCCTATGATTGATTGTGGCATTGAGAATTTGTTTGTTATCATTGAGAACTATTTCAAACATGGTGTGATTTAGTAAAAGAATAAAGGACTTAATGTTTAAAACTGCATTCAAGTATGAAATACAAGAATATAATGACATGTAAGATTTTAGACGCTTAAAATAAAACTTGAATGTACTTTACTTGCACATTTATGTTTCAGGGACGAAACCTTTTTAAGGGGGGAGAATTGTTATGACTGCATCAGAGCTTAATTAGTAAACTAGGGTTTACATGGATGATTATATGCTTAATTAGATTGATCATTCCTTAAATATAATTAGTGATAATAATTCAATTATGATGTTTTAAACCTAATAAGAATGTTAAGTGTTCTATTTTTGAGAAATTAGGGTTTGAGAAATATAAACCCTAGTTGACTGAAATTTGGGTTTTGATGGTACATGAGTATGGAATTTGATCAGGATAGCAGTGTGGTAATTGATTTTTCATATTTTTTACAAATTTTTATTTAATTTAATTTTGGATATGATATGGATAACTCAATCATGCATATTGGAGAAAAATTTCAGAATATTTGAGTGTTCCTTGAATGTGGTTCTCGGTCGAACTATACTTCGACCAAAATGTTGACAGAGTACTTTCAAGAAGTGTAGTGTTTTATTTTTAATTATTGATTGGTAACCGCAAATGATCTGAAATTTTAACTGGAGATAAGAAACTCAATCATAAACAAAATGAAAAAGTTTCATAATTGTTGGATGCATTTAGACCTTATCAGTAGAAGAATGACAATAACTGACATTTCTATAGAATTCTGGATAGTAGTACACTATTCGATTTTTAATTATTTAATGGAAGTTGGAATGATCTCAAATTTTAGCAAAAGCTTTGCAACTCAATTATACACAATATTATAAATTCTTATAATTTTTGGAGAAGTTTTGATCTCTGAAATACACGAATTCACAGAAACCTTTTTATGACAGAAAAATCTGCTGAAATAAGAAAAAGTTTAGTGAGGGGTCAAAGTGCAATTAACCCATGCAGCTCAATTTCTCTATTGGTCAACCTAACATACAAGGATCTCTCATAATTCGTGATTCAATCTAGAGAAACGAAATTCTAGAGAGAGAGATAGTTAGGGTTTGAGAGGAGAAATTGATGGAGATGCTGGCCTAGGGTTTTGCGGTCTGAGGAATGATGAAATCATGTAAGTTTAGCTTCTTTGTATATAGTTTCATGGTGAATCTTCTCTCACATGTCAAAATTCTATCCCTCCTCTGATTTTATCCAAAATGGTATCAAAACATCCCCTTTTCTCACTCTTTCTTCATCATCCATCGTTTTTAGGGTTTCGAGTTGAAAGGAAGAAGAATTGGGTGAATTGCTAGGGATTTGATATGGATTCGAGATTTTCAGATATGGGATACATTTTTAAGGTGTTTTCACACCTTAGGGTGAGAGTATACTTCCTTTATATAGTATATTGCATGAAAATTGGTTAAATCAACCATAATCTTTAATTGCTTAGTATGCGACTACAAACCCTGAATTGTCTATTTGTTCTAAGTTGTTGCAAAATGATATGAAATAGATTCTTCTTTTGTTTGAATGAATTTCAGATGATAAAATCATATTAGAAATGTATACAATGTAGTCTAAAGAGAATTCCCTAAGTATTCACAGAGGTTATAAGAGTAAACTGAAATATAGGGAATTTGTCTATGACTGAAATTTGTTGTATATTTAAATAGAGAAATTTGTTTATCTGGATTCCCTTGGTTATGAATGATTGTTTATCTAAATTCATAGTACATATATGTCAGATACTATCTTGGATTTCATTTAAGGTGAATAGTGTTTGTTTGATATATCAACAAATAGGGTGACACCCTAGATGCGAGGAAAGTTGGATATTTGCGAATAGATATCGTGAAATCCATTTGAATAGATTTTCTTGACATGATAGACTTTATTTATTCAATGTTATTATTGATGCATGTTATCTCAGTGAATGGCATGGAAACCCGAATTCAGCTCAGTTCCAAGGCTTCATATATATATATATATATATATATATATATATATATATATATATATATATATATATATATATATATATGTGTGTGTGTGTGTGTGTGTGTGTGTGTGTGTGTGTGTGTGTGTGTGTGTGTGTGTGTGTGTGTGTGTATATATATTAATTTATATGATTTGTTGATAGTAGTCTTCTTTCAGTGAATGTTTATGTTGCATGAAATCCTTATGAGAGCCATGTGATAAGTGAATGAGGTAAATGAAACCCTAAGGATAGGGTGTTCAATGAATCAAATATTTTGATATCAATGTTCTTAGTATGAGATGTGGTGATGCACAACTCAAGATTTGGGTTGAGGTGCACATTTTCCAAGAAAGTGCAAATAATTTACAAGAGCAAATGACGATTACTCGTATGTCAAGTAATTAACTTTTATCAATGTATTAAGAAGTTCAATTGCATGATTCTAGTGTATAAAGTATCAAGTGAACATGTATTTTATTATTTAAGAATTTTAGTCTGCCTGCAGTTATAAAATGTTGATTTCTCGGTATATTACAGTGTTTTGAGTATATTGCTCTGCCAAGTTTAGAATGGTATACATGTTGTGTTATAAACTTCAGATAAATAGATATGGTACTATAGAGATACCAGAGTCAAGTATAAGTAAGGGAAAAGATACAATATAGTAAGAGCTTTCCAAGAAAAATAAAATAATAGACTTAAGAGCCCTGAACACCATAGATTCCCTACGGATGTCTACACTATAGGGAGGAAACGATCTACCCTGGCAGCAACCAGTATACGGGGATCGGATCGCTCCCACAGAACGTGCGGGGAGATGAATCCCTGTAGAAAGTCTCTTAAGAGAAGATAGGTTACCCAACATGAACCGAAGAAACCCAGAGGTACCCACAGAGCATAATAAGATGAGGCCCACAGAGCGTCTTAGACCCTCCTCCTATGCACTCAGCCTAGAAGGAAAGGTCCAGTTAAAGAACAACTATTTAGCCGCATTTAGCAGACGTGACAATTCGAGTCAAGCAGACCCAGATTTAGTTCTAGGCTTAGCTTCCCAAGTTTTAAGCTAAGTCTTGTACGGTGAGATTATAGTTCACTACAAGTCTTCATATGTAGAGTACACTGCATATGATCAGGGCAAAAGCTAAAATATGTTCATATAGGTTTAAAGAGTTTCTTATAAATAAGAAAGGCTAAGAAAGATTCGAGTATAGTTTCCCAGCAATTATTCTTTGTATGTTTCTGAATTATTAGTTCTCTTTGAAATTAATCAAGCATGCTCATATATTGATTTGCTCTTGTTGATATCTAGAATATCCTGCCATATCTATGATTGTAAATGATCAACTCTTTAAAGCTTACTACTGCTATAATTGGTATTAGTTTCTTAAAAGTATATCTGTAATTATATCAGTGCTTTAGACTATTTCTTTGAAGTAATCATTCACTAAGCGAGTAGGCTCAACCCTCTACTCACAATTTTTAGGGAAATCACATGGACTTGAAGAAGATATCATGGCTCACACTAAGATGTTGAAACATATGGGAAAGATTAGAATAGCTAAGAATCAATTGGAACTGATATCTGAGATCCCACTTTGGGGCCTCATATGAGAAACCCTTAATTGGAAATAAAGGAACATGACATAAGGTTCAGATTAAGTTTAATTATTAGTATTATATGAACTCTAAATATAAAATATGGAAAAGATATGAGAAAAGTATGCTAGGGCCAAGATAGTAAGATTCAATCATGAGGAATGGGTTATATAACCAAGTATAATGGTTTTATGTACTCCAAAGCAAAGGGAAAATAGAAGAAAAGAGTTAAGTATACGATAAGTACATAGAAGTGAAGAGTCTTCAGAAGAGTTAAAGTGAAGAGAACTAGATGAGCATGTAAAACATAAAACTAGGATAAGAAACTTAGTTGAAACAAAGAGAAATTGTAAAGACCCGATCTTTACGATCAAATATTTACAACATGTATCAAAATATAAACAATCTTTATTACAATCATGCTTGTATATTAGAGTGCGGAAGCTAAAAAAATATACATAATTCCTATCAAGTCTTCAATCCACAGAGGACATCTCCTACATGTCTCTTCTATGACTTCTTCAAGCCACCTGCCCATGAATTCCCAAAAGGAAATGAAACCACACATGGACCCCATTGAAGGGAAAATAAAGGTCAGCAAAGCTGGTACTAAATACAATCATTGAGCTATTAAAAATATAGGTACAAAACATGATTCAGGTATGAGATGAATTCTAGGAGGGGACTATTTTGTGGACTTAGTTCAGCTAAAATAGAATAACATGTATCAATGGTTTCCATATATAGAATTCATGATGGTATTGACAAGATCAACAATTCTACAAAAATTGTCCAAGTTCAAGAGATCAAAATATTCAACATGATATTGACAATGTTAACAATCATACAAAATTTTCCAAGTACAAGATATCAAAATATTCAAGATTATTTGTAACAAAATGATCAATTTAAATATTAGGATTAAGCAATGTCATATCAGTTCTTATCAATGACTATAATGCCATGTGTTCAATCATCTATGAGAGAATGACACGGTATCCTACTATTTCAACCAGTATACTGGGGGACCACTAATCCATTACAACCTGTGCATAGGGCGGAGGGACGTACCCAACCTCTAGGAGACAAAGCTCTTAAGGGCCAAAGCCCAAAGGGACCAAAGTCCAGGGAGTCAAAACTCCAAGAATTCAATTCCAGTGCTTATCATAATATTTATCAATGTTTAACAATAATGAATATAAATTGGTGAACTTTCAAAGAGGTAGAAATGGCTTATGAAAAGTATTGGGTTCACCAAAAAACAATATACATGTAATTTCAAGAGGGAAGCCAAATAACTCAATAATTAAATAGAGAATCTAGTACCTTTATATCAAGCGAGAGTCCAACATTTTTCATAATCAAGATCCATAGAGCCACAAAGTTGCAAAATCTAGAAATGAGAAACATTTTGAGTCACTATACAATTCTTTGCTTAGACTCACTTCCTAGATTCTAATGATGTGAGATTACTATTGTGCCCCTTAGTATAATATCTCATAATCACACTAAGTGGTTATAATGTATTATCCAGAAATTACTAGGTTCATTGATGTAGTTGTCATTCTTTTACATGTAGTCACATATATCATCATTCTTATCCATTATTTATATGATTCATATAATCGTATCTTACATAGTACAATTTAGTAATATACTAGTAAAGGCCACATGCATGTATGTGTTTGCATTACAAAAAGGTAAACTTTTACTAGAGATTGGCTATCATGCATTCATGGGTTGCTAAAATAATAGTATAATTAAGAATAGGATTTTAATATTTTGAAATCACTTTCCTCATATCTCTTTCTTAACATACTTATGTACATTTATTTATCCCCTTATGAGGAGGGAATCTCAATTATAAGCATTATCAATAAGAATAGCTATTTTGAGATTAGCTATCGTCTTAATCAGAATTGTATCTATTAGAAACTTCCTTACCTATTAGTGATGCATTAATACATTAATACAATTACCTAGCTCGTATATATATACACATGTGCCTCTAGGTCTCAATATGTTTGTGTGACAATGGTTTGAAGATTTATTTCACTCTTATTTTATTAATCTTAAGGACCACGTGCATATCTTGTGTGTGAGGTTAAGATGGAAGTTCATGTATATTTATTTGATTAAAAACTCTAACTGTAATCTATGGAATGAACAAAGGGAGGATCATGTTACCTTTTTGGATGTAAGAGTGAAGCAAGTATCGTTCTTGTTGGATGTTGTCCAAGATGAGGCCATTGGTCTGTCGCCAAGTGCATCCTCTACCAGAGCCACAACGACGTCGACTGCAAGCATGGTGGATGGTTTGTTGGGTAAGTATCTACTCCACCGATAGTAGTAGGGTTCTCTGCCACATTTTGAAGTTCTTGGATTGGAGCAGGTCGGTCATTGAACTCTGAAGGTGGAGGATGGGTCATTAATGTGTTGACGTGGTGAGCGGAGATCAAGGAATTGAGTTTTGTAGAATCCTAGGTGGATTGGAGAAGAACTACGTGATTGATGTCCATGATATAAAGCTGCACTGGCTGCGTTGATCGCCAACCCTCTCTATAGTAGGTGGCAGAGGATGTCTCCATGCTTGTTACAGGGGGAGTTCCTTTCCCTACGCCGTTGAGATTTTGGTGGAAACTTTGAATAGGCGGTGAGGATCTGTTGTGACTAGGATGGTGGTGGTCATGGCTGGCGGGGCACCATTGGATGCGGTGGTAGATGGTTGGCATCGATGTAGACTCAGTTGCACCTTGGTTAACTACAAGGAGAGAAACTTGGTAATGGCCGATGGGGAGGGCGGCCCCTGTAATGGGATCACTGTTGTTTCCTGGCGAGGAGGTGTCAGGGTGACCAGTAATGACAACACTGTCATTTCTTCAGCTACAAGGTGGTGACCAGGCGGGGTTTGTGGGGGAAACAACAACAGATTTGGAGGAGCAGGGCTTGGAGGAGGAGGATCAAGGTTGATGTCATGTTTCCACTGATGATGTAGGTGGTTGTGTGGCTACAACCTAGGCAGGTTGTCGAGGGTTGAGACCTAGGTATGAGATGTCATGGTGATTTCCAGTGGCTAGCATCGATAGGCGAGGGTGGAACAAGGAGTAGGGAGGTTAGAGATTCTGGGGTAGAAATAGAAAGGAGGATAGGAACGGAGTGGAAGAGAAGAGGAGGAAGAGAGAGGAGGGGGCAAGGCCACACACTTGGGTTCGATTAGGGGAGGTTTGTAGTCAGTCGTATGACGAGGGTGGCGGCATTGATAATGATTGTACATGATGGTGTTTCCTTCTCAGGGGAAAGAGCCTATCAGAGTTCTCTGTAACGGTAACGTGTTATCAAGGGGAGACTCCAGGGTTTGCGAGAAGGAGAGGTCACTATCACGTTACTAGACTATTTAAGATATCTAGTTAATTCTTAGTTAATATTATAATTATTATTCCTATTATAATTCCTATACTGCAAGACCACTTTCTATGGGATTTCAACTATGGGTTTATGTTCTATTTGACCAAGCTTTATTGACACTCGCATCATCAATTTATGAATGTAACAATTCTAACTTATTTTATACTATGGTCGAATTTAATATCAATTTACAATTAATGTTCCCATTGATTCCAAATCAATAGTGGTCAATTTGAGATTAATAGATGGGATCAAGGTCTAGTCAAGTTTTTAAGGCTTCGAGACATCAATTTTGACTAAAAGGGTTCAAATGTGACTATTGATACTCAATGAGAGACTAGATTGTAAATATTATTCCAAGGAAGATAAAAAGAGTGAGGAATCTACTTTTGAGACTGGTTTATAATTATTTCCTAAATAAGAAGAATGAATTCATCCTGACACCAGAACCATAAAAGAAACTTGATAATTTGATCAAAATAACGATTGGGACCAAGAATGAAGGATCGTCGGGTAAATGACTCCAAGTTCCAGAGAAATGATGATTTATAGCTCAAAATAGATTTAGTATAAAAATTTGGTATGTTAAAACTCTCCACCCCTTAAAATGATTTTGTCCTCAAAATCGACATGGCAATGGTCTAGTTAGATATTATTCTCCACTTCCTTAAAAAAATTCAACTACAAATCTAAATAGGCATGCCAACTATGATTTAGTATCCTTCACTCTCTCAAACCCTAACTCTAGGCTTTAAGGATTTCATGCGACTCTTCTCTATGTTTTTTTTCTTATACCTACATGATTGTGACTTAGCTCGAGAAATCATCGATGAAATCTCATAAAATCATTTTTCGTTGTACATACAATATCATATAGAAAATATATTTTTTTCGATTAGAAAATGTTTTGATGCAAAACTAAAAATGGCCAAAATCAATGCAATGACTAAGTCACAATCATCTTTTCTTGACTTTCATCATACTACTGCTTGACTCAATAATGGAAAGAAGATTAACACGGAATATAGAGGGCGGCTAAGGTAACTTCACTTATGACAGGGAAAAGGGACATTGTTTCTTACCAAAGGGGGTTCACAAATTCAAACTTAGGACTTCTAGTATCACTATACACCTTTCAACTACTAGTTTTTTTTCTAGTAATTGTAATCACATGTTCGATCCTAATTGGGTCGATGATTTTGTCTAGGAGTTATGCTTTTCCCCAAGTAGTAGAGATCGCCTTGGCTAGGTCGGCATGTAGTGTGAGGAACCCCAACCACCACCTAAGTGGATTGGGTGTACTTATGCCAAAACATCATTCCTTCGACACCTTAGTTCAATCCACTTACATAATGATGTTATTAAGTGGTGTATTAGACAACTATTTTCACTGATGTTCAATTTCTATCCTACGTGAGTAAGGCTATCAAGACTAGGGTTGGATGGAAACGACTTAGATAAGTTCAATCTATACTACTAGTTCAACTCTAACTTCCAGGAGACATGCATGAGTGTCGACTGTTCATGGCTCTGATACCATGTTATAAAGACCTGATCTTTACGATCAAATATTTACAAAATGTATCAAAATATAAACAATATTTATTACAATCATGGTTGTATATTAGAGTGTGGAATCTAAAAAAATATATACATAAGTCCTATCTAGTCTTCAATCCACAGAGGACATCTCCTGCATGTTTCTTCTACGACTTCTTCAAGCCACCTGCCCATGAATTCCCAAAAGGGAATGAAACCACACATGGACCCCATTGAAGGGAAAATAAAGGTCAGCAAAGCTGGTACTAAATCCAATCATTGAGCTATTAAAAATATAGGTACAAAACATGATTCAAGTATGAGATGAATTCTAGGAGGGAATTATTTTGTGGACTTAGTTTAGCTAAAATAGAATAACATGTATCAATGGTTTCCATATATAGAATTCAAGAGGGTATTGAAAAGATTAACAATTCTACAAAAAATGTCCAAGTTCAAGAGATCAAAATATTCAACATGATATTGACAATGTTAACAATCATACAAAATTTTCCAAGTTCAAGATATCAAAATATTCAAGATTATTTGTAACAAAATGATCAGTTTAAATATTAGGATTATGCATTGTCATATCAGTTCTTATCAATGACTACAATGCCATGTGTTCAATCATCTATGAGAGAACGACACGGTAGCCTGCTATTTCAACCAGTATATTGGGGGACCACTAATCCATTACAACCTTTGCATATGGCGACGGGACGTACCCTACCTGTAGGAGCCAAAGCTCTAAAGGGCCAAAGCCCAAAGGGACCAAAGTCTAGGGAGTCAAAACTCCAAGAATTCAATTCCAGTGCTTATCATAATATTTATCAATGTTTAACAATAATGAATATAAATTGGTGAACTTTCAAAGAGGCATAAATGGCTTATGAAAAGTATTGGGTTCACCAACAAACAATATACATGTAATTTCAAGAGGGAAGCCACATAACTCAATACTTAAATAGAGAATCTAGTACCTTTATCTCAAGCGAGTGTCCAACATTTTTCATAATCAAGATCCACAGAGCTACAAAGTTGCAAAATCTAGAAATGAGAAAAATTTTGAGTCACTATACAATTCTTTGCTTAGACTCACTTCCTAGATTCTAATTATGTGAGATTACTATTGTGCCCCTTAGTATAATATCTCATAATCACACTAAGTGGTTATAATGTATTATCCAGAAATCACTAGGTTCATTGATGTAGTTGTCATTCTTTTACATGTCGTCACATATATCATCATTCTTATCCATTATTTATATGATTAATATAATCGTATCTTACATAGTACAATTTAGTAATATACTAGTAAAGGCCACATGTATGTATGTGTTTGCATTACAAAAAGGTAAACTTTTACTAGAGATTGGCTATCATGCATTCATGGGTTGCTAAAATAATAGTATAATTAAGAATAGGATTTTAATATATTGAAATCACTTTCCTCATATCTCTTTCTTAACATACTTATGTACATTTATTTATCCCCTTATGAGGAGGGAACCTCAATTATAAGCATTATCAATAAGAATAGCTATTTTGAGATTAGCTATAGTCTTAATCAGAATTGTATCTATTAGAAACTTCCTTACCTATTAGTGATGCATTAATCCATTAATACAATTACCTAGCTCGTATATATATACACATGTGCCTCTAGGTCTCGATATGTATGTGTGACAATGGTTTGAAGATTTATTTCACTCTTATTTTATTACTCTTAAGGACCACATGCATATCTTGTGTGTGAGGTTAAGATGGAAGTTCATGTATATTTATTTGATTAAAAACTCTAACTGTAATCTATGGAATGAAAAAGGGGAGGATCAGGTTACCTTTTTGGATGTAAGAGTGAAGCAAGTATCATGCTTGTTGGATGTTGTCCAAGATGAGGCCATTGGTCTGTCGCCAAGTGCAACCTCTACCAGAGCCACAACGACGTCGACTACAAGCATGGTGGATGGTTTGCTGGGTAAGTATCTACTCCACCGATAGTAGTAGGGTTCTCTGCCACATTTTGAAGTTCTTGCATTAGAGCAGGTCAGTCATTGATCTCTGAAGGTGGAGCATGGGTCATGAATGTGTTGACGTGGTGAGCGGAGATTAAGGAATCAGGTTTTGCAGAATCCTTGGTGGATTGGAGAAGAACTACGTGATTGATGTCCATGATATAAAGTTGCATTGGCTGCGTTGATCACCAACCCTCTCTATAGTAGGTGGCGGAGGATATCGCTTGTGACAGGGGGAGTTTCTTGCCCTATGCTGTCGAGATTTTGGTGGAAACTTTGAATAGGCGGTGAGGATTTGTTGTGACTAGGATGGTGGTGGTCGTGGCTGGCGGGGCGTCAGTGGATGCGGTGGTAGATGGTTGGTGTCGCTACAGACTCAGTTGCGCCTTGGTTAACTATGAGGAGAGCAGCTTGGTAATGGTCGATGGTGAGGGAAGCACCCTATAATGGGATCACTGTCGTTTCCTGGCAAGGAGGTGTCATGGTGACCAGTAATGATAACATTGTCATTTCTTTGGCTACAAGGCGGCGACCAGGCTGGATTTGTGGGGGAAACAACAGCAGATTTGGAGGAGCATGGCTTGGAGGAGGAGGATCAAGGTTGGCGTCATGTTGCCACCGATGATGCAGGTGGTTGTTTGGCTACAGCCTAGGCAGGTTGCCGAGGGTTGAGACCTAGGTAGGAGACGTCGTGGTGATTTCCTGTGGCTAGTATGGATAGGCGAGGGTGGAACAAGGAGTAGGGAGGCTAGAGTTTCTGGGGTAGAAATAGACAGGAGGATAGGAAGGGAGTGGAAGAGAAGAGGAGGAAGAGCGAGGAGGGGGCAAGGTGACACACTCGGGTTCGATTAGGGGAGGTTTGCAGTCAGTCATATGACGAGGGTGGCGGAATTGATAACGACTATACATGATGGTGTTTCCTTCTCAGGGGAAGAGCCTATCGGAGTTCTCTGTAACGGCACTGTGTTATCAAGGGGAGACTCTAGGGTTTGCGAGAAGGAGAGGTCACTATCACGTTACTAGACTATTTAAGATATCTAGTTAATTCTTAGTTAATACTATAATTATTATTCCTATTATAATTCCTATACTGCAAGACCACTTTCTATGGGATTTTAACTATGGGTTTATGTTCTATTTGACCAAGATTTATTGACACTCGCATCATCAATTTATGAATGTAACAATTCTAACTTATTTTATACTATGGTCGATTCTAATATCAAATTACAATTAATGTTCCCATTTATTCCAAATCAATAGTGGTCAATTTGAGATTAATAGATGGGATCAAGGTCTAGTCATGTTTTTGAGGCTCCGAGTCATCAATGTTGACTAAAAGGGTTCAAATGTGACTATTGATACTCAATGAGAGACTAGATTGTAAATATTATTCCAAGGAAGATAAAAAGAGTGAGGAATCTAATTTTGAGACTAGTTTATAATTATTTCCTGAATAAGAAGAATGAATTCATCCTGACACCAGAACCATAAAAGGAACTTGATAATTTGATCAAAATAACGATTGGGACCAAGAATGAAGGATCGTCAGGTAAATGACTCCAAGTTCCAGAGAAATGATGATTTATAGCTCAAAATAGATTTAGTATATAAATTTCGGTATGTTACAGAAATGTTGGAAATAATGATCTTGATTAAGGAATGAGGGTTATGATATAATTGAGAGCATGGAATGTATACCTTTATTAATAAGTTTAATACATTTATTCTTACTGCCTTTGGATTCTAAGTCTCTATAGAACAACAAACTAGTTTCTAAAGGAAGAACAAAAGTGTAGCTAAATAAATGAATAAGTCATACAAAGGTAGACTATATTCAAGAAGGAAAAACTTGATTGCAAGAGAAACTATGTTTCACCCATGCACCGTTTGATTTAAAATGAAGAATATGTAATGTATTAAACATGAGGTGATACTAGTAGAGAGATTATTGATTTAGAATTTCAACCTCACATTAGTAGAAGGATAAAAGGAAATATATGCAACATGGTATACATGATCATACACATAAAAGAAGCAACATGATCATAAGAGAAAACTAGAAGTTAAAGATGACATGTGGAATAGTAATATATGGTAAGGGGATTATGGAAAGTAAAGAAGGTCTTGAAACATAATGGAGTAATATAGATTATAAATGAAAGAGGTTGCCAGATTCAAGAAAGTGCTAATTAGTCAATTATCCTTGTTGATAATTAATTAAACCTACATATGAGAGATGTATTAATGAATGTTTGAAGATAAGAATTCTATGTCTCAAAATCATATTCTCTTTCATATCTTCCTTAATGAGAGCAATGTGGGAATTAATTGATAAGAAAATGAATCATATATGATGCATAACCACCGTGGTAGAGACATCTAGTGAATGTAATAATGACACAATATGATGATGAAACACTAGCAGGGTAATTGATAATGTAATCTATCTGAATGGCCAAGTAAGAGAAATGAAATTCAATCAATAATATAAAGAAGATTTTAGTAAAACTTGTGAGATCCAAAGTTTGAATTTCAAATTAAGGGAGCAAAGTCGCATCACAATAACGTCATGCTACTGATAAGGACCAAACCCTAGAATGTTTAGAGTTGTAGTAGTTCAAGGGTTGTCACTAGTGATTTGACCTTGAATACTAGCATCTCTATAAAACAAGATCATGAAATTTGCACAATGAGAAGTAAACTAGGACTGATAGTAATCCTAGCTAATCTGAAAGGTTGATGAACAATATGAAAATGATTCAGACCAAAGAGTAAGATATAAATTTGAAATGTAACAAGTGTGTTTTGAACAAAAGGAGAAATACAATATGAGTGAAGTATGATATGAAATAAATTCTTACAGTGATAGTAAGAATAATGAATAATCTATTTGTACCTTGTATGTTTCAATTTTAGGAATGTTTAATCTACATGATTAAAATGAGAAGGATAAGTAGCAAAAAGTAAGTAGTAGTGAATGAGGAGAGAGATAAGAGAAAATAATGGCTTTCAGTAATACATTAATTTGTTTTTAGAAGTATAATTTGTTGAAGGTATATTAAGGGATGATAACCCTGATGAGGTATAGCTTGTTATACCTAGCTTTAATATAACTAAGAGATGGTAATTGGGTATGAATAGTCCTTGAATGACTAATACAATTATGGAGTACTCTGTTATTGTTGTTGAAACCTTAGTATGCTATAATCTGATGGTTACACCTTGAATTATGTGTGGGTTCATACTTGAGAATAGTATGGAATGTGATGGTAATGCTTCACCTTATACATCCATGATCCAATGGGGATGTCGCGAGTAGTAATGTACAATTGTAGTTGAATCTAGTCTTTTAACTCAAGACTATTTTGCTAATTAAGTAGCACAATAGTAAAATTCAAAAGAACATGGTGAACTCTCTTTCATGATTTAGAGGTAATACATAACAATAGTACATATTTAGTAGTATGAATTGAGATAGTTGGATCAGATTATCGATGTTGAGGTAACACCTCAAGAGTATGAAAATATTGAAATGGTTATTTCTCTCTCTATCCTATGATTGATTGTGGCATAGAGAATTTGTTTGTTATAATTGAGAACTATTTCAAACATGTTGTGATTTAATAAAGGAATAAAGGACTTAATGTTAAAACTGTATTCAAGTATGAAATACAATAATATAATGACATGCAAGATTTCAGAATCTTAAAATAAACCTTGAATATTTATGTTTCGGGGACAAAACCTTTTTAGGGGGGGGGATTTTTATGACCGCATTTGAGCTTAATTCATAAATTAGGGTTTACCTGGATGATTATATGCTTAATTGGATTGATCATTGGTTAAATCTAAGTAATGATAACAATTCAATTATGATGTTTTAAACCTAATAATAATGTTAAGTGTTCTATTGTTTGAGAAATTAGGGTTTGAGAAATATAAACCCTAGTTGGCTGATATTAGGGTTTTGATGGTACATGAGTATGGAATTTGATCAGGATAGCAGTGTGGTAAATGATTTTTCATATTTTCTACAAATTTTGTATTTAATTTAATTTTGGATATGATATAGATAACTCAATCATGCATATTGTAGAAAAATTTCAGAATATTTGAGTGTTATTTGAATGTCGTTCTCGGTCGAACTATACTTCGACCAAAATACTGACATAGTGCTTTCCAACAGTGTATTGTTTTATTTTTGTTTATTTATTGATAAATCCAAATGATCTTAAATTTTAACTGGATATCTAAAACTTAGTCCTAAATAATATGAAAAAATTTCATAATTTTTCGGATGCGTTTAGACCTAATCAGTACATGAATTACGGTAACTGACATTTCTATAGAATTCTGGATAGCAGTGCACTATTCGATTTTTAGTTATTTAATGGAAGCATTGAATGATCTCAAATTTTAACTGAAGCTTTGTAACTCAATTATACATAATATTCTAAATTTTCATAATTTTTTAGAAGGTTTGATCTCTGAAATACATGAATTCACAGAAACCTTTTTATGATAGAAAATATGCGGAAATAAGAAAATGTTTAGTGAGGGGTCAATGTGAAATTAACCCAAGCAGCTCAATTGCTCTATATGGTCAACCTAACAAACAAGGAGCTCTCATAATTCTTGATTCAATCCAGAGAAACGAAATCATAGAGAGAGAGAGAGAGAGAGAGTTAGGGTTTGAGAGGAGAAATTGATGGAGATGCTGACCTAGGGTTTTGCGGTCGGAGGAATGATGAAATCATGTAAGTTTAGCTTATTTGGATATAGTTTCATGGTGAATCTTCTATCACATGTCAAAATTCCGTCCCTCCTCTAATTTTATCCAAAATGGTATCAAAACTTCCCCTTTTCTCACTCTTTCTTCATAATCCCTCATTTTAGGGTTTCCGAGTTGAAAGGAAGAAGAATTGGGTGAATTGCTAGGGATTTGATATGGATTTGAGATTTTCAGATATGGGATATGTTTTTAAGGTGTTTTCACACCTTAGGGTGAGTGGAAACTTCCTTTAAACAGTATATTGCATGAAAATTGGTTAAATCAACCATAATCTTTAATTGGTTAGTATGCGACTACAAACCCTGAATTGTCTATTTGTTCTAAGTTGTTGCAAAATGATATGAAATGGATTCTTCCTTTGTTTGAATGAATTTCATATGATAAAATCATATTAGAAATGTATACAATGCATTCTAATGGGAATTCCCTAAGTATTCACAGAGGTTATAAGAGTAAACTGAAATATACAGAATTTGTCTATGACTGAAATTTGATGTATAATTAAATAGAGAAATTTGTTTATCTAGTTTCCCTTAGTTATGAATGAGTGTTTATCTGAATTCATAGTACATATATGTCAGATACTATCTTGGATTTCATTTAAGATGAATAATGTTTGTTTCATATCTCAGTAAAGAGGGTGAAACCCTAGATGCGAGGAAAGTTGGATATTTGTGAATAGATATCGTAAAATTCATTTGAACAAATTTTCTTGACATGATAGACTTTATTTATTCAATTTTATTATTGATGCATGTTATCTCAGTGAATGGCATGAAAACCCAAATTCAGCTCAGTTCCAAGGCTTCGTATATATATTGATTTTATATGATTTATTGATAGTAGTCTTCATTCATTGAATGTTTATGTCGCATGAAATCCTTATGAGAGCCATGTGATAAGTGAATGAGGTAAATGAAACCCTAAGGATAGGGTGTTCAATGAATCAAGTATTTTGATATCAATGTTCTCAGTATGAGATGTGGTGATGCACAACTCAAGATTTGGGTTGATGTACACGTTTTCAAGAAAGTACAAATAATTTACATGTGCAAATGATGATTACTCTTATGTCAAGTAATTAACTCTTATAAGTGTATTAGGAAGTTCAATTGCATGATTATAGTGTATAAAGTATCAAGTGAACATGGATTATGTTATTTAAGAATTTTAGTCTACCTGTAGATAGAAAATGTTGATTTCTCAGTATATTATAGTGTTTTGAGTATATTGCTCTGCCAAGTTTAGAATGATATACATATTGTGTTATAAACTTCAAATAAATAGACATAGTACCATAGAGATACCAGAGTCAAGTATAAGTAAGGCAAAGATACAATATAGTAAGAGCTTTCCAAGAATAATAAAATAATAGACTTAAGAGCCCTGAACACCGTAGATTCCCTAAAGATGTCTGCACTGTAGGGAGGAAACGATCTATCCTGGCAGCGAGCAGTATACGGGGATCATATCGCACCCACAGAGTGTGCGGGGAGACGAAGCCCTTGAGGAAGTCTCCTAAGAGAAGATAGGTTACCCAACATGAACTGGAGATCCCGATGGTAACCCAGAGGTACCCACAGAGCGTACCAAGATGAGGCCAACATAGATTCTCAGACCCTCCTCCTATCTACTCAGCCTAGAAGCAGAGGTCCAGCTAAAGGCCAATTGTTTAGCCGCCTTAGTCAGACGTGACGGTTTGAGTCAAGCAGACTTGGATTCAGTTCTAGGCTTAGCTTCTCAGGTTTTAAGCTAAGTCTTGTACGGTGAGATCGTAGTTCGCTACGAGTCTTCATATGTAGAGTACACTGCATATGATCGGGGCATAAGCTAAAATATGTTCATATAGGTTTATAGAGTTTCTTATAAGTAAGAAAGGATAAGAAAGATTTGAGTACAGTTTCTCAACAATTATTCTTTATATGTTTCTGAATTGTTAGTTCTCTTTGAAATTAATAAAGCATGCTCATATATTGATTTTCTCATGTTGATATCTAGAGTATCCTGCCATATTTATGTTTGTAAATGATCAATCTCTTTAAAGCTTACTACTTCTATAATTGATATCAGTTTCTCAAAAGTATATCTGTAAATATATCAGTGGTTTAGACTATTTCTTTGAAGTACTCATTCACTGAGTGAGTAGGCTCACCCCTCTACTCACATTTTTTCGGGAAATCACACGGACTTGAAGAAGATATCATGGCATCAAAGTAGATCTACCATAAGAGTTAAGTCTGCATATAGTTAAGTTCAGTCGGTCCTTGTCACTCTAGGTCCTAGTATAGATGTGAAAGCGTTATAAGTGATGTTTTGTATCTTTGTTTTCTTAATAAGAGAGAATGTATCTGATTATCATGTTGTATGTACCTAAGAATGAATGTATGGATGTGTATCGTTTATGTTGAGATCATATTAAAGTAATCAAAGTTTGATTCTCTTGCAAAGTTGTTTATGTGATTTGATGTGAGAAAAACAAAGAGTTTGATAAAGAAGAAAAAGTTAAGGGTGATCTTTGTATTACGTTAAATCCTCAATTTATACCCTAATCTCATGATTAGTGGTAATTGTGAGATCGGGGTGTAACATTGGTGGTTCTAACTTCCTTGATTGTCGATACCAAATTTACCATCTCTGAAGATTCTTTGAATATCTTTCTCAATGTTAGTGAGGTTAGTGACACATGGAGAGATGACTATCATGATTATTATGACTTGCTTGATCTAGAGGTCTTTTATAAAAGATTTGATCTTACTCTATCTGATATTCACAAGGCTTTGAAGAACCCCAATGTAACCTAAAGGAAGAAAACAACCCTACCATCCTCTTACCTAGATCTTGAAAATCATCTGATTGCATTTATAGTTAACTGCAATGTCCATCCAAAGAAAAACCAAATGGAAATTGCATAAAACTCCATTGTGATAATGTACTATCTTTTGAAGAATTTCGAAGTCAAGTGGTCTCAATACATTCTACATCACATGACCTATTTTGATTCTGGGAAGAACACTTGTGCCACCCACCCCCTACCCTACTTTGATCAGCTGTCTCTTTGCCTTTATAGATTAAAAGTTCCTTTTCCATGATCTCCACTTCAAACCTAGTCAAAAAGATGTATGAATCAGTGAGACTATGACCAAGAAGACCTTCCTTGCTACCTCCCCTACCACACATGGATCTTACACCTCTACCTCCACCCAGGCACCTCCACCACCACCTCGACTTGATCACGCCTCTTTGTTGGTGTCAAATGCACCAATAGGGGTATAACCTTCATGTTTAGGATCAACTTCACCAGGACCTATGCCAGACTATGTCAGACATGAACCTATCATGTAGCCATTCCTACCCTACTTGCCAGCCATACCAAGTGGTGACTATGCCTTTTATGTGTACAATCACTTCTTCCCTACCCCTACACCTACTACATCTTCTGCTACTCCTACTACTGAAGGTGGACATGTTCTTGGTGCTCTTCCTCTATTGGCCCTGCCTGTTGGTCCTTCTTCCACCTTGCTTTCTAGCCTTGGGACTTTTGTTCCCTCCTTTCAACAAGCAAATGAATTACATGCATGTGGCATGTCATGGGCTGAGTAGAATGCCAGATGGTCTGTTCATTGTTTTGGTCCTGCCACTGATGAGGAGATACCTGACTACGCTGCTGAGGATGAGGTTGATGATGTTGAAGTCACCTAGGATGATGGATCAGAGGATGGTTCAGATTATGACTTTGTTGGTTCTTTTGGAGATGAAGGTGAGGCTATTGGTGTCTCTGTTGCACCTTTAGATGATGATGAGAACTATGAGCCTGACACCAATGATGATGCTATTGATGATGACCTCATTGATATAGATAGCATAGATATAACTTATATGTTTATATATATAGTCATTAGATGCTACTCATATCTATCTTTTTAGACTATTGTGTACTACGACATTTGGGCACTATATCTGAGGTGTGCTATTTTATCATCTTGTTGTTTTATTGTTGGTTTTTGGTTCCTTCTAGGAGGACATGCCTTGTGTTGTAATCTAAATCTTATTTACCACTAACTCTTTGGTTGACTATATCTTATCAGTTTGTGGTATTATCTCCCATATTTTGATTATGACACAGGATTTCCTATTTCTCTATGCTTCATCTCTATTTGGTGTGTGCTATTTGTGGTTGATTGCTTTAGCTTGTTCATGTAGATAAGATCTATGATTTTATCTCTTCTACCTCCATTTCTTTTTTATATGACATAGGGGGAGAATTGACCTCATCCATATTGTCTTATTGATTATATGACCCTTTTCTTGTCAATTATCTATATATCATGTGACTTTATAGAGGACCATATAGTATGTATATGTTCTATGGTTACTTGTTGAAAGACTAACCATGCATCCTTAGGTAAGCATGAATTGAGGGGGATAAATTAACATTGTTCATTCATGTATCCCCTTGCAATTCACAAGGTAAATGCTTAACTTTCACATCTTTTCTCAAATGTAAAGGTTTAAATTTCATATACATTTCAATATGTTGAGGAATGATTTGTCATTGTCCAAAGGGAGGAGAATGTTGACCTAAGTGTTACACATTGTCCATATTTTAATAATGACTTAACCATTCTATTCATGTGTTTCTAATATGTTTGTTTGAGATTGATTTCAGGCATTAGGTACATGAAAAGGGTCAAATTCACCAAGCCCTAGCTTGCTTGAGATCAAGTCAAAAGCAATGCAAATACTCTTTTGTGGAAATCACTTCTAATCACCTTAGATAATTTTTTTAATCATTTATATTGATGATATGACTTGTAATTAAGATGAGAAAAAATCAAGGACTCTTAATTTGATAGTTTGATCACTCAAAAGAAATTTTCCAAAATTCATTACAGGTTGTTCATCTATCGAGTTGCTAACTCGACCGATCCTTGATGGATTTTGAGAATGACCTTGATCGGTCAAATTGCACACTCACAAAACTTGAGTGATCCTTGCACAACCCAAAACTGATCTAAATGGATCAGTTGAGTTTCCACCAGGACACACTCGGTTGATGATTTAAATCAACTTTGTTGCATAGTGCGATTAGTTGAGTTATCTTTATTGACACTCAAGTGAATGCATTGTATGAAAAATGTACAAAAAGTGATTCCAACTATTGGAGTGTTGCAAAACTCAAAATTATATATGTTGCAATACTCCAAATGGCTAGAAATCATTCCTAAGTGTTCCTACCCTCCAGTCGATCCCCCCAACTATAAATTGGACCTCTTAGAGTTCATTTCAAGGTTGCTCTTTCATGCCATTTAAGATCATTTCTATAGTTGAGTGCATATAGTCCACTTGATCCCTTTTCCCTCTTTTTATTACACTTCAATTTGTTCATATGAGTGAGATAGGATCTATGTGAGAGATCTATGTTCTCTTTTCCTAATGCCTTTCTTCAGGATCAAGTTGGTTAAATCCTTTCTAAGTGAAGGAGAAGGTGCAAGATTCTTCAAGATGTAGTAGAACGTGCATAAAGCTTCTCCAAGTGAAAGGAGGAGGACATGTCAGAAGATCCCAGGAGCTGAGTGGGATCCGTCAACAAAAAAGACTCAGTGCAAGAAGGGGATCTCCTTGGTGAAGGCATCCAAATACTTGCAAGAGTGGGTAAGACCTTGGAGAGGTAGAAGACTAGCTCTTAGATTGGTAAGACCTTGGTCGTAAGGTTATTGTCTCCCTTTACCTTAATGGGAAGCAAGGTATCCTTGTCCTGGAAAGGGAAGGTCATATGTTATACTCTTATAAGTGAATATATGAAGTAGACATGGTTAATAAATCCTAGATCTTGACCTATCTAGGTAGTGGACTGACTCTCTCCTAGTTTGGAGAGTGGAGCCACACTAAAACAGCTTATACAAGTGCTTGTTTTAATCTCTCTCATCCTTGCTATGCATGTTTAGATTGCCATCAAATTCACTATTTGCAATTGAGATTAGTTGAAGTAACTTGAAGGTCTAACGATATTTGTGTAAGTGTTTTAGCTCTATTCACCCCCCCCTCTAGAGCCCTTCGATCCAAAATTATTGGGTTCCATGTGTGGTTTTGTTCCTATGGGAATTTGTGGACATGTTCTACAAGAAGTCATAGAAGAGACGTGCTAGAGTTGTACCCTATTTAAGAATACATAAGATTCATGCCTTTTTATTATATTTTGTAACCATATGTAAAAGATTTTGTGACTTTTGATGTAAATCGTGCTTGTAACAAGTTTAGTTTATATTGTCTGATGCAATTTTGTAAATATTTGTTTGTAAGAATGGTTTTTACCAAGTTGGTATCAAATCCTATAAATACTCAGCACTCATGCCTGTCTCATAGAAATTAGGTTAAATAGTACTATACATAGAACATAGGAAAATAGTTACAGTAAACCCTAATATCATTGGATAAATTATTAGGATATACCTAGAGTACAAGTACAATACACTAAGAGACTAGTATGTGTGGTATGTACTGTAGTTTTGAAATTCAAGAAACATATTTAGTTCATCTACTAGATTTGTACTCTTCCCTCATACATATATTGAAATTGTGGTGCTCTTTTTATTCCCCTTGCTCTTTTCCTTATCTTTATTCCTCCCTCATATCCCAAACTACTACTACCCACTTGTCAAATAAAGTGTTCTAGGACTTGATTTAGGTGTTTCTTAACTTTAAGTAACCTTTGTAAGGAGGTTGTAAGCATGTAATTATCATCACTGAGAGTAATAATGATAGAGGAAAGACTAGAAAGATAATCTTGTACATGCAATAAATCAGCCTCCAAATAGAGAGCTTTAGGTTGATAAGAACCTCTTCAAGAGTTAAGATGGATACTTCTTTATTATGAAAAATAGGTCTAGATTCAAGATCATTAACTCTAGCAAGAAGCCTAGCATTTTCAGTTCTAATCATCACAAGTTCATCAAGATAGGTTTGGTTTTCATTTTTAAGATCATTAATTTTCTTTATATAAATAACATTTTCAGTTTGAACACCATTATATTGAATTTCAAGATTGAGGAATTTCTCTTGAAAGGAGTCTATGCTATCATTATGAGTTTCTCATTTTGTTCTATCACTCCTATTATAGGTATATAAATCATCTATGATTTTTCCTAATCTCTTATTTTTTTTAGTTGCACTTTGAATAAGAAGAATGTGAACCATGAGTCACATTGATAATAGCATCATTTGAATGTTCATTTAGACTTACCTCACTTATATATTCACTTGTGGATGTCATGAGGGACATGTGGCAGGGGTTGCATCCTTTCCTCTTCTTTTGTTCTTTTCCTTCTTCTTGAATTTACTCTCATCATTGTAGTCCTCCTTCTTCATGTGGCCTCTCTTGTGTGTGATTTCTTGGCTTTTAGACATTCATTTTTGTAGTATCCCTTTTAACCACCCTCATATCACCTAGTAGTAGATGAGGAGGAGTGTTTACACTTGAAATGCTTTCCTTTTGAGTAATGCGCTTGAATATCGATAGAAGGTTCATCTTGACCAGAGTATGGAGAAGCTTTGATAATAAATTTTTGACACAGTATATTCAATTTGAGACATGAATGCACTCTCCTTCATCTTCTTAGATTTTTCTCTTCTAGCTTTTCATCTTCTTCTTTCTTTTCAAGTCTCACTTCAAAAGCTTGTAGGTTTCCTATGAGCTCTTCAATAGGAATTTCATCAAGAGACTTTATTTCTTCAATGGTGGTCATCTTTGTTTGCCACCATTTGGGAAGAGATCTCAGGATCTTTGATTTGATCTTTCCTTTATCCATATGATGATCCAAATCCACAATCCCATTCAAAATACTGTTGAGACTTGCATACATTTCAAGAACTCTTTCCTTCTTTCCCATCTTGAATTTTTCAAGAAGACCATTGAGCATATACTCCTTAGATTATTTAACTTGCTTGGTTCTTGCATAACTGACCTGGTTGAACTCAATTGGAGTAAATGCATAGTAGATGATTCTAATGGCTTTAGCATTTAGTTGAGCTTTCTTCGAGGTAACCTCATACAATGTAACAACTTCTCCCCTTTGGGTCTTTGTATGGAAAGGAAACAACCATCAACATATCATAGTTCATTCCTTGGATGTAGAATTGCATTCTCCTCTTCCAATATAGGAAGCTTGTGTCGTCAAAGATAGGTGGACTCATGGCAAAGCCACCCTCAATGTTGATAGAACCTATTAGATTTTGACACATCTTCTCTACTCGTTGGAGTACTTTGTTGGAGAAGACAAAGCTTTAGCACAAATGGTTGGATCTATGAACTATAGAGGGGGTTGAATAGAGCTAAAAGCACTTAAAAAAACATTCAACCTTCAAGAAATTTGCTAAAGGATATTACAATATTTAAAAGCAAGGGAGAGAGAGATTGAGCAAACAGCAATTGATCTAATATGTATAGAGGTTCCAACCTCCAAACTAGGATATGTACATACACTACCTAAAGGGGTAAACTCTAGGATTTTCAACCATGTCACACTTCTTATATTCCATTATAAGAGTTACAACATATAGACCTCGCTTTTCAAGAACAAGGGGTAAACTAGCATTCCTTTTATGGTAATGAGCCAATAACCATTACAGAGGTCTTATCTATCTACCTATAAAGAATCTTCCACCTTCGCAAGGTCTTACCCATTCTTGTAAAAGATATTTAGCCTTTTATCACCCTTCCTTCTTCAAGTAACTCCACCTTCTTCCTCAAGGAGATCACCTTCAAGTCACCAAATTTATAGAGAGAGATTGGGAAAAAGAGTTTAGAACTTCACAAGATATACATTGGAGCATCTCTCTTACAAAGATCCTAACTTGCTAAAATTGGATGTAGATTAGTAAAGAAGTTTGAGGGAGATTAAGGGATCTTGGAGGAAAAATCACTCAACAATATACAGGGATCATAGAAGGCAAATTTGGAATGAAGTCCAAGGGACTCTTTCATAGTTAAGGTTACCTACTAGCCAATAGAGATGCATGGGATCACATTCTAGACATTTTGGGTGTTGTAACAGATATATTTTCGAGTTTTGCAACACTCCAATAGCTAGAAACACTTTTCTGTATTTTACTGTATAGTGTTGTCAGTTGAGTTCCCTTTTGGGAAACTCGACCAATACCACTACATGACAAAACAATTTGAAGTTGGCAAATAAGTTTATTGGAGATGAAACTCATTTGACTGATTTAATTTGTTTTTATAGTGCAGGGTGTCAGTCGAGTTACCACTAGGATAAATTTGGATAACCATGGGTGTTTCCAGGATGTAGATTGGTTGTAGGTTGAGTTATCACACAGATAAACTCAGTCGACAAGCCAGACTGTAATTAGGTTCTCTATGTTTTTATTAAGCTTAGTTACATGTCATACATTCAACACAAATGATTTACACCATGATTCTAATAGAAATAAACTTTTAATCCAAATCTTGCATTTTCATTGATTTGGACTTGATTTCTATCAAACTAGGGTTTGCTAATTTCATCCTCTTCATGTACTAATACATGCTATTAATCTCAAATAGACATATTAGATACACATGAATGGAATAATTTAGTCATCATCAATATATGGACAACGTATAATTGTTAGGTCAACAATTTTGACCTTAGTTTACAAATTTGATCCCTAGACTTAGATTAAGTGTTCAATTCTAGTATATAACGTCATATTCATAAAATGTATTAATATGATGCCTATAGTGCGATACTAGGTTGATACTATATCTAATTTCATCATCAAGAATATGGTGAAGCTTTGAAATTCATCCCTCAAAGGTCAATGTATGGGCCATTGGCCCTAGGATCCAAGTAAAATCCAATTGGACTAACTTTGGGTTTATAGCTAGGTCCTTGGAATACCAATGTGGGATTAAGTATTTCTTAATACATAACCATGACAATTGTATTTGGTTGATAATTTACACGAAATTCTAGAATATTCCAAGCTATCTTGTGACCTATGTAATTAATTAAGTACTTATCTAGTTATCACTTGAAAGTCAAGTTTTGAGTGGTTAACATATTTGTTTAGATATAATACCTTGCCAAAGAGAGGATAATAGAAAAATAATGATAATACCAAAACTTTGGATCAAATGGATTAATCATGTGACCTATATTTATCTCACTTGGAGTTTTATCTAAAAGAAAAATAAAAGAGAAAAAAATGTTTATAGGGCAAATTCCCCCAAGATCATGATCATGGATCTTAGGCAAAGTTGAGTAAGGAAAGTTACCTTCCCACCTACACTCTCCCAAAAAAACCCTAAAAGTCACAACCTCTCCTCCAAGTCTTTATACTTATATCTATGAATCCCCTATACTCTATAAAACACAGTAATTCCTCTAGATCAACATCATGCATCCAACCAAACCCAATCTACAGTCAAAGAGTCTGCAATTATTTTGATTTTTCAATGGATAATGGCATTGTCTCTGTGACATCCTAAAGGAAACTTCTAGACTCTCATCACACCAACAGAGACCTATATAAGAATGCATCTACTATTACCACAGCTCATAAAGCAGTTCCCATCTTCTAAATTTCACACAAGGCAACTACACTCTCCTTGGATCCCATCGACTTCTTCACTCAGACTCACCTTACCCTCACCATTGGTGAGCTTTTCTAGAAAATTGTCCCAACTGAAAGATATAGAGGGGTGTGAATATAGATTTATAATAATTTTAACCAAATAAAATTACATTGCTTAAAAATTGCAAAAATATAAAGCAAAAGAGGCAACCACAAGACACACAAATTTAGAGTGGATTCGCTAAATGACGTCAGTCCACTACCTAATTCTTTCTAACAATGATTTCTAAACCTTATATTTTATTCCTTTTATATACTGATACACAATACACAAAATTTACCAGTGCCTTTTGTAGAGTAAGAAAATCCCTCCTTTTCAGCTCAAGGAGAACTACCACCTTCTTTGATGGGCCACTAAAAGGTCACCCACTTCACCTTTTCTTTGACAGACGAGGAAGAGAACCAAATCACCTCTTCTTTGGTGGATGAGGAAGAGCACCAAACCACCTCTTCTTTAACAATCAGAGGAAGAGCACAAAGTTGAGAAGAATCCTTCTTCTCGTACGTTCTTGGATGCCTTCACTCGAAGTAGTCCAAGAGCAATACACAAATGTGCAAATAGATTGGAGAAAGAAAGAAACAAAATATGCTCCCCAGATATACAATCAAGTTCTAATGGACAATTGATGATGATCCACTCTGCAATGTTTAAGAAAGGCTATATTTGGTAGAGAAGGATTCTAATATTGAAATAAGGCTTAGGCTAGATTGATGGCAACTTGAAGTATAGACCTAAGCTCTTTGAGAATGATGGTAGGTATTCTCAAGTAGTATGTATGATATACATTTTTGTTCTATTGGTTTCAAATGTCCTAACACCACTACTATTAGTGAAAAAGATTAAGCTAATTAATTTGCAATGACTACCTTGATCATTAATAAACTAAAATTTCAGAACCATTCTCGGTCGACAAATAGTTTGACCAGAACTGTCTCTATCGAGAAGTTGTTCAACTGAGAGTAACCTGAGAGAACAAATGCTTCTAACAGCTATGTTTCAGTCTATATTCTTGGTCAATGATTTATAACAGTCTTTTACCAATCAACCAAGTCTACGACATGAAGTGTTTCAGTCAAAAAATTCTTCGACCAAGGCTGACTAAGAACTAACTATATTGTAAAAGATTTTCAGGTTGTATGAGTCCTCGATTGATAAGTGTTTTGGTCCACAAATTCTTCGATCGATAGAGTCTCGGTTAACAAGTTCTTCGACCGAGAAAAATCCTTGTAGAGTCTTATGTAAATTTGGAAAATCCTATTTAATGAGTTTTCTAATGAAATCTAACAACTCTAAGGGCTTCATATGAATGTGGGATAGGGTTTGGGGTAGGTTCTGAAAAATCAGCAATTGTCCTTTATAACATATAACTCAAGTTGTATGAAAACACACATGTACAATAATATTCACGGTACAACTAGTTTTGCAAGCATCCAAACGTATATAAAATTCAATAGTTTTTGTTACTGGATCTTGACTTAGTTACTTTATCACCTAAACCACATAATACACATGTTAGTGACAAATTTGGCAAATATTTGCATCATCAAAATATGAGTGTAGAATATACAAAAAGCCAACAATCTTTCAATCTTTGATGATGACAAATATTTCCATCAGATAACTTGAAAATAGATAATTTAGAACTTTGTACCTCAAAAATCTCATTAATGTTCTCCCCTTTTAAATTGCTTTGATGATAGACAATTTATCTCATGGATTTTTCTCCCCCTTTGTCATCTCAAAATGTTATGAAAAGGGCTCCCCCTTAGTTGGATACTCCCCCTTACTAAGATAAAGATAGAACTAATTTCTCAATCATTTTCAAAGGATGTTAAGCCTAGAAATGATTTAAAATCCTTTAAGCACAAAAAGAGATCAACAAAAGAATCCCTAGACCAAATAAAAGGGATGTCACATATTGGTATAGAGAAGCCATTAAGAATCATAATAACAAAAAAAATCATTAAACCAAATTTTAAAGGATGTTAATCATTTACTGATATAGAGAATCTATTAAAAGAAAAGAAAAAAGATATGCAAGTTGTATTAAAATATTTTGAGCTCTCACTTAATCCCATACCAAGTGAAATGAGCTCAAAATAAAAACATGCCATTTAAGAACCAAAATTCATTGATGAGGCATTCATATGATATGCAGAAATCAAGAAATCTAGTCAACATTTGAATCTGTAAATAAAGTTTAAGGAGATCCAAATAAATTCTATTATTGATAACTCGAGAATGTTGTCTACTAATTTTTTTCTCAGTCCAGGTGTTTGTCGAATGAGATGCTCACAAATTGCATGTCAAAGATTAATATAATTACAATAAGCATGAATGTGTTAGCACATATATTCTTGTCTCCGTATTAAGATTAAGAGAATTTACAAATAAGTCTCATGGTCTTTCTTTTTCTTTATCTTATCATATTTAGAAATAAGTTCATGAGTACCAACATGATTATAAGGATGTAACATGTATTTCTACTAAAAGACAATTTCAACTTTTCACTTTCTTTAGCAATAGATAGATTTTTTTGAGTAGTACAAATCAAGCATTGTCTAGTGCTTAGCAAGATCTTCTTCAAGAACAGAAATTTTATCATCCAAATTGTCTTGAACAATTTGTTATGATTGACATGAGAACAAAAAGAGGAAAATTTCACATTTTCTTTTAATGTAAAGACATGATTTGAAAAGAATTATTCATAGAAACAAGATCATCCAATCTCTTTTTTTCTATAGCATTTTGTTCTTTAAGCTCATTTAGTTCCAAGGAATTAAGCAAGCTAGACAATTTGGTCTTTTTCTTCTTATATTTTTTTATTTTATCTGAAGCAATTTCAACAAGTTTTATAAGATCCTTGTTGGATAAAGTAGTTAGAGATACCTCATTAATGGTATCATTACCTTGAACTCCATATTCATCATGTGCACTTACATGTACTCGTTCTACTTTATTATTTCTTTCTCTAACGATGGTGCTTTTGACAGTGTCTCAATGTGATTGATTCTCCCTTTCTCTATTCAAGTGTATTGAAGTAATATGCTTGGAGCATCTATTATTACTCAATCCTACAAAGTTTAGTGGGTTTTTGGTACTGAAGTAGAGTCTGTGATGGTTAGAATAGATATCAAGAATGGAACTAATATTATCAAGCCAGAAAGATTTTTACAGATATGAAAGTAAAACATTTTCTTGTGATGTTTAAATATTCAAGTTCAATTTCTGATAGAAATCTTATTGGTCGAGAAGCTTTATTGGCCCAGGATATTCTTGGTTGAATTTTTTTCGAGAACAAGTACTGGAAAAACCATAATTTTTTATACAGGATATGCAAATGAATCTTTGTTTAAATTAGATTGAGATATGACATTAATGTATTATCAATATTAATCCTAGGTCAAATCTCAACAATATTTCCTTTTTATTTTAAGTTGGGGATTTTGGAATCTAAACCATGTCAATGGCTCCTTTTTCCTGATATTCACATGTAAAGGAATCATGTCCAAGATGTTGGAAATAATGACATGAGATAAAAGATATTTCATTTTTCTTTTCAACAATTTGATAATTTACAACTTTAGTCTTAGGTACATATGTAGTTCTAGTCTTGGAAGCATATATCCTTTTAGTTTTAGGAATATGTGATGATTTGTTATTTGGCACGTATCCTTAATCCATCCTTCCTACTTGTTTAGAAGCATTATCTAAGATGTTATCAAGACTTTTGTTTCCTTTAATCTAAAAAATTATTTTTGTAATTTCACATTTTTAGCAAGTTTTTAGTTATATCCAAATTTACTTGAGAAATAATTGAAAGTAAAGTATCTCTTTCGTTTACCAACACATCAAAATTTGAATGTGTATAGGTTGAGTTTATTCAGTTTAGCAAGCATATCAAACTTTTCTTGAGAGAGAAGATTATTTCTATTTTCAAGAACAAGTAATTTAGCCTTATAACTCTCAAAACATTCTTCTAATGCATAATTTGAAAAAAAATTAAGCATCATTTTAAGAAAAAAGATTATTTAGATTAATATTAAGTTCATCGATAGTTTTCATTAGTTTCTTGTTTTGTTTCTTGTAGTCAATATATTTATCAAGAAATTCTCAGGACTACTAACTAATTCTTCTTTAGATAAATCAAAAATATTTACATCATTAGTTTCTTCTACATCCACTCTTTCCATGAGACATTCTACCTCCTCCTCTTCATTGCTTTCAATATCGTCACTCTATTGATCCCTTACAGTTATGTAGGTTTTGTCTTCCTTCTTGAATGAGGACTTCTTGCCTTTCTTGAGTGTTGGGAATTCAAAATCCAAGTCACCTTTCTTTCCACATTCGATGCACCTAGAAGAAGAGGAAGAGGCGCTATGAGTTTTGTTAGAGAGAAATCTCTTATATTTCTTCCACCTACAATCAAGGTTCTTTCATCATCTTCATCACTTGTGTCACTACTTTCTTGAATAATGTTTCTTGATGAATCTTTGGTGGCGGCTTTGCGAGAAAGATCCTTTATTCTTTCTTTTTGTTGTTTGGCTTCCAATTTTTCTTCTTCCTCAAGGGTGACTTCATTCGTCTCCAGATTTCTAATGAGTTACTTCATATTTAGTGTTGTAAAATTGTTAGCGTCTTTGATATTAGTAACCATTTACTTATAAGTATCTTTTATACTTGATCTTTCTTGCTTATGTTCTTCCCCAACACACTTGCTATTTACAATGTTAGAAAATTTAGTGTACATTACTGCAATGCTTTTGTTAGGTTGCATGCAAAATAATTCAAATTTGTGTTTTAGCCTACTAATTTTAGTGTTATTAACTTTGGTAGTACTTTATGTATCACAAATAATTTGTGCCAAATTTCATGTGTCGTTTCACATGAGGATATGCAATTAAATTCACTAATAGATAAAGAACAATAAAGAATACTTACTACCTTTGCATTGAGTGTGGTTTGTTTTACCGTATTAGAGTTCTATTGTTCTGACTTAGTGGTTGGAAGTATGTATGGATGATCTATCATCTTCCATAGTTTGAAACTAATTCCTTGAAAGTAGAACTCATCCTCCTTTTTGAATATGTATATATAGTTTGATCCATCGAACACTGGTGGTCGGATCACATGTGTTTTTTCCAAGTTGAGGTTACCAAGCAC